>OZ020278.1:335609-498210 GCA_963971205.1 Aethes cnicana | reverse complement strand
AGTACACAGTAGGTAAGGTTTCCTATAGCCCCTTTGTGATATAAGAGAGCATTCCCCACAGCAAAATATTCCCGAACCCAATTAAACTTCGGCAAAGTTCACCGATCGATCCAGGTATCACCGTAATTACATGTTGGGAAGGATTCCGTCTATTCGGATTAGCTTCGGTTTAAAAGTTTAAGATCGACTCGATTCATCGCGAGTTTAATTGGGAAAGCTTATTTGGTTCTTTGTGACGGAATTTATAATTGTACCTAACCGAAACAAATCACTGTCTGTTAAAACGACGCAACGATTTTGATGCAGTGTTTTTAATAGATAGAGTGGTTATTGAGGAAGGTTTAAGTAGATATATAATTTGTTATAGTTTTCTGTAAATTAGATGAAATATGACGATGATAGTTCAAGATGGCGGAGAATATTTAAGTCAGTAGTAGTCAGACGTACATTGCTGGTTTCGAGAAAGTTTATCACTGACTAAATCGAAATTTATCCCGGATAAACGCTTTGTCCCCGCGGGGATGCTACAACCGAAGTCCACACGGACGAAGTCGCGGGCAGAAGCTAGTTTAGCTATAGTTTCTACGAGGAATCAGTTTGTTGAGTGTGATGTGGGAGTTGGCTATTTTTACTCGTACAGTTGCCGTCATATTTATACATCTTCAAACAAGGGAACTGATCGTAAATATCTAAACATTCACTCTAACGTCTTGTCAATAAGATCGTGTTCAAAAAGTATGATCACCTTGTTTTTGCACATAATAGCTGATAGATATAAAAGATATTTCTCAAACAGCGAGGAAATACGTAAGGTCAATCGGGGCAAGTGCGCCAGGATGGGGTAAGTGCGCCTAACATAAATATATCGAAACCTATAAATATTACTCAACTAGTAGTTGCCTGTTTACAAGGCATAGGGCCGAGGCAAGGTATTTACTACTTCCATGATCGTGGATGATTTGGCCATGGAAGTTGTACTTATTACCTCCACGGATTTGTCAGTTACTCTGTCTCAAATAGCAAGCGAATTAAAAAAAACACACACGACAATAATGTTTTTGCTGGCCAAGGCCGGCAATGGACAGCCTCGCGTCTTCTTTTTTTGAAAGTAACACGAACATTTCCGAGCATGTTTGAGAAATAGTACATTACTACAGAGGCCGGGAAGGAGGAAGTTGCAGGCCGAGTATTATAGACGACCGAACGAAGTGAGGCCGGATAGTTACGAGGCCGACAACTTCCGTTCCCAGCCGATGTATGTAGTGCTTTTTTCAAACATGCAATGAAATAAATAAATAAAATAATATATAATATATTTTATCTTTTTTACATAAATAAAACTGCGATACCTATTTAGCAAATATGGTTCATGTTTTTTAGGGTTCCGAAGTCCACTAGGAACCCTTATAGTTTCGCCATGTCCGTCCGTCTGTCCGCACTATTGCTCGGAGATGCTTAGTTCTAGAAAGCTGTAATTTGGCATGAATATACATATTAGTTACGGTGACAAAGTGGTACAATAAAATTTTGAAATATATTTTTTTATAGGGTTTTTTTATATGGGTTCGGGAATATTTTGCTGTGGGGAATGCTCTCTTATATCACAAAGGGGCTATAGGAAACCTTACCTACTGTGTACTTATATCGTCTCGTTGTCGGTCAAAATCGGGACTTATATAATCAAAATCGGCTAAATTTGTTGCTTATATGCGATATAGCAGCTTTGGGACAGTACCTATGCCAAAACCTATTGTCCATCATATTTTACATCACTTGGCCATAAAGTGGGATTTTCTGCCCGCTACGCGGAGAGAAAATCTCACTTCTTGGCCAAGGCAAGACGAAAAACTTTTGACAAACCACGGGCGGTAATTCGTAAAGCCCCAGATCGCATATTTATGGCCCTCACCTTCGGTTCGGGCCACAGAAACCTGCGAACATTTACGAATTCACCACCCTAGGTCTGTAATGTACTATTATGAGTTGCATTTTGGCGAAACATAGAGTAGATACTGTAATGTAAAGTGAACACCATTATTATTTACCTGTGTTTACAAATAAACTACTTTGACTTTGAAAGCTGTCGGCATTAATGTAAGATGAGTATCCAGTCTCTACTTAAGGCCGTTCCTATACCCAGCTCAGCCGTCACTGGCACTCGTGCAACGAGTGAATTAGAAAGCCTACGCACAGAATGCCCGATTTAGTTAGTATTTAACACGTTTTAATTTCTATAAAAATACCGTAATTATTCAGTTATATTTAGTTTTACACTGTTTGAGATAATAAACTGGAGTAAAGTTGGATTAAAGGTCAGAGTTAGAGGTTGCTTTGGAATTAAATTGTATCGAGCGAAGTTTCTTGAAACGTGTAACGAAAGCTGTCAATGTAAGGATGATATAACCAAATATAACATATGTTTTTTCATATTTTTAACTTTTAACATTTCTTAGAAAAGTACGATGCTGGGTCAGGGAACGGCCTTAAGGGAATTCATATAAAAAGCAGAGCTGCGCGAGTGAGCTCAATCTATTCCCCTGTTCCCGATTTTGAAACAAGGTAAGTATTCAAGACTCAGTAATGGTATGAATTACATTCCTCATCCCGAGCGGCATTTAAAGGTCTGAATATAAAGTTCTGTAATCCCGCTAAAGGTACTATACTAAAAGGAAAAAAAACAGTCTCTTTCCTTCTTTCTGTCTGTATGGTTATTAGATTTAATCTCCGAAACTACTGCACTGATTCGAATGCAATTTTCAAAGTTTGATAGATCATCAGTTGGAGCTAAATATAAGCTATGTTTAATTAAAATCGGATATCGGAAAGGAAAGTTATCGGCCACTTTATATTCCACGCAGACGGCACAGAGCTAGTGTAAAATAAAATAATAAATCGCATAAATCTTTACGACTACGAGCTGCGCGGTAAACTATGATTCGGTTAAGATCCTTTAGAAATTAATAATACGTATCTATTTCTCCGGTTTTAAAGATAACTAGTTTTCATTCTCCAACCATTCATCCTTTCTCAAGTGAGTTAAAAAACTATGTCCATTATGAGACGAGTGGACCAAAAAATAGTTTTATATAGCGTGTCACCTTTCCCGCCCCAGGGAGCTTCCAACTATTAATCATAGCGTTTCTTTTTTTTTTGTTTCACAACATGTCGTAAATTACCCCCGTTATTGTCTTCAATAACATGAGAAATGGTTACTTTTAACCGCTTGTGAGGTAAGTAATGGATGTGTCACATTTCGATATAATGTAAATTGTGTACATTACGCTCGCAAGTACATGCAGTAAGCTACTGGTAAAGCGGGGATGTAATTTTTTTTTCTTGCGTAACCCATGTTGTGGCATATCGTTGAATAGGTCTTGAAAAAATATTGTGGGTTTGTTAAAACCATTTTTCGATTAAGTGATGCGTTTGTCAAATATTAAGCTTTAAAGTGCTATTTTTTGTTAGAGTCACGTGTCCCCCCCCCCCTGCCAGCTAAATGGTGGTATTTGGATGGCTGAAAAAAATCACGGTTGTGGCGTATATAACGTAGTTGAAAGGAAAACTATCACAGCTAAGTAGGCTGTACAAATTTACGAGTCATTAGTCGACTTATGAAATGATTAAAAAACCAATGATTTTTCTCGAGCGGCAGGGGCGTCGGGCGGGCACGTCATACCACAGGCTAGCTAGATGCTAATAAGTCTTAGAAAGGTACTGTGGACATCCTCAACTTCGGAACCCTATAATTTGCGCGTGGCCCGACACGCACTTGGCCGGTTTTTTTAATAGCTATATTGGCAGAATGTCATAGCGAACCATAGAGTAAATATAACTTGTAGCTTTTTAAAATGGCGGAATTCCAAGATGCTTTGTCACAAATATATCAAATGGAAATTAAAAAAAGTGGGGCCTGCAACGTTTGTATGAAATTTCATTATAGACCAATTGTCTAGCCGCGCCTAAAACATGATACTTCCGAGGCTAATAAGAAGAACATAATATCAGTATTTCATTGCATGTTTCAGAAAATAAATCTCCTGAAAGACCTAACACTGCACATTGTGTACGCAAATTAGCAATATTTACACTGCTATTTGGCGGCAGGTTGACGGGTAAGGCCGTACCCGAAAAACCCACCGCGTCTCTTTCGGGAACAGGAAGATAATGGATGATGATGGAAGACCTACCTTCTGCGCGTTGACCTCCCTCGTAGAGATGCCCATCTTCTCGTGGTGCCTCAGCTGCACGGGGTAGATGATCTGGTAGTAGTGCGCCCCGATGTTCCGCACCAGCTCCTGGTTTTGTCTGTACTCGCGAAGCAGCCTCTCGACTTCACCTGGGGGCAAACAAAGTTCAATAACCAGGTGGTCTTAAAAAATGTGTGCTTAGACCTGGTCTTTAAAACCATAAGATCTCGAATGCGTTACCTGCACTGAGGCCCAACACGGAATGCCTCTGTGCCAGAAATTTCACCGGCTGCCTTAACCCCCTGCCGGAACACAACAGTGCGAGCACTGCTATTTAGCGGCAGGTTAGCGGGAAAAGACGGTGGTACCCCCCGGACGGATCACAAAAGAAAACACCCTGTTTTGGCTAAGGATGGTTAAAAAATTTGACGTTTGCGCCATAGAGAATCTGGCAAACCCGGCGTTAGTGTCTTTAAGCGGATCACATGGGATGTATTAATAGTTGAGACCGCTTGACATTAGATTTTACGAGTTAAGTAGATGATTTGGACTAATCTGGTGATCTCTATAAGTAGTCACCGTCTAATAACTTAAGGAAGGTACAGGAGAAGACGGGAAGAGCGATCCCGAGCTAAGTTCCGTGGCGCAGGGAAATAGCTCGGGAGCGGTCTTCGCGCGTATCGTCCCATGCCATAAGCGGAGCGGGAACAAGTATCAAGATATTGATTCAGAAATTAACCATTTTACGCGTCACTTTTGAGTCTAACGTGCTTGGAGTTGTCCCGCGGGGGCCTGGACGAAGCTTTGAAAATACCAAAACTTAGCAGAAACTGCGTTTTTCAGCCAATTACTATCAACTGTAATATAATTCAATCAGCATTACTACTTCGAATTGGTTCAAAAAATGTTCGTTCATTATGAGAATGATGTTTATGCTAAAAGAGCATTAAAATATACAGTTTCCAAGAAAACGAAACATAACCTACTTACTGTAAGGAAAACCAAGGTATTATATCAAGCTTTTATCGCTTGAAAGTCAAAACTACATCATTATTTCAGGTGTTTCCGAACGCCCGCGCCGATATAAATGTTACTTCTACTCCGATACCCCCGAAGTGCCATTCGAGCGCAGTTTCGCTCGATCTTGGCCTTTGTTGGTTTACCGTTAAACTTAACGGTTTCCAGGTTATGGCCAGCCGATTGCAGTCTTTCGACGCCATTGCCACTCAATAGGTATTATTAAAGTATTAAAGGATTTATAGGTTAATGCACCGCAAGATCTTTCATTAAGGTGATATATGGAGTAACGTAAACGTAACGATAAATAAGCCGTGGCGGCCTAGTGGTTCGACCTACCGCCTCACATGCAGAGGGTCGTGAGTTCGATTCCGGCTCGCACCTCTAAGTTACTTATGTGCGAAATTAAATTTGAATTTATCACTGAGCTTTTCGGTGAGGAAACCTGCACCTGTGTCTGAAGTCCCCAATTCGTGCTGAACCCGCGTGGGGACTATAGCCCAAGCCCTCTCGTGGTGAGAGGAGGCCTGTGCCCAGCAGTGGGACGCAAATAAGGCTGTAGTAGTAGTAGATGAGAGTAACGAACGCAGTGTAAAGTATTATAAAGTTGTAAGTTATGATGTTAAGATCTAAAATTTCTCTGTAAGTAGGTACCTAATGACGTTCAAGCGTAATCTATGATAATAATAGGAAAGTCTGTAGAAGAAGTCGCGTCTGAAACTTGAAAAATAAAAGAAACTATCAAGTCAGGGAGACTATATGAACAATACTGAAAACAAAATAGGTAATGATTTTAAGAAAAATTGTCTGTATGCCCGGATTTGACTCGATAACTACTGGACAGATTGCAACAAAATTTGGTATGGGGGTAGTTTAAGAATAATGCTGGTCAATACATAGGCTACTTTTTATCCCGGAAAATACATAGTTCCCGCGGGAAAGCTATAACTGAATTCCACGCAGACAGAGTCGCGGGCAGAAACTAGAACGTAATATTTTACTTATCTATTGTGTATTTTGATCCTTGAATTAAATTACGTACCTATATAATTCTATTCTATATAAATTAATGGCTTCTGTCTTGGACACTTCGCCAATATCAAAGTTAGGGCCACAGGCCTGCAAGTTGTTCGGTAATAAAGGTAAATGTACGCTGTAAATGATCAATAAAATAATATTGGAGAGACTCAACAAACGTCAACGTCCATCTTGGCTGACGGCCATTGAGAAACTCCTACGTTCAATACAAGGGGATGGCATGTCGAATCTGACAGCGTGCGAGCGGGATGCATTTATACATTTCTTAATGTGAAAGATGAGAGAAGTAATAGATTTTTTGTCCTTATCGGCGTACCAGCTTTTTTGTGTTTGCCACAGCTCAGCTGTGGCAAACAAAAGAGTAGTCATTATGTCAGTGTGACTTCGTGTAAACAACAAAATTATTTGATATAAGAGAAATATTACAGATATTTTATGATAGTGCACTGTTCTTACTAATATACGTTTGCCCCTATAAGATAGCGATTATAATTCGCTCGACCATCAGGTATAAAAGACGTACCCAGCAAAATTATGAAAACATAACCTTTCGTGCGTAAGTATTTCATTTTGGCCATTTAAACTCATCTTGTTCGGTATGATAGCGTTACGTAAGTTATATTTAGCTCATGTTCTATTAAATTGACCAACTATCTTTGAATAATAACATAAATGAATCATTTTCAAAATACCGATGTTTTTAATATTATCCGCCCAAATTACGATGTTGCTTACTATGTATGCCACCATGAGTCAAGCTGTATTTTTAATTTAGCCACGGTTCGGGATACCAGCTATGAAATATAAGAGTGCCCACCAGATACCCAATATCTGGGGAAAAGCTATGCTGCAAAAATAAAATAAATAAACTCAGGATATAATATGAATGTGTAAGTCACTTTGTTAGTAACGCTTTCACACGAAGTAGTAACTAGTAATGAGAAATAATTCAAATAATGATGATCACCTGAGACATTTTTTACCGACTTCACAAAGGAGAAACTTCAACATTCGACGGGATCTTTTTTGGATTTATGTACACCGAAAATAAATGAGTAAACATATACTTGCATTTTCATTTCTTCTGTAGTAGGTACCTGGTATCTACCTAGCTAGAAATACAGGGAGTCCATTTTGGTGGACCAATCTGGGAATCTCTCAAAACATGGAAAAACCTGTAATAAAAATTACATGTCTTTATAACAGGTCTTTCCGTGTTAGGAGCCACCCTAGGAAATATCTTCTGAATATATAAAAGCCATGTAGATAGCTGAAATTTGGTAAGTAACCTACATTTACCACTATTGTTTCTCTAAATCTTAGCCGTCAGTCAAAGTCGCGTGTGATAGCTAGTTATTGGAGTGGGGTAATTTTTTACCCACCTTGCCACCCCATGTACTTGACGCACACATACACATTTTATATGCCTATCCCTTACCGGGGTACGCTATATAGCGCATCTAGGAGATACTTAATCTAAGGTTCAATATAATTCAGAATGACATGTTTACTTTGGCAGTGATAGTTTAACTTTAAAACATCATAGACAACTATTAACTATGGATGATATAACATTATCAATAGCATTGTGACAATAATAATTAAAACAGTTCATATCAAATTCACTACAGTAATAACACACCAACTTCAAACAATTAATTAATTTAATATAAATAAGTATATTTAGATTCTCCTTTATTTTTCTGTACATACTTATTTGTCTACTCGTGAACATGTGTCCTCTCCACTACTCAAAGGTTAGCTGGAAGAAATACCTTGTAGGGATAAGCTCGCCTTTGTACATGTGTCTCTTCTCTGTATTGATAATTGTATTTGTGTTTTTTTTTTCTGTAGGTACAATAAAGTGTTGTTACTTACTTACTTACTTACAATACAAAGTGCAAAACAATTTACCTAAATAAAAATCTTTTATTCGTGTGTTAGCGAGACACGTTCAGCAAACTCCACAAACCTAAAACTACAAACCAGGTGTGTTCAACCTTCGGTATAATGCCTAATTAAACGTTTCGATTACATTCGAGGAGCAATTTTCTCGGCACTCGATATTTTTGCTACAGTTTTAGGTACGTCAATATTGGATTATGTCGCTGAGCGAAATTAATTTTAGCATCACTTTTGGCGATGGCTCACGCAATTAATTTTGATTGGCAGCTCGAGGATAGGCCTTTTCATCGAGCTCCCAGAGAATATTATACGCGTGTGTGATCAATCGTTATCACAATATATATGTTATTATTTTCCTCCCACGGTATAACCCTCGTAGGTCGCATTTTTTCCAATCCCCTAGGAATTACCAGAATTCCCTTAGTGCTCCCTACACTACACTTAAATGGAATGAAAAATTTCAGCTTTAAGTAAGCCAGTACTTTCGACAGTGTTTTCTGTCAGTAAGTCATTCAATCAGTAACAAAGAGCGGACATGGCCTATAAAAGCACCATTTCGAACACAATTCGAATGAAGTGTCAATGTTTGCGTGCGAGGTCGTCTGTACACTTGTAAATGTGTGGGTACCAACTACGCGGGCCAGTGATCCACTCTCCATCTCCGGATGAAACAGATGACGGTAAGGGCGAATTGGGCGCCGGCTAGATTCAGGCGGTTGATTCCGTAGGTTGTGTATGTAGTACTATTAAATATTCTGTGTCAGTAACAGAAGATTTTATAACATTGATTCTCATTGTAACTTCGTTTAAAATTCTCGGGGGTACAATATGTCTCGTTTTATATTTTTTAAATATGAGAACCTAGAGATTAGATTTTAAGAAAAAAACATTACAGAAACTGGCAAAGTTTAAGAATTTAAGAAACGTTTTTATCCAGACGTTCAACAATTTTATTAATTGTTATAATATTCAATATAAAGTAGAAGTAATGAATTAATTTGATCAAAAATTATATTCAAAACTTTTGCAATGAAAATACTACATCCATGCTGCCAATGAAATGAAAAAAATGGGTTGTTAAAACGCTCCAGCTTGCTAACGAGAGTTGGCACGATTGAAGCCCCCGTAGCGATAGAGCCTGAATCCGTAATACAGGTTTCATTTTATCAAAATAAAATGCTTATTTCATTTTACTATTCCAGATTGAATTGCTCGGAAAAGGTTGCGGGCCCGTGCATTGATGAAAAGTTCATGTAATTTAATAAGTT
Source organism: Aethes cnicana (assembly GCA_963971205.1). Lineage (NCBI taxonomy): Eukaryota > Metazoa > Arthropoda > Insecta > Lepidoptera > Tortricidae > Aethes > Aethes cnicana. Next base: position 488,795 of record OZ020278.1, on the reverse strand, counting down.
TGATACGAGTAGGTATAGCACGACACAACTTAGAAGGCGCGTGGCGAAGCACTTAAGCCGTTGACGCAGAGTCTATTATTGCTTAATCCACGCGCCTTCTAAGAAGTGTAAACCTGTACTTCTGTGTATTTGAATAGTGGTATGTATTAAAATGTTCAGAGTTTAATCACCAGCTTTGAGAGGGGCTTTATAATGGATAATTTGCATAAGGAAGTGGTCTCTGCCTTGCCTACCCCTATGGGAAAAAGGCGGGATTTTATATGTATGTATGTTTGTATTTGTACTGAAAAATATTTATTTACTACATCCCAAAACAAGTTTGTATTCATCATCATCATCATCAGCATCATCATCATCATCATAATTTCAGCCGATCCGGTCCTGTGCCACTCGCATCCACCGCGTTCCCGCGACCCTTACAAGGTCGTCACTCCATCTTGTTGGAGGCCTACCGACAGCTCGTCTACCAGTTCGCGGACGCCACTCCAGGACTTTCTGGCCCCATCGGCCATCAGTTCTGCGAGCAATGTACCCCGCCCACTGCCACTTAAGGTTCGCAATTCTTCGGGCTATGTCGGTGACCCCGGTTCTGCTGCGGATATCCTCATTTCTGATTCTATCACGCAGAGAAACCCCGAGCATAGCCCTCTCCATTGCCCTCTGGGTGAAAAATTTGAATTTTGAATTTGAATTTTGAACACACTGCTCGAAGACTTTCGACTTAAGCCACTGCGGTAATTTGGACGAAACGACACTGCGAAGTTATGTATTTGTACTGAAATAGTACATTTCGATACTAGTGCGGAAAGTGTGTCATTACTTCACGAGTAACGAGATACCTGCGGCAAGACTCGGGACGAGTGAAGAAAGACACTTCCGCACGTGTATCGAACGACGTTTTTTAATACAGTTGCGAAAAAATAAGAAAAACAACAAGTAAGGAATTAGAAACGTTTATATTATTAATTTTGTAATTGCAATAGAACTGAAAAATAATAAAGTTCTACAAAAATTAAAAAAAAAACTCCTAATGAAAAAATCTTCTATCTTTATTTTTTATTTTTATTTACATAATAGTTAATGGCACAATTTGTACAAATATTGAGTTTGATATTGAAAGTTTTTGCTGGTAAATTAAGTGTTTGGCTGACTGAATTATTAATCTCACATGTCTGTGAAGATTGAGTCACTATGGAAAAGAGAAAAGCACTAGTTCGCAAAAACCAACTTTGCGCACGCTAAACAGCTACGTAAAGTAGCACTTTTTGAGCAACTGTATTAAAAAATATTTTTTTACTACATGCCAAAACGAGTACTTATGTATTACGTAATGAAAATAACAGTATATGTTTTCGGTGAACTAAATCTAAAAGGAAATTATATTATGTAATCAATCTTTCTTAGTGAACCTAATTAATAAGTAAAAAGACATTAATAAGCCTCAATATATTTAAAAGTTAAAGGTACGAAAATACCGCAAAAGTTGAATTGGAAATCGAGCTTTTACAATAGCAAAAAGGTTCGATTTCACAGAAAAAAAAATCTCAAGATACACACAAAAGAAGAAAGTCCCATTTATGTAAGCAAATACGTCAAAATAAGCCTCGAAAAGGCTCGGTTCGGTTTAATGGGACAATACATCATTCATCTGAATGCGGCGGCACCAAGCATCCGAAACTCACAATAGCGAGTCGCGGGCGAGTTCGGGCGAGAAACAGAGCGTAAGTAACGCTGCACGTAATCCCGCCACAGATTGGAATGGACAGCTGAGTAAATTATAGTGTCCACTTATTTTTAAAAATTTGCGCGCATAAGATAAGCTTTAAATTCTGTATTATTTAAATGCATCTGCATAGAAACTGAAAAACTTTTGTAGAATTTCAATGTATCGTCTACGCTCCGATCGCGCGTTGCAGCAGTGCAATTCAAAAAGGTCAAAATTTGTATGGAACTCTATTTGAATCACCCTCGGCAGGAGCCTAGTGGATAGGATATTGTGCAAAGGACGTCTAACTAAGTTTTGACATAAGAATTGAAGAAAAAGAAGAATTGGGAGAAACACCGAGCGTAAATAGCATCTCGTTGAGCTCTTCAAGCACTGGTGGAATCAAAAATGACAGGGAAGTACTGTAAGTAATTTGCTAAATAAAATATTTAATTTGAATAGGTATGTCGATTGTGTCAATTGTCAGGAGAAAGGCTATTGTAAATTCTTATACTGCGCTACTACATAGACAAAGGAGAGTAATTAAATTTTTTACACATAGTGAGGCATCTGCGGTAGGCTGCGGCAGTAATACAGCGTCATTGTGGGGGGAAGTAGAGCGCGTGATGCAGCCGCGAGTGATTCTCTGCGACCGTGTTTCGGATTATTTCAGAATGAGGCTAGCTGGAAATGAATTAATGTCGGATTGTGAAGTGAGACGGTCGGAATTTCAGTTTGGAATGATAGCTATGAGGCGGTTGGTGTGACAATTGAATACTAAGTACATGTAACAGTAATAGCTACGATGCCAAGTCCTTCTGACACGAAGAGCAGAAGCTCGTGATTGAAGCAAAGTTACCTACTAGACTTGTGTTAGTGAGAGCGGTGGACTGTATGATTATTATGGTTTTATGCAAAATGAAGGCAAGTATAAGTGAATTAAAAATATAAGTAAGTAAGTAAGTAAGTAACACTTTATTGTACAGAAAAAAAAACACAAATACAATTATCAATACAGAGAAGAGACACATGTACAAAGGCGAGCTTATCCCTACAAGGAATTTCTTCCAGCAAATGTAATAAGATTAAATGATTTTACAGAACCTTACTGCTGACAATCAAACAATACACTAAACAAGCCGTCTCTAAGCGACGATCACAATTTTAGATAGCAAAAAAAGGCTAACATAGAGAAGGCGGCACGTCGACCAGTCGCCAACAAATAGTGACTCTGAAAACTGTAGACCTCCCTAGTCTACTTTTGCATAGCTTAAATCATTAAAAACGTTACGAAATAAATGGCTGAAAAAAATACACGAGAAACGGTTGGGATATGCAATCTATAGGTAAATTAATGATAATAGACAACATCCTGAAATCGGGACATAGATACGAAATCATTTTGCTCCAGTTAAAAAATGGAATCCTTCGCTCGCTTCGCCCGCTCAGTCAAATATCAACTGCTAAGTAAAAAAAAAATCAAAAAAATACAGACAAAATCCCTCTGTTCTGTATCGATGGTTACCGCAAGTGTGTATCTATAATGCGGGATGATGGGAAAGAAGATGATGATGAATTAAGTAAATGATGGTGTTTGGAGTAGACGCCTGTATGAAAGCGTTAGGGTGCGCCACCGATAGATGTCGCTGTACCATTCGAGTGAAATCCTACATCGCGCTATCGTTGTCCACACTTAGAACGTATAAGTAGTTTTAATTATTATTTTCAAATATAGACCTTGGCAACCTACTAGCAGTTTCATTTAGTAAACCTGTAGGCGCCTTTTCGGATAGTACGGGTTTTGTACAGATGGCTTTCATATATTTAAATCAATAAGATGTAAAATTACGGCTATTCGCTCATCATGATTATCATCACCATTTAAGCCGAAAAAGTGCACTGCTTGCATTGACGTATAACATATGGACGAACAGTGCCTAACAGAATATGTCAAAATATATGGAGCAAACTGACATTAGAAAATACGTTCCAATATGCTAATAACGCCTCTTTATAATATGTGTCAAGATAAATATTTCATACAAAAGTAAACCTAACATTACCTATCGAGTTAAGTGTCAAATTTACTGAGCGCCAAACGGGTGCCCGAGTTGTTCGGGCACCCATTTTGACGGGCGATTTTTCTCCGGCTGATTGTGAATCCTTACTTATAATAGATCAATGACTGCTTGACATACGTAAATATCCCCCAAGGTTCTGAAAATCCATAAAATTATCTCACCCTTCAACTGTATATTGTTGCCTCTACGTATTTTAGTGCTCCCTGAAAATAAAATACATATGAAAGTTCGAACATTGCTATGTTCCACTTTCAGCCAAAGTGTTAGCATGATTAAATTTGGGAACAACGCTTGAAAAGTGCTCCTAATACAAAATTAACTATGCAAAAACTAACGTTATTTATTACAGCTCAAAGCCAACATTCGTGAACACTAAAACAAAAATTAGTAACCTCCGCTTGAAACTTTCACGTCAGAGGCCGTTTACGTATAAATACTAACGTAAAAACACATGTTAGTATAAAACTATCTCAGTGTCATTAGTTTTATTCACTTTTCCGTATTCGCAGTTCTGTTTTCAAATACTAAATAGTGAATATATTTTACCGAAAGGCACGTAAAACTGCAGTTGGAAGCACGGATGTTTATAGACGTTTATCCTCTCATTACGTAATGATTTGAAAAACCTATGAACACCCTTTTGATTTGAGCAAAACACTTCACGCTTTTAGATAATATCAGTAGGTAATAAATAACTTTCTGTAAATAAGAAGCTATGAAAGTGAAGTAACAAAACCGCAAAACTCTAAAACCCTAGTTCCCGCAAACTTCGAAGTTACCGAACAAAGCCCAAGATTTTCTTAATAAACACTTCAGCCTGTCACCAGCCTGTAACTTCTAAATAGACCGAGTTAAAACTAACTCCGCTGCCGTTGACTTCAAAAGATTCTGTTAAGGTTTCCCAAGTAAAAGTTGCGATGTGCATGAAAACTCGTGTCAAATATTGCGGTTGGAAAATGCTCATGTAAGTTTAAAGTTAGAACAAGATGTTCCTCACGATGTTTTCCTTCACCAAAAAGCTCAGAAGTAAAATTTTGTGAACGACGTATCTTTTGCGATAAACAAGTCGTGTATATTTTCAAGTTTGGTACAGGACTAATAAATAAATTAAATAATGTGACAAGATCTACAGGAGATCTTTCTAATGTTATCTTAGTGTCATATGATGATACTAAGTGTCATATGGTGTATATTTCACCTGTTAGTTTCCTGTAGATAATTAGATCAATAAAATAGTAGGTAAAATCGCTCTAAGAAACTGAAAGCCCAGTAGGGTATTACACTATTTTTTGAAATGTGGTTTAAAATGATCCTTAAGTCGGATTGAATCACAAGATTTTTTATTTAGATTTTCTGAATTTGATAAATACCATAAAAAGTATTTTTAAATTTTCATTTTCAGTTTTCGCGCTAAAAAGCCAGCCGCCATGTTTGCTTGGTCTGTGACGTCACTAGGATAGTAAATATAAGTACATAGTAACCAAACAAGTTAAGTCAATACTTAAAACAACACCTTACAACATTTTATAAATGTACTTAATTATAAAATTATTTATGCATTTTTATGATTCAAAAACGATGTACTCCGATATTTCCCTGAATGTTGTATACGAGGGGCGGCTGATAAGTAATCTCCTTGGTCAGAAATATATACAAAAATAATGCTGGCTGGTATGAATTTATATTCGTTTGTTATTCTATTTTCAAAATGTATTACATTCATTTGTTTATTGCATCACGTTTATTTGTCTCCTACGTATAATACCCTATTTTAATAACATACTCCTTCCTCGTACATCACACCTACCTGGGCACACCGAATAAGTTCAAACAAATTTAACTCAATAAGACGACCTAGAGAATTCACAGAAGTTTCGGGAACATTCTAGATCCGAAAGTCTGACACAAGTCTCACAACTCGGATCTGTGACGTTAGCAATGTAAAATTCCAAGTCGTAACAATTTTCAGAGTTAGTTCTCAAGTTTGGAATCATTATATACTCGTAGTTGCGACAAAATTTGAGCGTCTGGATTTAGATGTTTCGAACACTTGTACAACTCGAATTGAATACATTTAACAGTACTTTTTACACTTCAGCAACGAGAGGGTCGGGGGTTCGATCCCGGCTCGCACCTCTAAGTTTACTTATGTGCAAAATCCAGTTTGAATTTACCACTGAGCTTTTCGGTGAAGGAAAACATCGTGAGGAAACCTGCACGCATCTGCGAAGTAATTCAAAGATGTGTGTGAAGTCCCAAATCCGCGCTGGGCCCGTGTGAGAGGAGGCCTGTGCCCAGCAGTGGGACGCAAATAGGCTGTAGTAGTACATTTGAGCAATTGAAATACAATCAAGGGCCAAGGTAACATCTACTGCTATATCATAGTTGCTGTAGGTATTTGGTCAAACAAAACGTTGTGACATTTTTTTCGGGCAAGATGCGCGCACTTTTTCTGAATCCAATGAAGTAGTTCTTTTTATTTCTGAGTATTAACCAAGATATCCGCTGTTAAAATCAAAAAGATATAATGACGATGTATCGCTAGCAACACTTTTTTTACATGCCGAGAAAAAAAGGAACGTATAAACATGCTAATAATCGAAAGTTAACTCTGGTTCAAATATCGTCACAACGTTTTTCTCGACCAAAGGATACATTATCTACCCCTGCCCTTGAAACCGGAAACATATTTCTGTACTCGCCTGGTGGCTTGTTTCATAAAGCCCCACTCGTGTTTTAAGTACCTTTATAATGTATCAGTTACATAAACTACTAATATCTACTCCACTCTTTATGGTACTTACATTTCGGCACTTTTTGAGATAAATGAGTTTGTAATCGTGGAGGTGCATGCATAAAAGTCAATCTTTGGGTGAGAGTAGGTACATAATTTTATTTATTTAGCTTTAATATTAAAAATGCCAACGTTATTAATGTACATGTATGTTCCACTTGTTAACTAGGTACTACCACAAACCGGCAAGTCAACCTCCATAACTGGCGTATTAAGATAATTTACCCCGCCGCACGCGAATATATGCAAACCAAATAAATTACCGGTATCACGAGCACAGAAATAATACCGGTGTTCGGTACCGGTATGAATAACACGGGGTATCGTGCGCGCGCAGACTGATGCATAATGTACGAGTCTATAATGCGCGACGGTATATTATACGAGGGTATAATGCACCAGCCGTTTGCACGGGCGTTGGCGGAGCTGTGGTAGGTAGCCTAATGGTTTAACCTACAGCCTCTAATGCGGAGGGTCAGGGTTCAAACCCGGCTCACACTTCTGAGCTTATTGACGCTCCACTGCAGCACTGTTGGGGACAGGACATCCTCTAATCATGCGAAGACTTCATATACGGATATATTATTTGAACTAGCTTCTGCCCGCGACTTCGTCCGCGTGGAATTCGGTAAGAGCTTTTCCGTGGGTACCGTGCGTTTTTCCGGGATAAAAAGTAGCCTATATATTGTTGACCTGTGTTGTAAAATTACCTCCATACCAAATTTTATTGCAATCCGTCCAGTAGTTTTCGAGTTCAATCCGGACATACCTACATACATATTTCATCCAAATCGGTCCAGCGGTTGAAGCGTGAAGAGGTAACAGATAGACAGCCAGACAGAGTTACTTTCGCATTTATAATATTATAATTAATATGGATTTTCTTACAAATTATGAGTAGGATACATTGATCTATTATAAGTAAGGATTCACAAACAGCCGGAGAAAAATGGCCCCGTCAAAACGGGTGCCCGAACAGCTCGGGCACCCGTTTGGCCTTCGTTATAAAGAGGCGTTATTAGCAATTGAAACGTATTTTTACCCGACTGCGCACCGCAAAGGAGGGTTATGTGTTTACCTGTCTATGTATGTATGTATGTATGTATGTATGTATGTATGTATGTATGTATGTATGTATGTATGTTTGTTCCTTTGTGGCACACTAGAGATCAAACGCGTGGGTCGATTTTAATGAATCATACGTCAATCGATTCGTCTGAATTGCGCGAGTGTCACTGAAGATATGAAATTTATCAAAATTCAAAATGGCGGCTACCAGACGCCATATTGTACAAAATAAAAAAATAAAAGTCAACCAACTATGGCATGTGAGGTATCGATGAATAGGTATTTAAAAATAATTATTAGGTTTCTTTGACCATTTTTCAGACAAAAGAACCGTTTATGATTTATAACGATTCAAAGTTCCTTTACTAACCACGTAAAGTAGGTACCTACCTATCCACCCAGTAGTACATCCGTTCGAATTAGCAACACAGGAAATAATCTAGACCAACGAGTCTTCAAGCAGGTCACGACGACTATAAAATACTTAATAATAATGTTTTTCATAAATCTCAAACTTCAATCAAGTACGTACGCATGTGCAATGTAGTGTACCAGTAGCGTCATCTATCCGTTGACTTGAAGACTTTTAGTTTCGTTATTACATTTAAAGTGTCAATAGTGTGTGTGATACAGTGAAATATAACCTAATTGATTATAGGTACCAATTAGGTACACTAGTCAGTACTCAGCGCTCGTAAATAAATAAAATAGCTACCTAATACTCTTATGTAGTACCAGTAGCGCCATCTATCGGTTGACTTGAAGAATTTTAATAGGTTCAGGCTTATGTAGCGTTTTGAGCCGGGTTAGGTCTCTAGAGGGATTAATAATCAGTAATTTAGATCATCGCAAGCTACTTAATAATCCCCACGATAGCAACTCTCTCCATGAAATGACAAGATTGCGGAATTTACGGTCTTTTAATCCCTAACTAAAAATAATAAAATAAAAAAGTTAATTAAAAAAAAACAAAAAACCCGACTGCGTAAAAACTAAAAAGAAAAAAACAAGACTACTTAGTTCAGTAGTAGCTAGGATTATGTTAAGTAATTGATTGCTATTGAGGAATCTAAAGATGCCTACAGTCGGGACCCATTTAAAATCTAGGTTAAAATGTTACAAATAATGGGTCCCGATAGTAGGCATCTTTAGATTCCTCAATAGCAATCAATTACTTAACATAATCCTAGCTACTACTGAACTAAGTAGTCTTGTTTTTTTCTTTTTAGTTTTTACGCAGTCGGGTTTTTTGTTTTTTTTTAATTAACTTTTTTATCTAATGTCAGTTTGCTCCATATATTTTGACATATTCTGTTGGGCACTGTTCGTCCATATGTTATTACTTATTATAGGTCAGTGGTATCATAGTTGCATAGTACTGTAAGGGGGGTTGGTGTTAGCTCAGGTAGATGCTGCAGGCACGGAGATCAGCGGTGGAACTTGAAGACACGAAGGCGATGTCTAGCTGATTAAAATCTCTGAATCTTGCAGACTGGCCCTAATACTGCCCTAACACTTCCCTAGCTATGAAATAATAGATTTTATGTATATTTCATGTTATATTTCCAGAGATGCTTGCATTACAATGGATATCAAAAGACTAAGTAACAAATGTGACACAATTCTACGCTTAAAATTACCTATTTTTGAAAGAAAATGTGTCAACTCACCGATTATACTCGGCCAGTCTCCACAGTACGCAGGTACAAAACTATAAATGAGTTTGGACTTAATATTGGAATAGTTTCTAGCTTATCATCAGGAATTTCATGGAAACTTTTTGATTTAAAACTGAACAACGCGTGCCCCCTAAGTATTTCGCGATACAATGTAACTAACTGTTGTTGCCTCGAGCAAAACAGATTCAAGTTTCTCTCTATCGTCAAAATGAATTGTATTAGAGTACAGTTTTACATAACTGTACAGTTTAAAGTTAAATGGGAAAACTAGTTAACACTACGACTCAGGAATGTTAATGAGATAACTTTAATTTATACCGCTTTTCATGACTTCATGCTACAGATAAACCTTATGAATGAAAACGTGACTATTTTGGTTTCTCATCGTAAACGGCTAAATTTATTTTAATTTTAGCTTCTGCCTGCGACTTCGTCCGCGTGGAATACGGTTATTTTGTTCCCGCAGGAATTGAGCGTTTAACTATAACAAATATTATACGAAAACCTTCCTTTTGAATCTTTCTGTCTATTAAAAAAAACCGGATCAAAATCCGTTGCGTAGTTTTAAAGATCTAAGCATATATAGGGACATACAGACAGCGAAGCTACTTTGTTTTATACTATGTATATGACTAGCCATTGGCCCCGATTTCGTCACGCGTAGACTTAGAAATTTACGTATCTAATGATACTATACCTACAAATTGAATAATAATAATAGAAAAGCCGTTCCCATGGAAATATCGGGATAAAAGTATATAGGTAATTATTTGAACGTTCAAACGCCCGACACTAAGCTATACCGCGGCTTCTCGGCGCGTACCATCAGTTATCATAAGAAATATAACGCAGCATGTTAGGTATATTGACCCACTCAAAATCAATTTTAAAACTACCCCCAGTTAAATTGGAAGCCGGTAATTTGGTTCACTTTACGCGCTCGTGCGAACAAAGCAGGCGTTCGGCCGTGCATATCACAGCGTCATTTTACGCTGTAAACGCTACAGAGCCGTTTTATCGCTTGTTTCAGGGTAGAGAAATTAAATTCGTGCATCTATAATGTGTTTATTAATACTCAATTATAAATAACGTACAAGAAAAAGTCAAAGAAAAACAGACATTTGATTGGAAACCACGTTCCATCCATCCTTCGCATTTGGTGTCGCTTCTGGGGTTGCAGAAATCCATAGGCGGTGAACGATCGCCATTTTAAATCAGGAGGACTGTCTGCCTGTTTGTCGGCCTTGAGTCATAAAAAAGTGTCTATACTTAATGCTGAACATAGGACTCCCCTAAGGTTGACTTTACAAGCCTATCCTACCCTAAGGTTGGCTTCACAAGCCTATCCTACGCTACTCTCTGGATCTGATTCCCATGACACCCCGCCACCGACCCGTTCAAAGGATCTTCAATAATTCACGTTTCTTCGTCAATTTTTAATTTAGGAGACAGCTATGTTTGTTAGTGATTTTCGTGTTCGAGTTAACTCTTTTCAATGTGATGAACCTGCGAGCGCCGAAAGCAGAGGCGAATTACCAGTCAATTTCAAAAGTAGCGGATGTAAAAAAAGTAGAGCGTGCCGGGAATCTTGGTCAACAACAATATGTCCAGCAACGGCGACGCAAAATACACGAATATGTGTGGAGCCTGAAGCTATGTTGAGAAGTAGCTTTCATTAGCCTAGGCTCGAGCTGTGAGTTTGTTGCCTTTGGGGTGGAGACTCTGGGGTCATGGGTCAAAGGGGCGCTGAGACTCCACAGGGAGCTAGGGAAGCGCTTGAGGGAGGCAACGGGAGATCCTCGCGCCGGCAGCTTTCTCGCGCAGACTGGCTATTGCCATACAGCGAGGTGATGCTTTCTGTGTTATGGGAACCCTTCCGAAAGGCCCTAGTTAGGTTTTTAGGTTATTGTTTATTTATTTCTGTAAATTTAAATACTATTTGTAGTCTAGGTATCTTCATTTTTTAAGTAGGTTACTTGTTCTTTTCTGAATAAAGTTTTCCTAACTTTTCATGTTCATCATTAGACATCGTTCAGCTACACTCAATATTTCGACTACGTATCCATCACTATTACAGATTGCGGAATCCTTAAAGTCCTCGGATTCCCCCCGCTTTATTACCTTTCTTTTGCGGATAAAATATATCAACATCGTATATTCGCACAATACGTTCCCATTTCCTACCACACCACACTCCGGAGCGGTTCACGGCCGCATTCGGCTACAGCACAATGGGTTTGCTGGATTTTGATGAATGCCGTAATTAATGACATATCACGCAGTACAAAGGGTAACGAATTAATTAAGGACAGCTGACTGTTTTAACAGGACATACTGTGTTCATTATGTTCAACTATTTTCAAGTTACGCTATTTAATTGATTGTTGAAAGAATGGTTTAGTAAGATATTACTTTATTTAGGTATTGATTATATATGGTTTTAGTAAGTATTTGTTTTTAGTAAAATGATCCGTCTTAGAGGATCACGTTGCTATTTGTATTGTGAAATAATTATTTCTAATAGTTTTGGCAGGGGCAGATTTATTGTAAGTTTTTGCTACACAGCTTAGTCGTATGGATAACTCAATTTATTGTTTATAAAATTGAGCATTTCAAAAGTATCTTTTATTAAAATTTCGGGAAACCTCACATAAAATTACTCCCCTAATTAATGGCAGACGCAACAATGGGAGCGGTTTACGCGGAAACTTTGACACCGCAATACAAAAGTCAAACTCGCGTAAACCCGGAGTAAAAATCGTTAATCCTGCCGACTTGAAAAGTAAACAGCCCCGTTCTGGCCCGGTCATAAAGAATGCTCACCGTAAAACGGCCGGGTTATTAGCTCATTACTCGAAGGGGTAATAAAATATTGCGTTAAATGTACGCCGGGATTAAAAAGTCCGCGAATGAACGGAGTGAAGCCGGTTATTGTGTTTTTATGAGTTTTTCTTTAATAGGTAAAACCTATTTTTCTTAGTTCTATGTCCCGGGTCGGGCGGAGGGCAGACACAATGGCTCGCCAACGCCATCGTGATCTGTCAGCAGCATGCTTCATTTCATTCCAAGTGAGCCGGTGGATTTGAGCTTCAACAAATTGATTTTATTGATTGCCTATTGAAGTAAAGTTCGCACAATGTTTTAGATAAAGTTACCTCGAAAGAAAAAAATCGATACTAAAATATTATGAATATGAAAGTAACTTTATCAGTGTATCTATTATGTGTTGATGTCTAAACCTCTGAGCGATTCAAATTTCAAATATCTATTCAACAAACTGGCTACTACGGCCTCGGGATTAAATTTGGACTATGGGGAAGGTTGTTGATTAATTAATTTAACAATGCCTATAAGTAAATTATTAATATTGGCTACGATAACTCGATGTCGTTCGTGATGATCAATGAATGATTTACTCACTAGAACGTAATATATACGTACTCATTTGTTTGCTGTTGTTGCTTACATCACTATCACTATGTATTATAAAGTAGACTCCCCCGCCGCGTCTGTCTGTGTATGCAGTAGGTATTTTTACAAAAACTAAAATAATTTGTGTCAAACGGCATCTGATACGAAAATTTGTAACAATACAAGTAATTTGGCACTTGTGTAACCAAAATCATATAATAATATTATTACACCTAATTAATTGGCATTATCATATATCACCCGTACCTCTGGCTAAATTTTATTTCGATATTCCTTAAATAAGAAATTCAATCAATGCGTGACCTAAAAGCCTCAATGCCAATGCAGCGATCGCTAAAAACAAAAACGCCACCTAGATCATGATAGAACTAAACCTTTACAAAGTCCTTACCTTATGCCAATATTCAAAATACTTCAAAGTCTGGAAATATAGCATACCCTAAGCACTATGGGGAAGGGGTGGCGGCCTTTTATGCTGAAACAAAGTGGTCAAGGGCCATGCTCTTTACAACCCCTTTGTGCAGCCCCGTGATATATGTATAGGGTAAGGCCTAATAAAAGGACAGGGAAGAAGGCACTTAAAAATGGCGGTAGTTTCAACGATATCGTGGTGATATTAAATGAAATTCTTTTGTTGATTTATTGGTGAATTTCGGAATTAGAAAGGTATTTTTTCGTTACAATATTAAAATGTTTTGTAGATGATCGAAATGCAAATTACTTTGTTCATATGAGAATCTACAAATAAACTAATCTAGATTCTAAAATATTGTTGTGATAACCGCAATGAAACAATCGTGATTCCAGACAACTGATAGAGATCTTTATGAAACGGTAATATAACTTGCTGTGTCTAGTGTATGTTAGTATCTTGTAGAGTATGTATGTATTGTTGTAGTGTATGTTAAAAATAACTTGTTCTTTACTATAATAAAGTTCGCCGTTTGAACAATGATTCGGTGTATATTAGTCGCTTTCTCTACGTAGCGGGAAAACGCAGGCATTAGCTTCGAGAATCTTACAATCGAAACAAATGAAACGTGACGTTAGACGTTTTCACGGAAATTGTCATAATGATTTTCCTTGTCAGTCACTTCGATGTCCTTATGACATTTTACCGTAAAAAGGTTCCAGTGGGTTTCAGAGTTAGGTAAGATGAATATTACGCTGATTCCTGTCTTATGAAGATAATATTTCACTTTCAACCGCGCGATATTGGCAATTTTTATCCCACGTACGTCTCATTGACATTCGTATCTCAGAATCAGTTATTAATTCCATAAATCCAACTCGTAAAACGTCATACTATACTGTTCGTTGTCAAGTTTAAAACACAATGCAATATTTTTTCGGAATCTTGTTTGAGTTACGATATTTTACCCACAGAATCAGCTATCGATTCTAAGCATATTTTGTAGGTTTAAATTTTTTTCGGCTTGAAAAAAATTTTGTATGGGCTAGTATGGGATTGATGGATTGATTGTGTGAGCGATACCTACCTGAATCTCATACAATAGTACATTACAAACCTAGGGTGGTGAATTCGTAAATGTCCCAGATTGCAGGTTTCTGTGTGTTCCATAAATATGCGATCTGGGGCTTTACGAATTACCGCCAGTGGTTTGTCAAAAGTTTTACATCTTGCCTTGGCCAAAAAGTGAGATTTTCTCTCCGCGTAGCGGGCAGAAAATCCCACTTTACGGCCAAGGGTGATGTAAAAAGATTTTTTTACCGACTCGAAATAAATTAAAAACCTCAAAAACATGCTTAGAATCGATAGCTGATACTGTAAGTAAAATATCGTCACAACGTTTTGTTTGACCCTATGTAAAAAGTTATGCCTATAGTCATAAACTAGTTTCTGTCCATTTCGGTTCAGTATAGCCTTTCAGCGGGAACTATGCATTTTTTTAGGATATAAAGTAGCCTGGGACTGGGCTGGCCATATCTGGCGAATGCATCCGGAACGGTGGGCCAAAAAAGTCACAGAGTGGGTTCCACGAGATGGCTGCCGGAGAAGAGGCAGACGCAAAAGGAGATGGCGGGACAACTTGGACGTATTTGACCCAGATTGGCGGGAACTTGCACAAAATAAAGAGAGAGTGGCGAAAAAGAGGGGAGACCTTTGCCCAGCAGTGGGACACTTTATAGGCTATAATAATAATACTTAAAAAAATAATTTAAAATTTAATAAAGGAAATACTAATAATAATAAAAGTAGCCTGATTTTTTGACTTGTCATAATCTACCGCCATACCAAATTTTGTGGCAAATCAACCAGCATTTAGTTCTCGAGTTAAACTCGTATATACATACATACGGCCACGTGACTTTTACAGACTTATTTATTACTATACAACAGTATTAACCAACTGAGAACGTATTTAAGTAGTCTGACAACCTCTCTTTGTTACGTTGTATCTATTAGGGCGGTTAGGTGTTAACACGGACAACTCTCGAGCATTCGCGCGTCGAATAAATCAACTTGTTTACGAGTACATTTACAAGTTATTGATTTCTGTACATGCCTTTCAAATGCTAATGGCGTGTGTGAGGGCCTCCTGCGGTTTAGCTGATGCAAATGGAGCCGTTTTAATATGCCGTTGTTTTATGGGCGTGAGCTGAAGATAGCAGCTTAGCCTTTGTTGTGGTAGTTCTTTTGAATTCGAATAAAGTGACCTTAATATTAGAGTTGCATGCACCAAAGCTATCAATAAAGTGACCTTAATATTAGAGTTGCACCAAACCCCTTAATAAAGTGACCTTAATATTAGAGTTGCACCAAAGCTCTTAATTAAGTGACCTTAATATTAGAGTTGCACCAAACCTCTTAACAAAGTGACCTTGTTATTAGAGTTGCACCAAACCTCTTAATAAAGTGACCTTAATATTAGAGTTGCACCAAAGCTCTTAATTGTAAAAAGTAAGAGCCTCATTATTTTTTTCTTGGCTGCAAATGTAATGTGAATTTGCATGTGGAATTTTTGAAAAAAGACCTGCTGAGATTGTTGCGGCGCTTCTTCTAAAGAAATGTCCAGGAAAGCGCTGGTAAATTCATTTCTGACGTGTAAAAGTGCCCCAATGTGGCTAATTTGCTGAATAAATGATTGATTTGATTTGATGCTAATGATATGCCTTACCACTAAAATACATGCAATGCCTTCATGTAGTTTGAGTTTTACTTGATTTAGACAATTCACCATTAAAATATCCATTGGATAAAAAATATGTATAGGTACCAATATTTTCAGTAAGTATTTAATACCTAAGCCGCTATGTTAAATATTATGTATTGGTGGGCACAATCTTACTTTAAAATAATGTTGGCTTCAAAAATCCTTCTAAGATATTTATCTTACAGACGATATTTGTTGCAGAATACATTTATTGTGGAAAGTATTCTTCGCCTCGATTTAAAACAGTTATATTTTTCTTATCTAGCCTCTCGTAGCATCCTGGTTTCTGGGGCGTATAATAAATGGGGAATATAAGCGTATTTTCTGAATTGTGGCTTTTGCCATGATTTATTTCCGTGTAAATAAATATTTACACGGAAATAAATCATGGCTGCAACAAATATCGTCTGAACTAAATTCTCAACAAGCCTCACCTAGGCCCAAACTAAGCAAAGCTTGTACTATGGGTGCTAGACAACG
Source organism: Aethes cnicana (assembly GCA_963971205.1). Classification (NCBI taxonomy): domain Eukaryota; kingdom Metazoa; phylum Arthropoda; class Insecta; order Lepidoptera; family Tortricidae; genus Aethes; species Aethes cnicana. The sequence goes on along the minus strand of OZ020278.1, from coordinate 472,380 downwards.
ATATAAATACTTATATAGAGAAATACATACATATATAAACATCCATGACTCGGGTACAAACATATATTCGTGCTCATCACACAAACTTTGCCCCTGGCGGGATTCGAACCCGCGACCGTCGGAACAGCGGGCAGGGTCAATACCAACTGAGCTAAACCTGTCGTCAAATATTTGCTCAATTTAAAACAATGGCAAAAGAAAGCCAGAAAGTATAAAAATGAACTATTTTGAGCTTGGTTATTTGTCATCGTCATCATAATCATTTCACCCGAAAGACGTCCACTGCTGGACATTGGTCTCCCCCAAGGCTCGCCACTCAGACCACTCCTGTGCCACTCGCTTCCACCGGTTTCCCGCGATTTTCACGAGGTCGTTGCGCCATCTTGTTGGAGGCCTACCGACAGCTCGTCTTCCGGTTCGCGGACGCTACTCTAGAACTTTCTTGCGATGAGTGTGTGATGTGGTTATTTGTATATAAAACATTTTATCATAAAAGTCTCCTCCGGAAAAAGGCTTACTGTTTGAGGTTGTTACGGCATATCTTTTCTTCACAAACAGTAATAAGATGACGCATCGGTGGAACTATGATTTCAATTGAGCCCATACAAATCCCTGCGCATATTCCATCGAAAATGTACCGCGGCGTTAGTTCTTGAAATGTGGCAAGCGACAAAACAGTTTTTAACTTAACATATCGCAAATCTGTTGTAACATTTGGTAGTTCATGTTTTCACAATGTGGCCAGTTTGGTAAATCTTGTACTTGAAACGAGCTTCTTGTATATTTTATTTAAAAAAAAAGATCTCAGTGGAATATAGGAGTTTTGGGTGCGAAAAATCGATCTAGCATGGTCTCATACCTGGAAAAACTAATTTTTAACTATTTTCTATATCCGAGCATAGCTTGGTCGCCCAGGTAGGTACTAAATGATTATAATCTTGTGCATAAAATCCTTGGTTTCATTTCAACTCAAATCGATTAAAAAATCGACTCGACTAGCTCTGTCTTTCTTACATTTTCCTAATTCAAACAAATAATTGGAACAGAATTCATGAAATCTCAATTCCGATTGGCTAGACGGTCGTAAACTTAAACTTTGAGCTAAAATGGCATTTCTTGGACCTGACTCCGCTCGTCTGATTTTACAACCGAATTGACTGATCGCTGAAATAGCTCTTTTATTGCGTTGTTTGTACAATTAATTCAAATTGTATAAACTGTAAGCTAAGAACTAAACAAACTTATAGAAACTCATCTTGTTTCGACTTTAAAATTTTCAAGTTGAAACAATACGCTGTCTAACTTATACTCGTACATAGAGTAGTTGAGTCAAGGTCAAAAGTTGGATAGACTTTAAATAACAAAACTAAAACACTTATGTCTGAGTATAAACAGTATTGAGTAAAATTAACTTTAGTCTACGTAAAATAGGTATATCCCTCATCATCATCAGCATCATTTGAGTCGAAAACATCCGCGACTAGCCCATCTTCTGCCACTCGCATCCAGCGTAAAGGAGAATACAGAAATATAATGATAAATCTACTATTTATTATAAACATATCTAATAAAAATAAAATAAAATAAAATATCTTGGGACATTTCACACATATTGACCTAGCCCCAAACTAAGCAAAGCTTGTACTATAGGTGCTAGACAACGATATAAATACTTATATAGAGAAATACATACATATATAAATACTAAACATCCATGACTCGCGTACAAACATTCGTGTTCATCACACAAAGTTTGCCCTGAGCGGGACTCGAACCCGCGACCGTCGGAACAGAAGGCAGGGTCACTACCAACTGGACCAATCCGGCCGTCCGTAATATATGAAATTCTCGTGTCACAGTGTTCGTAATCAAACTCCTCCGAAACGGCTCGACCGATTCTTATGAAATTTGGTGTGTATGTTCAGTAGGTCTGAGAATAGGACGTAAGCTATTTTTCATACCCAAAAAAAATATCTACGGCGGTACAAAGTCCGCGGGGTCAGCTAGTATTTATATAAGAATTCCACTTTGTATGGTGATAATAATACGTTTTTTATCAAATCAGTTTGGACAAATTCAGAGTGTGAACAATATTACTAAATCCTATCTGATCTGGCTAATACACTCAACAGCAATGAATTCGGGTTACTTTGTATAGAAAATCACTACAATAGTATATAAAACAAAGTCGCTTCGCTGTCTGTCTGTCCCTATGTATGTTTAGATCTTTAAAAGTATTCAACGGATTTTGATGCGGTTTTTTAAAATGATAGAGTGATTCAAGAGGAAGGTTTTCGTATATAATTTGTTATAGTTTAACGCTCAATTCCCGCGGGAACGCAATAACCGAATTCCACGCGGACGAAGTCGCGGGCAGAAGCTAGTGCTATATAAAGTGACCCAAATTCATTGCTGTTGAGTGTATAACTTGCATCAAACTCTACACACTTACACGCATGAGCAAATGTCGGTGATTGGTTACATTTACATACTACCGTCGCATGCACATGATAAATCAAAAGACCGTACCCGCCCTACCGATGTCGCCATCGCAAATTGGAGCATGTAGAGTACATTCCAAACTAATGTATAAAATAATTAATCGAACTCAGTTTAATTAAGTGCTCAGTATTCCGCTGCTTAACATGGATAGGTACCTACGTACACATCTTTAAAGAGTGCTGAATATCACGCTTTTTGTACGGTGGTTAGGTATGTGTTAACTTTTGTGTCATTTTCCGATGAATGTTATTTTTTATGACGTATTATATAATATCGGAACGACACACTTTGAATTGTTCTACATATGCGTAGGTTGTACATAATATTTTGAATGCTTATTAAGTAACTTTAAATGTTATTCTTTTTTTCTCCACCCAAAACAGCCTCGTCCTCGCCTCGTCCCACTGCCGGGAGGGGCCTCCTCTCATCACGCCTGTTGTTTACCGATTTACTACTACTACTTCAGCCTATTTGCGTCCCACTGGTGGGCACAGACCTCCTCTCATCACGAGAGGGTTTTGGGATATATAGTCCCCACGCCGGCCCAGTGCAGATTGGGGACTTCACACACATCTTTGAATTACTTCGTAGATGCGTGCGATTGTATTTTGCCAGTTCAAATTGAATTTCGCATATAAGTAAACTCAGAGGTGCGAGTCGGATTCGAAGCCCCGACCTCTGCAAGCGTGGTGGAGGTCGAACCACAACGCCACTACGGCTTTTGAAGTATTTTCAATGCACGACAATTCCGACATTCTAAACTCGTAACGGATCCATAATTTACACGCTTGGCGCTCCTTGCCGCCTGGCTGAGCACTGCATTACGGATAAGGTATTTATAAGCAAATAGCGAAAATAGCGACGTTCTAAAGTCTAAAGAAGTGTTTTAAGTGAAGTAAAGTACCAGTAGTAGAAATGTAAAAGCGCCTGCCATTAAGAAAACTTACATTCAGATTCATTTATCTCTCCAATACACATTATCATAATTTACTGATATATTCTTTTTCTGACGTGTAAAAGTGCCCCTATGTGGCCAATTTGCTGAATAAATGATTGAATTTGAATACAGTTCATGCCAAATTACATAATTTATATTATTATTGTGATCGTCAAATATTGGATGGATAATTAAGATAAAGTAGTACAAAATGGATATTAGTTATAATTTCTCCCAAAGGATCGTCAATACACGCGTATGTTAATATTATGTCTGATACATTATAAATATGTTGGAATAATTACAAAAATCCTGCGAGCAATGTGCCCCGCCCACTGCCACTTAAGGTTCGCAATTCTTCGGGCTATGTCGGTGACCCCAGTTCTGCTGCGGATATCCTCATTTCTGATTCTATCACGCAGCGAAACCCCGAGCATAGCCCTTTCCATTGCCCTCTGAGTGACTTTGAGCCTGATGGCCGATGGGGCCGGAAAGTTCTCGAGTGGCGTCCGCGAACCGGGAGACGAGCTGTCGGTAGGCCTCCAACAAGATGGAGCGACGACCTCGTGAAAGTCGCGGGAAACCAGTGGAAGCAGGTGGCACAGGACCGGTCGGAGTGGCGAGCCTTGGGGGAGGCCTATGTCCAGCAGTGGACGTCTTTCGGCTGAAATGATGATGATGATGATGAATTACAAAAATAATATACTGTCATTTATATACATAGAAAATAATCACTTACACAAAGGTCCAGGTATTCTTTTACCGAGTATATTGGGTTTTATAATAAAATATTTCTCAGTCGGTGCCTAAACGCGTTTTCCAACGGCTCATTCCTTAAGTGGTTCTTCTATCGTGTTTGCTAAACAGAGTAATTTAAAGATCTTGCTAGTCACATGAGCCTGCCATTCATGTCATGTAATGCAAATATAAAACGAACAGGTGGTTGAAGTTCAAATAATAAAAAGCACTAGTGGGCGAAAAAGTTTTTCCCACACGCGGATCGGAAATGACAAACTTTGCGAAAATAAACAGGTAGGTATCTAAATGTTAATTTTTTTGCAACTGTGATAAAAAATCCAAGACATTATTTAATGTTAAAAAAGCAGAAATTTGAAGAAAAATGAAAATTAAATAATTCTGTTTTCCAGAAACCGCTTCAGTTTCAAAGGCATATTCTATTAATGGAAAAAGAGACTGGTTTCTTCTTCTATTAAGCTAAAACTTTTTGTTCATTGAACAAAGAAAAATCAACGAGATTATTTGCATCTCTTTCTACAATTGTTGCATTACTTTTTATAGCGTTTACTCTGAAAACCACCAACTTTAATTTTGATTAGATTTTAAATCCCAGTATTTTACTTGCACTCTATATCTGAGTAGGAAATGCTTTCTTTCTTTTATTAAATAAAGAATTTTTTGTTATATGATGTTGTATTTTTTGTTTTGAAAATGCTGCCGCACCAATCTGTTTTTTGACCGGATTGGCTCAGTTGGCAGAGACCCTGCCTACTGTACTGAAGGTCGCGGGTTCGACTCTCGATAGGAGAGATTTTTTTTATATGTCCTTAAACCACGAAGAAACGAAAGAAATTTAATATTGTATACTGGAAAATAAGATGTGAATATATACCCTTAAAAGTTAAAATGTAACTAAGTAATTTGTGTAACTATATACAATTTTCATCGTTAATTTTATAATACAATTCAGTATTTATTATTTAACTTGTTGGTTATGTAAATAGCACAATTCCGTCAATGGAAGAGCTCGCCACAAGTATTGTCATACCTAATGGGAGGTCTCTACTTTTACTCACTGTTATTTAAAACGTGTAACCAATAAACAAATTTCATTTATTTATCAGTGGCGGCGCGTGAAATTTTTCGTAGGTAAAGCCGGAGCAAAAAATTACATTAATTATTACCTATCACCATTTTTTCGCATATGATTTATTTTTGGCAAACAATATGCCACTATTACCTTCACAGGAGCAGTCCACACTGCAATACGATACGAAAAAATAATAACTTCCAAATGAAAATAAAACCAAATAGTTCCAATCAAGAACAAAAAACCAATTTAAATCACCTATACGCACCTAATAGTAATAGGTACATTTTAAAACTAGTTAATTTCTAAATATAAAAGCTTTAACCAGCTAAACCTATCACAAATAAACCACGTTTCAGATCAGATCAACTATCTATTTTATGTCTAACTATCGTAGACCCATTGTTTGAGAAGAAGCGCCGCAACAAACTCAGCAGAAGGCCATTTTTCAAAATTTAAACATATAGATTTACATTAAATTTACGTTAATATGTAATAAAATATTAGGTACATACTAAAATCACATTTAAGGGATGTATAGTCCCTAACTTAAACTTAAATCTAAGATCTTAGAGATGGTCTTATATTAGGTACAAATTCATGAAAATATTAATTAAAGTACTTATCTAAATATGTATACTAAAAATAATAATAAAAATCGCAAATGTTTAGAGATTGTATACGTCTCGTCAGAAAAAAAAAGTAAGTACCTGGTACATATAGATGGTATTAAAAAGATAAATTTCAAGATAACGATAAAACTAGATATATAACAGCAGATCTATATAATAATAATAACTAAACAATAATCTTAATCTCATAGACCAACCTCTACGTAATACGTTGTGTAGTAGGTTGTTTCTGAACGCAGAGCGAAAATTACATAGGTATTAACATTTTAATACTTACGACAAGAAACCCTTGGTAATTACTGCCACCTTACACGACATATGTAGGTAAATTAATCACAAGCTGAATAAATTCATTCCTCGTTCTCCATTGAATCGTCATACGTCCCTATTCCACGATCCCAAATCGATTCGGAATCGATTAGCAGACGAGTCACGTCTCGGGGCGCGTGGTCGCGTGTATGAATGCACGAATTTACATGTATTGATATGTAAATGTCCGAGTCGACTGAACTGCCGTGTTTCGATTGTGATAACTCGGAATAAGGCTGTTTATTCGCGTCTAATCTTAATGCGACAAAGTTAATTGAAATTGCGTTGCGTGTGAGAAGCTAAGGTGTACATTAGATCACTTTGTATCTAATTGAGATAAAAAATTAAAAAATAAATCACAAGTTACGTATAATAGGACTGCAATTTTACGCGAGATACATCCCAATGTTATTTTAGTACTTACTTCTATGTATATATTTTATACCTACATATTAAATATATAATGCAAATGTTATGTTTTGTATGTGAATTAAAAAAAGGTCTGCTGAGTTTGTTGCGGCGCTTCTTCTCAAGCAATGGGTCTAGGAGGCGCTGGTAAATTCTTTTCTGACGTGTAAAAGTGCTCAATGTGGCCAATTTGCTGAATAAATGATTGATTTGATTTTTTTTAAACATACGAGTAAGTAAATAATATTTTTTTATATTGTGTAGACAGACATTTTGGTTAGGCAAAGGCAGTTAAATTAGTAAAGGCTCAATTCATCAAAATGATAAAGTTTAGTAAAAAAACTCAATATTCAATTATTATTCAAATTTATACTTTATTTTGTTTTATTTTTGGTGTTGGTAGTTAAGAGTAGATTTTAAATCGTTATAGGTGGCAGTTAATGTTTTTTTTTCTTAATACCTGTACTTAACTTTAAAAGTATACCAAAAATTTACCCATGGACCTATTTTCGTATCTCTTACTTACATCTCACCTAAAAAGCTGCAATTACGTTCAGTTCTACATTTTTATTTTCAAATTAGTTCTGATGTTTCTCTAGGTCTCAAAGTCAAACCTTTAATCAACGAACCTGAATATGTACCTACAACCTCTGTAAGTTGGCTTATTCTAGCAGTGTTCCTGTCCTCATAACTGGTAACAAAGTCTGATTATTTCTCGAATAAAGAGCGTGTATTATGAAAACATTTCACTTCGATTATTATTCTAAATTCGTATGAATCTAAATACCTCATCCCCACATCAAAGCCGGCGCCGAACTAGTTTTCGCCGCTTCTATCCTGTTTGAAGCGGTTTCGGCCGGTTACTAGCTATTTGTTGAATTCATTTGGCCCTGTGTGTGTATCTGGGCAAAATTTATTTTGTTTCCAAATTGTTTTCCCGTGAAATCCTTTGCTAACCGTGTTGATGTTCGAATCAAACTTAGATTTCAATCTGAACTTCACAAAACAAAACTACGTTAATGTAGCAATCCAATAAAGATAAGCTTTTTCGCGTTCCATTTAAAACGCGCGAAAATACGTGTTTTATTCGAAATGCACGAAATGAACTTTTTTCTGTTAATTCATTACACGCAAACATGAGATTGATGTTTCCTTTCAGAGAGCTTTTCAACTGCAAATGCGATCCTGCCATTAGTTTACATTGAATTATTATTGGAAGCTCTTATTGCATACGCTATCCATTTTGTTGTAATGTACTTACTTACGTAAGCCGTAGTGAAATAAGAAATATGAAAGGATATCAGCGTCGTCGGACGACTAAGTCCCGGCAATAGTTATTTCTCTCTTCCCGACCTCTCATGAGGAACGGTGTCTGGTATTTTCCAGAATAATCCAGATGATTTTGCGTAACGAGTCAGTGAATTTTTCACGAATCACATTATGCGCGGTGGAAGTCGCCCAGATGCCATCTGGCAGCTTAACTTTTTGCCACTGAATTTAGGTATCGAATATTGCCTCCTGTAAAATTATGCGTCTAATCCGTATTTATCGGGTCTGGTTTCTCTTTAATTACGTTGTTCGAACGTGATATTACGACTTTCGATAATTCTGATGATAATTACTTACCAACTGGGCTTTCTTCATTCCAAAATGAATCGTCTAGTGTGTAATCGGCTTCTGGAACAATGAAGACGTTAAAATCAATAGATACTTTTATGCATATTGATTTTACTTCACTGCAATAATTTTCTTTAATAATAGGTACTACTAATACTTGAGTACTATGATTTTCAATGGTTTACCAATTTTTATTCAATCTATCTATACTATAATAAAAGGGTAATTCTTATTTATCTTTCTTTCTGTCTGTCTGTTCGTTAAGACTTAATCTCCAAAACTACTGAACCGATTTAAATGCAGTTTTTAAAAGCAGATAAAGAGCATCATTCGGAGCTACATATTAATCTATAATTGGTTAAAACCAGATATCGCAAGGAAAAGTTATCGTCAATTTTATATGAAGTCGCGGGCACAACTATTATCTAATATTGAGCAAGTAGACAAGTTATGGAGTCTACTATTACAGCCTATTTGCGTCCCACTGCTGGGCCCAGGCCTCCCCTCGCCTCATCATGAGAGGGTTTGGGCTATAGTGCCCACGCGGGCCCAGTGCGGAGTGACACCTTAAATAAAAAATCGGTTGTCTATAAAGTCGGTTTATAGATGATAATTTTACGTGACAAAGTCATAAGAAAACATTAATGAATATCTCCCGTTACGTAGGACATACATCACCATGAGGACATACATGGACATACATTGCGTCATGGCGCAGCTGGCGTTCATCCATTTATAAGTTATAAGACGTTATCACGTCAAAAAATCTCTCAAAGTCGTAACTGCATCGTTTTATCGGTTCACAGAACACACCTACCTATCTCCCAAGTTTCAACCGTACAGTACCTAGTATAGTCTCCGAGTAAAATGGCTGTGGCATACGGACGGACGGACGGTCATGACATTGACGAAATAATAAGGGTTTCGTTCTTTGCCATTTATCTACGGAACCCTAAAAACGTCCGGCTTTCGGAAACCTCGCGAAAAACTCGTTATGGCGTCAAAAACGCGTAGCAGAAAATAATTACCGACAAGTCGAAATAAATGACACAATGAGGGCTTCCCTGGGAATACGGCATTGTAATTGTAATTACCTCGTTTGGGACAAAAGGTAGGGAAATAACTTGAAAAAAAACGAGGTGCATTTCGCTCCGCTGTCGGTGAGCCGTTATAGCACGAAATAACAAGGTTCTAGTGGCGATGTTTATATGCATTTTGTTTAGGAGTAACGTGAGCACGTATGGTTTTGGTAAAGGTTTACTGGTTTTCTTTTGAATTTTCAGTCCCGTGTAATTCAATGGCCTCGACATCCATACTAATCCATACTAATACTATTATTATGAATACGAAAGTAAACACTGTCTGTCAGTCTGTTACCTTTCTGGCAAAAAACCTTTTTGGCAAAAATGACACAAGATTTTATATCTGTCATTATTATAACAAATTGGTATACTTAAGAAACTAGCTTCTGCCCTCGACTTCGCCCGCGTGGATTTAAATTGTCGCGTTCCCGCGGGCACTATGCGTTTTTCCGGGATAAGAAGTAGCCTTTGTCCTTTCCCGGGACTCCAACTATCTACATACTAAATTTCAACCAAATAGCTCCAGCGGCTTAAGCGTGAAGAGGTATTCGCATTTATAATATTAATATGGATTACACTATCTGCCTCCCGCGGTATAACCCAAATATAACAAGAGCTCGACAAAATTGGTATGTTCTTTCTATTCGTGAAATAGTTAATAATAACTTTGTTCAGTAGTTTTTTGTGTTTATTAATTACAAAGAAATATAAAAAAATCTTCCCTAGATTTATAATAAATAGAAATGCAACACTTAATCAATTAAACACAATTATCTAGATTCCTTATACCTTAATACTTTTTTTACATAGGTACATAAATATTCACAGCTTCGAATCTAAAGTAAATATACGAAATTTCCTTTAAATTGTGCAAATTTAACTCCGATACATTTAATGTGACATGATAATGAGGTTACAGTACGTCAATACCTACGACAACGGCAAAGGAAATTATATTAAATGCCAGTTTAAAATTAAATGAAACTGTGTAAAGCATGATAAAACAAAATATTATATTTAACTAGCTGACCCAGCGGACTTCGTACCGCCCTACCGCCTTAGATTTTTTTTTGGGTATGAAAAATAGCTTGCGTTCTATTCTCAGACCTACTGAACATACACTCCAAATTTCATAAGAATCGGTGTAGCCGTTTCGGAGGAGTTTGGTTACAAACACTGTGACACGAGAATTTGATATATTTAGATAGGTCCTCCGGGTTTTTTCTAAGTAAATAAGATGATGATTTTATTTGAAATATTATAAGCGTACAATCATTTTCAATACCGAATGCTATGATGAGCAATTTTAACGGTGAAATAATCAACTTAAATTGCTGTAGTTTTGAAAAAAAAATTAGATACATATAATCACTTGGGTAGAGATCTTCTACTATCTAAAGTCCCGCGCCTTCTCGTTTCAAAACGCTTCAATTTTTTCATTATTATTTAAAAAGCCAACACTCTCAAGTCATACTTCTGTCTCAGCACGCACACATTCACACATTGAGTGTTGGTGGTGCTTTTTAAATAAATTGAAGCGTTTTGAAATGTGAAGGCGCGGGACTTTAGATAGTAGAAGATCTCTACTCGTTAACGCATTCACTGCCACCGACGCATATGTGCGTTTTGCTGACTTTCCCGCAGTGCACATGTGCGTTGCAATGTTCCCTTAATGACAGATGTGGCACCTGACGAAAGTTCGTAAAACAGAAGTGGCAGTAAATGCCTTAAAAAGAAATTAAATAAAAGTAATTTATCATGTATAACTAATAAACTTGAACACGTTACTTTTAATGCAATCAAGAGCTCATGAACCTACATTGTCTGCGACACCTTATTAACGATGTTTCTCATTAATTTCAACTTTTAATTAAACTTAACCTTTTACCTACCTACTTAAAAATTAACGAAACTTGCACCCTGATTACTTGTCCGGATAGCCGGTAAACCGGCCGGGTATATAATTCCCAGGTCGAACCGAGTAGGGCAGCGCACGGGAAGTGATTTAGAGCGGGTGAAGTGGCGGCCAACGTGCTGTAGCCACTACAAGTCATAGTGCACAGGTTAATTAAGATGGAGCAATGTGAATTCATTTGGAATTTATCACTGAGCACCTTGTACCTACAGTTGGTAAAGGATGTACACACACTAAACTGTGCTTATTACAATGTAGATGACAATGGTCTATGGTGATAAATTATAAACTTATTGATGTAAATTCAAAAATGTAAGCAAACCACTTATGTGAGGTTTTAGTTTGTTAAATATTGCCAGTCTTCAGGGAACAATTTTAGAAACGGCTCTAATGAATTGGATAACATTTACTTTACAATATTGTTTTTTTTATAAATGACTAGCTTCTGCCCGCGACTTCGCCCGCATGGAATTCGGTTATCGCGTTCCCGCGGGAACTACGCGTTTTTCTGGGATAAAAAGTAGCATATGTCCTTTCCCGGGATCCCAACTATCTTGATGCCAAATTTCATCTTAATCGGTCCAGCCGTTTTAGCGTGAAGAGGTAACAGACAAACATACAGAGTTAATTTCGCATTTATAATATTAGTATGAATAGGTAGTATGGATTGATGTAAATTCAAAAATGTAACCATGTCTTATGTGAGGTTTTTAGTTTGTTAAATATTGTCAGTCTTCAGGGAACAATCTTAGAAAAGGCTCTAATGATTTGGATAAGCCATATTGATTTTTTTAGAAATGATATTTACAATATTTGGGTTTATAGGTGTGACAAACCGATCTAGGTAGCTAAATTCGGTCGCCGGTTCTTCAAATAAAGCACAACGTCGTCTGGTGAAAAATACTTTCATGTTCCATGTGTGATAAATATTTAGGTACTCAATACAAGTCTAAATTTCACCAATCTGTCAATCAATCAATCATTTATTCAGCAAATTGGCCACATAGGGCACTTTTACACGTCAGAAATGAATTAACCAGCGCTTCCTAGACCCATTGCTTGAGAAGAAGCGCAACGAACTCTAATAATAATTATATACAAATTCACATTACATTTGCATTAAGTACAGTCAGCAGCAGAAGTAGATAAGCTGTCCAGGTGTTCAAAATGACCTACACACGACCTTATTCTTAAGACGTTAAGGGCGTGTGTAGGTAATTTTGAACACCTGGACAGCTTATCTACATCTGCTGCTGACTATATATGTATAAAATACATATATAGGTACATACTAACACTGTTTAGAAGTAGGTAGGTACCAAATTTCTGCTATAATTAAATACAATACAACACAAGATTATTGTATTTTTTTGCCTTGTTGTTGTGGTTCTTAATGAGTAATTTTAGTTTAATTTAATAAACTCATAAATTTTAACACGTTTCACTAAGATCTAAGTGTTGTCTTGATGAAAATTTTTCGTCTGCAGGTCTGTAAGTTTTAAAAAGTTATGTCTAAAAAGCTAATATTTCTCAAAACTTACTTTAAAAATAGTGAAAAGTTAAGTGGCGCCCAACGTGGGGCCATGAATAATCTTAATTAAAATTCATGTTTATAGAATAACGTTGGTATTATTATTTAAACGTTAATAGATTTTTTTAATTTGTATTTACCACTGAGCTTTTTGGTGAAAAAAAAACATCGTGAGGAAACCTGCAAGCATCTGCGAAGTAATTCAAAGATGTGTGTGTGAAGTCCCCAATCCGCTCTGGGCTCGCGTGGGGACTATAGCCCAAACCCTCTCGTGATGAGAGGAGGCCTGTGTCCAGCAGTGGGACGAAAATAACCTGTAGTAGTATACATTTTATCATTAGGTATCATTATCATGTTGTTTGGAATGAAATAATAATTATTATTATAACGTGGGTTTGCTTGTAAACCAAGAAAAGTTTTAAGTTTAAGTAATTTACAATGTGACTTTGACATTTCAATTATGTTTTCATTACAGCACGTCATGAGCAAGTCCCTGACGACGACGTTTATGCGACGTGTTATTACTAACTTTGGGGGAAGAAATTACCTCTCAGGTGGGGTACAGGAGATAATAATGTTAATTTAGATGAAGATTTAATCATTTTAAATGTATAAAGGACTATAGAGTTCATTAAAGGCTGATGGTACGAAAATATTCTTATGTCATAGGTATAACTTTGAATATATTTAAACTATTAGATTATGCGAACACACACACATCAGGCCCAATTCTTACTTCTGGTAACATCACATGGGTTCTTAGCTACTAGTCGTTATAAAAAGTCGTACAAAAAGTTCTTATGCAACGTTGTATAATTAAATCAAAAATACTCGTGGCGACTCTTAAGATATTCATCTACGCCTTACATCCTAACCCTTGCCACTCGCTTTTTTTGACCTGTCTTGCGTAACTATTGCATTTAAAACAATTTTAATAAAAATAAACCGTTAATAGTAGAGGTAAGATTTGGTGCATCTTAGTTTCAACCTCATCATTTCAGCCGAAAGACGTCCACTGCTGGACATAGGCCTCCCCCAAGGCTCGCCACTCAGACCGGTCCTGTGCTACTTGCTTCCACCGGCTTCCCGCGACCTTCACGAGATCGTCGCTCCATCTTGTTGGAGGCCTACCGACAGCTCGTCTCCCGGTTCGCGGGCGCCACTCGAGAACTTTCCGGCCCCATCGGCCATCAGTCCTGCGAGCAATGTGCCCCGCCCACTGCCACTTAAGGCTCGCAATTCTTCGGGCTATGTCGGTGACCCTAGTTCTACTGCGGATATCCTCATTTCTGATTCTATCACGCAGAGAAACCCCGAGCATAGCCCTCTCCATTGCCCTCTGAGTGACTTTGAGCCTTCTTATGAGGCCCATCGTAAGCGCCCACGTCTCGGAACCATAAGTCATCACTGTGATCACTGTGATGAGTTTCAACCTACCTTACCTAAATTTTTATCGCACAATAAAAAATATACATCGAGTTAGCGCAAATATTGCTTGACCCAATTTACCGAAAGAAATGTAAGGGACCAAAAGTGTCTAAGTAGTTAGACGTTTTAATAAAATTAATCAACGCAAACAACGTAATGCCTTATTATACATTCAGTTTCTCGAAAGTTTTTGTTGGGGGGACGGTGTTTGAGAAGAAAAATCAACATTCTAGAGACATTGGACACAAAGCCGTTGTTTAGGGCAGTGTCCCTGTTACGGCAGTTTCGTTGAATTGTTTTTTCTTCCGACTGTTTCTAATTAAAATTAATTGCTTTCGCCTTTAGGAGTTAATTTGTGTACGCCATCTGAATATTAACGCGAAGGCTGTGGATTGAGATCGCTGGAAAGGCTTTTCGGTGGATATTGTACAGATTAAATTAAAATTTGAAATTGCATTTTTTTTTCTTTGATCTATTCAATATATCACTAATAGCTAAAGGCCTCGCACTTTTGGTCCTTTAATCCAGCCTGTGAAAATTGTAGATAAAGTATCTTAAATTGTTAGATCGAAACTATACCTATGTAGGTACTCGTAGTAATAGGCATAAATGTTTTCTGCTACCTTACTTAAATGCATGAAAATGAAAATGAAAATAATATTGTTTCGAGTGACGTGAGAATTATGAATTCAAATTATTCCTACAAATCATTATATGTATTAATTATTCGAGATCACAAACATAATCTACTTAAGTAGTTGCAATTGGTTACAATAACATGAATTCTCTTATATCATAAAATAATTTGCTAATTACCTAACCATGATTTTAGTCTGATAAAAGTAAGTATAAACTAATTATGTTAAATCATTATCTTAAATAAATGTCTCAACAACGGAACCTGTGGTAACCTAGTGGTTGGACTACCGCCTCTCATGCAGAGAGTCGGGGGTTTGAATCCGGGTCGCAACTCTGAGTTTACTTCTGTGCGAAATTCAAGAAGTAAAGAGGAAACGGACCTCGAGAAAAAAAACGATTCTTCTGGTCTGGTCTATCATCAAACTACAGCTGCGAAATAAAGTTAAACATTATAAAAGCAGTAAGTAGCAATATTTCAATGGAGTTCAATTTAGCTAGGAACATAAATTTGTCTAGTATGACAAAGTGGCATCTTATCGCGATCTCATCGCGGCGCCGGCGCCGCCGGGGTAGTGTCACTAATGTTCTGTGATTTTATGGTTTCACTGGGTACTGCGGGATCCTATACATTTTTTTTTATTGTTAAAAACTAAAAGACTGCAAGCTCAGATATTACCGTTTATAGACGTTAGCAACACTAGAGGTGTCACCAATGTGTGGCCGTCTTTAAGAACACCACCACCACCACAGCTTATTTACGTCCTACTGCTGGGCAAAGGCCTTCTGTCATCACGAGAGGGTTTGGGCTATAGTTTCTACGCGGGCCCAGTTTACACGCTCACGCTCAGTGGAAGATACAAATGGATTTTTTATTTTATTCTATTTGTTCTTATTCGCCTATAACAGGCGTGTACAACACTCATACTTTATTGTAACGAATTACAATTAAATCGCACTTAAGTGACTCAACGGTGCGAACCGGTCACCCAAAACGCCGAAAAGGCATTAACACGTCTGTTCAGAGGAAACCGGTTAGTTTATTATGATACAAGGTTCTGTCCGAGAATTCGCTCGCTTGGAAATATGGCGTTTCCGCGGGAATTATGCGTATTCTGGGATAAAAGGTAGCCTTAGGACTCCAATTTACTGACAGACAGACAAATTAATAGGTAATATGGGCATTTTTACTAAATCTTGTACCCCGATTAGTGAAAATGTTAGAAAAAAATTAAGACCGCGTCAGTTTTGTGACCACAATTAAGAACGAAATTCATATGAATGCACACTATTTTCTGGATGTTTTTAAAGGTATTCATTAAGCAATTTATAAATCACATGAAAATGTATAATTCCATTAAACTTAATGCTTAATGATGGTCACAAAACTGACACGGTCTTAATTTTTTTCTGACATTTACACTAATTGGGGTACAAGATTAAGTAAAAATGCCCATATTACCTAGTATGGGTTTATGTTATGGTGCATTCATGTAGGTAAAAATGTACAATGTAATTATCTCGACATGCAACAGCAACTCGACCGCATCAGATTTCGTAATGAGATGGAAATGCGAAATTAGGTGAAAATGCGAAATTACTATTTTGTATGCGCAGTGTTGGCGTTACGCTAAATTGTGAAGCATGCTCACTGCAATGTTAAAAGCTATTTAGAGTGTTTATTTTAACACTAACGTAGTTTGTTTG
Source organism: Aethes cnicana (assembly GCA_963971205.1). NCBI lineage: Eukaryota > Metazoa > Arthropoda > Insecta > Lepidoptera > Tortricidae > Aethes > Aethes cnicana. The sequence goes on along the minus strand of OZ020278.1, from coordinate 455,848 downwards.
CAAAATGTAGCGTGCAATATAGTTGAACAGTCAAAGTCTAATACGTGTGCACGTAAAATGCCATGAAACTGTTATTCCCAAAAGCGTTTATTCAGGACTTCGACTGTTACTTTTCATCTGATTGCTGCTGCAAATACGAAAATAACCATTAAGTACAATAAATATTATTACTTTTGTAGTACCTATTTTTAAGTTAAGGCGCTTAGCTTTCATTTCAGTTTTTTTTTATAAATAATTCAAGACAGTATACATTTTCCTTGAACATCCTAATTAAAGACGCTGTTATCAAAATAGTTTTAAACCTCTTTATAATGTCTGCTTCTGATGTTTAATTACGTAATCATACTAATCATACTTTTAAAAAATTTAGTACCTAAGTACAGTCTACAAAATATACTTAATCTAGGTTCACCTTGGGATACAATTAAATAGGTATTTTATAAAAATAGTGTACCTATCTCATCACATGACTTCGTTAAATTTATTTGGTCGTAATTATTTTTCATACCTACTCGTACTTAATATCGTAAGTTATCTAAATTGAGTTGCCGAGAAAAACATAGCACTCCTAAAAATACATTTATTTAGTATTTATTTCGCCCTGTCATTCTTTAATTCAATCTCAATTGATTCTGATGACTCGGCACCGGTGGATCTTTGCAAAATTGGTCTTCCGTGAAAAAAACAAAATATCACTTGCATAATACGACAACAATCACAGTAATGGCGGCGGATTACTTCCACTCTCGCGCGCTGGTAATATTTTATGAATTTTGACGGGTCGTTCCCGAAATGGGATTTTTTTAAAGTGTTGCTCGTTTTTCGTAAAAGTTGCCAGTGGAATAAATTTGACGTTGGCGCCGGTAAATTAAAAAACCGGCCAAGTGCGTGTCGGGCCACGCGCAAAGTATAGGGTTCCGAAGTTGAGGATGCCTACAGTACCTTTCTAAGACTTATTAGCATCTAGCTAGCCTGTTGTATGACGTGCCCACCCGACGCCCCTGCGGGTCGAGAAAAATCATTGGTTTTTAATCGTTTCATAAGTTGGTCGACTATGACTCGTAAGTTTGTACAGCCTACTTAGCTGTGATAGTTTTCCTTTCAACTACGTTATATATGCCACAACTGTGATTTTTTTCAGCAATCCAAATACCACCATTTAGCTGGCAGGGGGGGGGGACACGTGACTCTAACGAAAAATAGCACTTTAAAGCTTAATATTTCACAAACGCATCACTTAATCAATAAATGGTTTTAACAAACCCACAATATTTTTTTAAGACCTATTCAACGATACGCCGCACCATGGGATACGCAAGAAAAAAAAATACATCCCCACTTTACGAGTAGGGGAGGTACCCTATAAAAAAAAAATTTTCAAAATTTTATTGTACCACTTTGTCAGCATAACTAATATGTATATTCATGCCAAATTACAGCTTTCTAGAACTAAGCATCACCGGGCAATAGTGCGGACAGACGGACGGACATGGCGAAACTATAAGGGTTCCTTGTGGAATTCGGAACCCTAAAAAGAGATGTATTGTAACAATCCGTTTTAATCTGACTTAGTATAAAGGAACATAAAAGAAATTACTTTCCAATACTTTTAATTACCTACTGGTTTCTGCACGCGCCAAAGTAGCCTATGTCCTTCCTTGGGACTCCAAATATCGTCCTATCGATTTCATCTAAATCGATTCAGCAGTTTAACCGTAGAGAGATAACTGACAGATAGTCACTGGCGCATTTATAATATTAGTATGGATATACTTGCCTCCAAAAAGCGAAGGCCAATTTCTATTCATCTAAATTAGTACAAAATAAAGTAATTATTTTTTAAATTAAGTAGGTATTTGTTAGTTAATTTAAGTGTTAAATGAAAATTAAGTATGTAAGTAATTGTTTACATATACGTTTCGATGTTTAATTAAGTCCTTCTTCTGCCTGAAACACAGGAATTTCCTAGCTCAGGCACAACTATTTTATTCTGCATATTTTAAAATATAAATAAGTAATCTAAGAAAATGTTAACTTTGATGTAAATATTATTATTATTAGTACTGTATTACATTACAAATCAAATAGGGATCAGAAAATGAGTTTGAAGCGGACGCAATTCGAAGCGAGGGCTTTGTAAAACCGACCGTTTGAAGGCTCTTGTCGAGCTGAAAGTTAATGAAAAGCTCTGCTTTGATCATATTAAACGGCCTAGAAACATCAGCTCTCCATCCAATCTAGGTCTACATCTCGCTCGAGTTAAAAGTTTTATATATTTCTAGATTTTTGAATAAAATAAAACAATACATCTTTTAATACACGAAGCCAGTGTCACTCTCACAATCAAGACGAATCTAACGACATTTACAAACTAAAATCCATCTAGCCGTTTAGGCTGCAGAGCGTGACAAAGAAATATACATAAATAAAAGCATACAGGTCGCGGCACGTAACTTGAGCGGTGGATGAGCAAAAGTAGAGGGGATTTCTGCGCAATGTTTACGACTGAAGAGCCAATAAGCATGCGCGCACGACTAAGCGTCCCCTGCGTCCCGCGCCCCTCTGCCGATGAGACCTTATTTTTGACTTCTGCGCATCCAAGGCCACCGCTCAACTTCCGTGCCGATGCCTGTACTTACACTCGAAAAACATTACCCTCCTTCTGGCGCAGTCGGGTAAAAAGCTCGTCTTACTCGAATCCAAAATCGAATTACGATGTACAATATTGATACAATTGTAACAACGAAACGAATCCTATAGGGTTATATAGTACATATTTAACGTATCTTTTCAGATTAAATGATGTCAAGATATAGCCCCAACGCACCGGTAATAAGGTTCAGAAATTCGGCGACGTAGAAGAAGGAGTAATTCCATTTCGCGACGATACTTCTTCGACCGGATCTCCAACGGAAACGTCGACACTAATGGCCGCAATGGAATTCAATGTTGCCAGTGTCATGTGGAAATGAGTAATCCAGTCAGTGGGTATTTTTGACCAACAAAAGGTGGAGTGGAACCGTTTTTTGCATTGTTTATCAAGGTATGGATATAGATTATAAAATTACCCACATTTTCTGTCTACCTACATTTATATAGCGTAACTCTTACAGGTAAAAGTTAGAAGCGGCGGAAAAAAATGCGTAAATTGTCAATATACGTTATTTTTCTTCGTACTTTTGTCATAGGATCAACTGTTATTGATTAATTGTAACAAAAAAACAATTTTGGCATCTTTAATTCAAGATGGCGGCTCGCGCCTGGACACCCCAAGGTCGAAAACTTGGATTTTTATTAAGCACCCCAATATATTATGCAATAAATCGATGATGTATTTAATTATTTATTGACATTTTGAGACTGTCGATATCTATGGAATTTATATTTGACAATGGAGGCCATCTCTATTTTTTTTCTGGACCCATGGAGAATATACGTCTCTAAGATCTTAGATTTCAGTTTAAGTTAGGGACTATACATCCCTTCAATGTAATTTTAGTACGTACATATATATATATTTTATACATGTGGAAATTTAAAAAAAAGGCCTACTGCTTGAGTTTGTTACGGCGTGTCTTCTCAAGCAATGGGTCTAGGAAGCGCTGGTAAATTCTTTTTCTGACGTGTAAAAGTGCCCCTATGTGGCCAATTTGCTGAATAAATGATTGAATTTGAATTTGAATCTGAATTTGAAAAATAAAAAAAACAACTGCAAACAAACTTTTGATTTCACACAGGGTCAAGCAAAACGTTGTGACGATATTTTACCCAGAGTATCAGCTATCGGACAGACTATACAAAAATCCGTTATTGTTTTATATTTGTGAAATTACATTGAGTCTTGCATGTATGAATTATGCTTATTATACGTAACACAAATTGTGTAACGTCGCTTGCATAGATAAGTCTTAACTCAACGACTAAAGCAAGAACCAAAGCACCTCTCGAGCAATGGGGTCTCGGAAGCGCTGGTAAATTCATTTTCTGACGTGTAAAAGTGCCCCTATGTGGGCAATTTACTGAATAAATGATTGGATGGAATTGAACTAGTAGTTTTTAACCCAACAACCCTTTTAATCACGTGAACCTGTCTACAATCGAGTGATGGACAGAAGTTTATCCACCATTTATTCACGAGAACACAATATAGGTGTTTACAATGGTAAAAGCAGTTAAGTATGTTACTACATTATGTTCTGCCGGGGCAGGCGTGTGAACCTTTAGGTATTGTTGTATATAAAAATATAGATACATGCATAAGTCAGAACAATCACAGGTCAAGATAATATGAATCATTATTACATTACAAAAATTCAAAATAACTATTACTTAATTAAAACTAAAGTCAGAAGAAAAATATTGTTAAATAATTAGGTACAACATAAAGGTTAAAATTAGGTACAACATGTGTCCCGAACTCTTACATTTTACCTCACGTACAGCTCCATCTGGCGCCGCTGGCAGTGAACGGCTATCAGAACAAAAGCCGCGTGTAAAGTCACGTAGTTTAATTTAATTAATAATTTTAACGTCGGCGTCCGCGGGTGACGTAAATCGTGATTTGATTTTGAACGTCATGGTAAAAACGAGCTGCGCGGTGCAGTCACGTCGCGAGGTTTAAATGGGGAAATCCGATTATTGATTGTGTTAGGCCCACTTTGCACCAAGCCCCTAACCTCGGGTTAGCCTTATAACCGACGTCAATTTCATACAAATAAATCTGAGTTAATTGAATAACCCTGTTAACAGCTTGATGCAAGAGGACCTTAAAGATATAGGCAGATTATGTTATAGATTCATACCAACTGTAAGTAGCTAGTAGCTAAAATGATGACTGTTTTAGATTTCTATGAGATCAAAATCCTAAATTGATTTTTGGCTTTATTTCAATTTTTTTGACAATTTTTTTTTACCTATCTCGATTTTCACATTATTTCTTCTAAAGTCTGATTATGGTGACATTTAAGGCCAATTGCACCAAGCCACTAACTTCGGGTTAGCCTTTTAACTTAGGTTTAGTTGTATAGGCTTTGGTGCAAGTGGGCTTTACAGTGTTAATATTAATTCGTGGGAATACGAAAACGATCGCATCGTATGAACTCGTGAAATGAACTGTCCCTGTTGCGAATTTATTTGCATTGCATTAAGTACAAATTTATTTGCATTGCATTAAGTACATCTGGAGCGAGTAATGTCATTCAAGACTTATTTTGTCTTTATCTCTCGTTATGAGGTTAGATAAAGAGACATACAAGCCTTTTCGCCACAAATTTTCGTCACAGTGCTAATTCCACTAATTAGATGGTCCATAGCCCGTCGACCAAAGAGTATAGTTGCATATTATAAAGAGTATATTGCGCCGCCGACTTCGTATCCGCTAGTTCGCGCTGTCGTCGTTCACGCACTGCCAATAAATCCTAAAACTTGATTACATATTCAGTCTTTATCCAAGTCCTTGGGCCTCTAAAAGTACATAATACCCAACTGTCCATTCGATGAGTTAACGAAAAAAATAATTTCCACAATTATTGGCAAAGCATTTTCGGCATAAAAATCAAATAAAATACTAAAGATACTTTATCAGAGTATCTGTAATCATAAAAGTGTAGTCGATTCAGCACTGACAGCGCACCACGTGATTCAGCCTCGAGCGACCAGCGACCTCTTTCCTTATACATTATACATTGCGCGTGACGTTAGCTATGGAGTAAAGAGCGAGTGTTTTAAATTATTATTATTATTATATTAGCCTGTAGTGTCCCAGTGTTGGGCGAAGGCCTCCCTCTAATTTTTCCACGCTTTTCTGTCTCTTGCGACATCCGGCCAATCATTGCGGAAGGCGTCTAGTTCGTCCTGCCATCTCCGTCGGGGTCCACCGCGACGCCGAAATCTATTTTGGGGGGACCAATTAGTTGATATAGTGGCACATGAATCGTCCGGCATGCGGCAGACGTGACCAGCCCAGTTCCACTTTAGCTTAGCGGCTGTCAGGGCTACATCGGCGACTAGAATCTTGGAGCTTAAGATGGTATTTCTGACGCGGTCTGTGAGCTTTATCCCTAGCATGCTGCGCTCCATCGCCCTTTGGCAAACCTTGAGCGAATACTTCTGAGCATTTGTCAAAGACCAAGTTTGTGCACCGTATGTAAAAATTGGAAGAATGCACCCGTCCATGAGTTTCCTTTTCAGTGATGTTGGGAGATCTCCCTTCATATATTCTTTCAAATCATTTAAATACGCAATGTATTACGAAAACGTCCCCCGCTACCGCTGGTCGCGTAGTTGCGGCTAAACCGTGACGCGGGCAGGTAACAAATCATTTTGCCCTATCGGTAAATTTACCCTATCGAGCCCTTTTACCCTCTATATTACGTTAAATTTAATTAGGGCATGTATTTCATTGGTTTCGCGTGCCTGGTTAGCTTTATGAATGAGAATGCTTGTTTTGGTTAGTTTGAAGTCTAATAATTTTAAGTACGCTAAACTGATATTAAAAAGGCCTACTTTAAAATATCCAAAATATTAATCAATGTTCAAATTATTTAAAGAAAGCAGACATTTTTATTACACGCAACGATTGCGTAACCACAATATGGCCACACCTTGTTTGCACCTAATGTACCTAATGAATATTACAAAAATGTGACGATGATTTTCAAGAAAACGAAGCATTCTGTTTTCTTATCATTATTGTTATATTATTCAATTCAATTCAATTCAATTCAATTTTTATTGCAATCATATGGTTATACAGATGGTCTTATTTCAAAGAGTTTCATATATGATACCCTGTAAGGGCACTACAATTTTTATTATTATTTATATCTATATAAATAGTTCCTATTTTTTGTTAGAATATTATTATAGTACAGTTTAAAATAATGTTTACATTTATGTTAATAGAATTAATTAATAAAAATAACAGTTTTCATGCAATAATAAAATTAATAATAGTTATACTTATAATATTATAGTTAATCATTAGAAAAATCGTCACTGAAAAAATCTTGAATGGAATAATAGCATTTAGCAGTCAAAAATGTTTTTAATTTACTCATAAATAGTTTTTCATGTCGCTTTATTGATTCTGGTAATTTATTTGTTATTAATATACTTTTATAATGAGGCCCATTCCTGTACATAGCCAAATTTGTTTTAGGTAATAGTAATTTATTTCTATATTGTGTTCTAGTTCTTTCAGTATCTTTGTTTTTTTCGAACAAGTCAGGGTGATTTTTTACAAATAATGCCGCTTCCAGTATGTACATTGACGGTAGTGTTAAAATTCCGTGTTGGATGAAGTGTGGGCGACAACTCTCTGGGATACGTATATTGGCTACAATGCGAATACATTTTTTCTGCATTATAAACAGTTGTTGAGCGTCGGTGCTATCTCCCCAGAGTAGCACTCCGTAGCGTAGCCATGCGTGCGCATACGCATAATATGCACATAACGCGGATTCCGTATATGTATTCCTTTTTAGTATACTTAGCGCATATATAAATTTGGATAACTTTGTTTTTACATTTTGAATGTGACCCTTCCAGTTTATACTTGAATCTATGGTGATGCCCAATAAATTAAATTCATTTACTTCCTCTATTTTTTTATTGGTAATAATTAATTTTAATTCTAATGGTTTTTTTTGTGTAGGTTTAAATTGCATAATTTTGGTCTTTTTTTCATTAATTTTCAGATTATGTTCGTCCAGCCATTTTGTTATCGTTTGGAATATACCTTCAATACGCGAGTTACAGTCGATGCTATTTGTGCAACTGAATAGTAGTGAGACGTCGTCAGCAAAGACTACGCTCGTAACATTTGTGTCCAAAGCTCTCGGTAAGTCATTTATGTAAGCTAAAAACAGGATACAGCTACATACACTGCCCTGTGGGATCGAGCATGAAGTACGACGGATTTTTGAGGTAACTGATATAATTTCTTGAGATTTTTCGTCATGGAAGTCAATTTGCACATATTGCTTACGGTTTTGGAGATATGATTTGAACCAACGCTGGGCTGTACCTCGAATTCCCATATCATATAGTTTGTTCAATAAAATTTCATGTGATACTTTGTCGTATGCTTTTGACATATCTAATAACAGGCCTACGCTATAATTTTTATTATTTATATGTCCTAATATTGCTTGTATATAATGGTATACTGCTAATGTAGTTGAACGATTTTTCCTAAATCCGTATTGATTATTATTAAGTATGTTGTATTTTTCTAAAAAGTTATATATTCGGTTTGACATACATTTTTCGAATATCTTCGATGTGCTTGGTAAAAGTGATATGGGTCGATATTGGCTCGGGTCATGCGCGTCTCCACCGGGTTTCAGAAGAGGTTTTATTTTCGCAATTTTTAGTAAATCCGGAAACATACCATCATTTAGAACAGGTGTATCGTCTTTTTTTCTGTGTGTAATTCTGTCGCAACACGGGCAATGCCAAGATTTTTTTAGTACATGATTTTGGCCCATGTAGAATGCTGTTGTTATATTGACACACATGTAATGGTATAGTCCTTTGCATAGTGTACATGAGAGTAGTTCTAATGGAGTTGTTATTTCCATATTGCATCCTAAGCATTTCATTGTTTATAGTGTGAATGAGAATATGTGAAAAATAATACTTGCTGTGTCGTTCGAATGACGGTTATTGTGTAGGTGATCGCTGCAAAAGCCGTGTGAGCGGTGCCACCTATGCGCGCAGCGAGTGTGTGCGATAGGGAGGTCCGATTTATGTGCGCGCTGTCAACTGTTCTGTAGCCGTTAACTTTCGTAGCACTTTTGTTTACACTAATTCACTCATATAGGATATTGCAATTTAATAATCTCAACACTTCACAACTTTCATGTAAGATAGTGTAACGGGGGGTTGATGTTAGCTCAGGTAGATGCTGCAGGCACGGAGATCAGCGGTGGAATCCGAAGACACGAAGACGATGCCTAGCTTATTAGAATATCTAAATCTTGAAGACTGGCCTATTACTGCCCTAACACTGTCTAACTAAGGAATAATAGATTTTAAGTTGAATTGATATTATATTTTGAGAGATGCGCACATTACAAAGGATAGTAAAAAACTAAATAATAAAAGCTACACAATATTTTACGCTTAAAATTACCTATTTTTGGAAGAGAATGTGTCAACTAACCGATTGTACTCGGCCAGTCTCCACATTTCCCTCCTCCCCTTTCGAGGAACCGCCTAGCTAACGAAGGCCCTACCCTACGTCGAAATTTTTCTTTTACAACACTAAGACTGTTCCTGTGTAAGGAATAACCAACCTTTCCATCCATATTCATTATATATAATTAACACCCTTAAAAGAAAATCTGAATCAATAATAAATATTAGAAAAGGTGGATTTCGGACCAAAAACAAATTTCGACGAAAAAAAAAATGTCCGCAGACAAGAATAATCGGACTAACCTAACCTGATACAATATTGTTCAAAAAGCTAAATTATGTAAACTTTGAAACCTCTCCTTGCAATAAAAAATTACAGACTTGCGGAAGTCACATAATTTTCTTTTAAAAGGTAAGCTTTAAAGCAAACGAGCGACCGCACAAAAATTATTTTAAAAATTCTCTTCTTGGCGATCCATGGGGTGCAGTCCCTTACATATGAGGGGTCGTCTGCCCGCCCATGGATATACCTCGAAGACACGGTCGTAGAGTAACTTCCACAAATCGCCACGGTGACAGCACATGAAAAAAAACAAAGGTGTGAGCATGGTCTTTAAGCAACATATTATAAATCATAGCTAGGCAGGTTCTAAAGAGAGAGAAAAAAAAAAAATTAAAATTAATTAATTTGTTTGAACACAAAGGCAGCTGACAGTTATTTAAAAAAAAAAAAATGAAAAATAATTAATAAGGGATCTCTATGTTTATTTATTACTGACTATGACAGCGGTATCATAAATATTATTATGAAACCGTTTATTAATAACTAATCATTGCCATTTATTTATTTAAATTCATTAGGCAATGTGCTCGATACAATAGCCTATAAAAGAAAAACACTAAGAATAGACTCACTATGACACTGAAAGAAAAAGTCATTATCCTAATAATTATAAAAGACACATATATACACATTCTACACACAGGTTACGCTTTCTACATCAAGAAATACTCACTAATTATACACTATACACTATCTACATTATCTATATACATTATATACCTACGTGTGTAACTACACTATTCCTACATAACACCTAAACCTAAGCAAGACGTAATATTTTCGATGTAATGAAATCATATAAATGCATATCAGCTTCGGACTCTGCAACAACATTCCCAATCCACTGGTAAGCAATGAAGCCCCCTCAAAAGCCTATGGCATAGATTGAGTTGTGGTTGGTTCTGCCATCGCGAAAATCTTACACCAAACACATTACACAACTACTTACCTACACCTACTTTTATCACAACCAATGATAATCATTGCTACTTCAACTTCAATACTTCTATATACTCTAAGTACCACCTTTTAATTATTATAAAACTCCTACCTATTCAAGCACTGCATATTCAATTACCTTTAATTAATATAAAAACTTCCTACCTATTCATATTCATTACGACATTATTTAATTCATGAGTATTTGTTTACATATAAAACCATTTATTATCATTTGACAGATATGTCACAACGTCATGTCAAAGATTCACTCTTCATTCGAAATCTTTTTAAATGACAACTACAAAACTCACCATAAAGGTTTCTATTCACGAACATCCTATCACAAACTTTATTTATTTATCCTTCATTCACAATACCTACGAACTATTTGTTCTATGAATGAAAATATTAACCTACCTAAGCCATATAAAATAATAATGAGAAATGTTTTGAAATATGACAAAGTCAATCATATATCAAAATAAACATTATTATAAAAGTAATTATATTCAATATAAAATGAGCATTGCGAGTATAGAAAATCTAATCTGCCTATCACGAATGAAGGAATATTGGGGAGAAATTCGTAATAAAAAGAAAAAAAGCTATGATCACAACATAAGAGAACTTTGAAGAAGAAATCTTTCGTTCCTGATGCAGCATGAAGAATAGTCCGTCATTTGCTCCAACGGATTCTTGCTTCCGAAAAGTGATCGAAGTGAATTTATTTAGAATTATAAAGAAAAATATAACAATATTACATTATTCCTCTTGAATCTATCGTTATTATTTGTATTGTAGCAAAAGGACAGTAGAATATTGTTAAAAATAATTATTGTGATTCTTATGGGCAGCCATTTTCCTCAAATAAATGAACGTGGTGCATACGACAATGGATGAATTTTGATTAATATAAATAAAATCGGTACAACCGTGTTTTTCGCCATGCGGTTGTCCATTCCATCACTCCTTGAAAGCGCTTCACCATCATCTTCAAGAGCGCGACATCCATTCCATTGTCAATTGTTTCTCGTTCCGTGCGTGTTCTTCCTTCCATCGAGAACGGTTCCATCAAATGTAGATGTTCTCCTCTCCACCGAGCGCGCATACACCAAATGTAACGGGGGGTTGATGTTAGCTCAGGTAGATGCTGCAGGCACGGAGATCAGCGGTGGAATCCGAAGACACGAAGACGATGCCTAGCTTATTAGAATATCTAAATCTTGAAGACTGGCCTATTACTGCCCTAACACTGTCTAACTAAGGAATAATAGATTTTAAGTTGAATTGATATTATATTTTGAGAGATGCGCACATTACAAAGGATAGTAAAAAACTAAATAATAAAAGCTACACAATATTTTACGCTTAAAATTACCTATTTTTGGAAGAGAATGTGTCAACTAACCGATTGTACTCGGCCAGTCTCCACAATAGGCTTCAATAAAATTATATTTTCGTGCTTTTCTAACTCGTTTAACACATTTATTTCTGTTTATTTACGGAGCCGTTATTTTTTTGCGGTTGCTTCAGTTGCTCCCTCTTCGCTTTTTTTTCTTCTTTCTTCTTTCTTCGGTATTATTGTTGTTGGTGAACGGTACGAAGCCGTGGTGGACTAGTGGTTCGACCTACCGCCTCTCATGCAGAGGGTCTGGGGTTCGATTCCGGCTCGCACCTCTAAGTTTACTTATGTGCGAAATTCAATTTGAATTTACTACTGAGCTTTATGTGAAGGAAAAAATCGTGAGGAAACCTGCACGCATCTGCGAAGTAATTCAAAGATATGTGTGAAGGCCCCAATCCGCACTGGGCCCGCGTGAGGACTATAGCCCAAACCCTCTGGTGATGAGAGGTGGCCTGTGCCCAGCAGTGGGCCCTAATTAAGCTGTTGTGGTAGTATTGTTGTTGGTTTTACATGGATAAATAAATCAATTCGTTTCTAGCTCATGATTCTGCAGCTATCTAGATATGGCCAAATTATGGCTAAGTTGCAGTTAGGTACTTCGGTTGTCACCTAGATATAGACATAGTAAATAGAAATAGGTAGTTTTAAGTCGTACACTGAAAACCAGCGCCGTTGCATTGCATTATGCTGAGTGCTATATTTTTGGCCCAGATTCATGGTTGTATTCAAGTACTTATTTCATTTTTTTTTAATAAAAAGTAGAAACAAATTAAGATCGAAACTGCTTGTCTTATTGCCGCGATTCAAGTTAATGGTCTGAATTTAAGGTTACACGCGCAAAGGGTCCAAATGTGAAATTTATTTACAAAGCCTGAGGTCATTCGTCTATTTATCACTATAGTGTTTATTTTTACGTAGATCGATAGAAAATAAAATACGTTAAGGTTTTTCTGAGTAGGTAAGTGTGTACTTACCCACAAGTGTGAATAAAAACGCAGAAAAAAAGAAAGACGAACGGATTGAATGCATTTTGTTTAAAACTTGTTGTGTTAAAATATATATATTGATTGTCCCCAATATTTACAAGTACTAACAGTCCCGAAATCCGTCGCCGTGATTACAAACAGTTAATTAATAATTAAACAATAACAACCAGAACTCGCCTAAATAGATAGGGATTCCATAGAAATCATGAAGGCCGGAAGTCGAGTCCGTAATTATGTCAACAGCCGATAGGGGCGGATATGAAATGACAAAAGACGTATCGGGTGACGCGACGTGATGGAATCCCCCGTTTTGCCCGGGATTCGGGGGTCTTTGTGAAGGCGCGGCGAGAGAGAAAATTAAAAATAATGCTGTAGATGTTGTGACGTCTTAAGTCCGGTACAGACGGACTGCATTTGAACAATAATCACTATGAAAACTGCGAACCAACTGCATCCGAATATCTCATGATCACGTATTTAAGTAGGGTAGTCACATTTCCTTTGTGTAAAATAGATAGTGGATTGTGGCAAAAATACATAATTTAGTACGATAGCGCTTTTTATGTGCTAGTATTCTTAATTTTAGAACTTTGTCGGATAGTGCCATCTTCACCTAAAGGGATATACTCGTATACTTATAAATCTACTATATAAAAATAAGTCGGGTTTTCCTCCCTGACGCTATAACTCCAGAACGCACGAACCGATTTCCACGGTTTTTCATTCGTTGGAAAGGTCTCGGGCTCTTTGAGGTTTAAAGCGGTACGAAGTCCGCGGGGTCAGCTAGTCTACTATATAAAAATAAGTCGAGTTTTCCTTCCTGACGCTATAACTCCAGAACGCACGAACCGATTTCCACGGTTTTGCATTCGTTGGAAAGGTCTCGGGCTCCGTGAGGTTTATAAAAAAAAAACTAAGGCGGTACGAAGTCCGCGGGGTCAGCTAGTATATATATAAATAGTTCTTGGTATGAGGTAGGCTCATTATCACATATGTTAAAACTTATCACTTCTACAAAATCCTACATATGTGCGTATTGGAATTCACACACGTCCCTGAATTTCGTCACGAATACGTGCATATACATTAAGACTAACTTAGTATCAATCCCAAACGCCTGTCACAATACAAGAATTTCCATCTTGCTCTAAATCAGCAGAACCCTCTGTATTTTCTGAGAAAATCCTGCGATATCGTCCATACGAGCGACAACGTGTCAATATTGGATGATTTTCGTTGCCTGTCGTAAAAAGGAACGAGCGCTTTGTTTGGTCGACTATATTTATATGGCGGTGGATTAGACATGTGGTGCCTTGTAGGTGGGAAGTTCGGAGTATTCAAGATGTTTCTTTTTTCAGTATTCTTTTTTGAAGCTGTGTAAGCAGCCAAGTATTTTATATCGATGGACTAGCCGATGCCCGCGACTTGGTCCCGCGAACACTTAAAATTGGCATACTCGATGATACTATACATATATACATGGTTATAGTTGTAGAAGAATTGAAAAAAAGGTGTTACCCGTAGAAAACCCGTTGTTCGTTTTTTCATTTCAACGTGAAGGAAGGACAGACAAACAAAGAAAAGATGGATAGTATGGATGGATTAGATGCTTCTGCTGCTGACTCATGCGTGAATTAGTACGTCAATTTGGTGGCACGAAATTTTGGCATCACGAACAGTATTTTTTTATAAAAAAAAAAACATCCTAAGTGAGAGGAAAGTACAAGGAAATGTACAATATTTTAAACCAAACATAAAACATTTCAAATTCCCGTCAAAAAACCCTTCACGCGTTATTAAACAGGTTGAGGTTTGAAAAAGGTTTAAAATAGCACTTTTTTATTTAAGGACGACTGAACTAAGTACATAATTAGAACTCACGTCGTTCGGTCGAAATAATTTCAGCTGTAACATTTTAAAAAGTTTCATTTAACTGTACTAGAATATGCTTTTAAAAATGCTCTCGTAATTGTTGCTGTTTTTTTGTACTGTTCCCTCTCTTCGGTCACTGTAAAGCAATAATTCCTAAAGCAACTGTAAATACAGAATGACAGGTAATAAGGTATTAGGTAAGTAGGAAATTCCACAGCTTAAGTCTACGCCAAAGGTGCAATTTTCCCTATTCCTCACTTCAACGTATCAAAAAGAATTCTCCAGTTCTCATTAAGCGAGAACAGTAAGTGATCTATGAAATGAGTGAAGTTTTTTTTTAATTTGATCGGATCTCTTAATTAGTGTTTCTAATCAGCTTAATTAGAAAAGGTCGTTATTGTCAGCCAGTCTCGACTCTCACTAATGAGGGCTGTTTGATTACTTTTTCTATAGACCATTGACGTCAAGACATTCGTTTTTTTAATTTGGAAAGGGGAAAAAGTCTCGTTTCTGATATTTAATTTTAGAATACGGCATCTGTGTCAAAGCCACGTTGTCAGGTATAATTAATTTAACGATCTTTTCCCTTACCAGGGAGGTTGTGTTCGTATAAAGCACTTCTTATTTTAGTGTAATTGGAAGAAAGAAAATGTGGTTTTCAATTCTTGAAGCACATAATTCAATGTTAGTTTTTATTATGAAGAATAAAGGTGAATTCCCAACTAGCTAAATGTGTCGTAAAAAAGTCAGGAGTAAGTTTTATTTCAGCTATTGTTCGAAAGACGGATTTAAAAATGTCAAAGAAACGATCGGTGCACGCTCTCCCAACGCGATTTGGGTGCACTTTTCTCTGCAATTAAAAGATCCTTTGTATTTTGGTGTTCAATAAAGTGTATTTGTATTTGTATCCTTTATTTATACGATAGTCGAGTGAAACGAGATATGAAAATGGTCATGTCCACGGACGTTTACTAGAAATGTTAATGGAGCAAAAAAGCGTTGAGTGCTAAAAACTCTAGAAAGCTACTTTCATAGGGCTATTAGAAATAAGATCGTTTTTATACGAGACTTTTTCAATTTTTATTCGCAATAATATTTGCTTATCCGATCTTTTTGCTAGTTTGGTTCCAAATAGGCTATTCATTTACGCAGATAATGAGAATGTGTAGTTTCTGAATCCATTTGAAAATAGAATGAGCCATCAGTTCGGCCATTGGTTCGGCGATCCGCTAATCAAATAGCGCGTCACGCAATCGCGTGCTCGTCCCGACTAACAAGGTATCGGCACGCCAACATGAAATGTGGGGCCATGAAATGGAAGATACGTTCACAGTGTTTTGAGAAAGCTTACGACAAATGCAGTGAGTTTATAACACTTTACCATACCTTTTATTGCAATCCGTCCAGTAAGTAGTTTTCGATATAAATCCGGACATTTTTTTCTTGCATGCAGTCATTTTTTCTAAAAATCGTAAGTTTTGTGTTCAGTTTTGTTTATAGGTACATATAATTATAGTCCCCTCGACTTGATAGTTTCTTTTAATTTTCAAGTTTTAGACGCGACTTCTACGGACTTAATATTAGTATATAAATTAAATAATGGCAAATAATGGTAAAAGAAACGGAATATTATCATTTAATTTTGTTGCCTAATTTGCAATTAGAATGGAACGCAATATTAACTCACATTACCTAGTGAAACGTAGAGATTTCATAAAACAAGCTTAAAGACGCCAGCCTGGAGCATCTTCCAATAAGCAGTTTAAAATTTCCAATAATTGACTACTAAGTGAAATGAAAGCATCGTGATATAAAGCTATTAATATATCACTAAGTACCTGGGCGCCCGAGCCCGAACTTTGCTCAGGTGAACGTAGAAAAAAAAAATAGTTTTTCAAATAGATTGCCTGGATAGATTGTTCTGCTCAACAATATTGCAAATGTCGTCTTAATCGCTAGAGCTGTTTTGAGCTCGTTTGTATAGATAAGTAATAATACAAGGTTATCTTTATGAAAGTATATAATATGATAGGAAAAGGTAGATAAGTCGTTTTTAATGCCTTTCTTTAGGACTTATATTTGATGGCTTTGTAGCACTGAGCAGTTTCGATCATGTATCGCAAAGCAAAATACTTGATCTATCATGGACGACCAATCAGAATGCGGTATTGAAGGAAATATATGTTTTTGATATAGTTGCAAGTATCAAATTTGCCAGGTGATGCCTAGTACATAATTCTACAGCTTCAGACAAACCGTCTTCAGGGCCTAGCCAATTTGTAAAGGCTTGATAGCTTTTAGACAAATATTTTCTTTGTATCTTGCCTATCTTTTCACGGCCTATGTACTGTTTTTTTTTCACCATGTACGTAAAAATATTATTATTTCCCTCGCTCGGTAAAAGCTGCAGCAGTTAAATGTAAAGAACGCGCTCTTGATGGCCGTACATTACATCCTAAAACTACGCTTTCATCATGAAATTTACAACCTGAACGAATGAATAGAAGACTGTAGTCGTTTGCACACCTAATAGTTCGCCAAGTGTTTTTTTATGGCGTCATTCCTGTCAGTTCTTGTCGTATTATTGTTTGTTATTTTTCCTTAGCACGCTTTGAAATAACCCTGAAAGATGAAATGTGGGACGTTCGCTTGTTTCAAACCGTTTCGTTCAATAGTTAGAGTTTACACACGGAGGATAATTTGACGAACGTATCTGCATGAAATTAAGAGTTATGACAGCCATCAAAATTGACCACTTCTTTATACTTCGGTTGATGCAACGGAACTTCAGTAGGTGGAAATGTTTTATTATCAAGCAACTATTTAAAGATTAAGTTAAGCGCATGAAAAATGCATAGAAAATAACTCAATTAATAATGCCGTCAGTAAGCGCAGTTTAAGCAGCGGCGAGGTTTTAGCGTAATTTATGGCGGGATTTCGAATTAAAAATTTGCATTTTTAATAATTTCCATTCGTAGCGCTCGATGATTAAAAAAAAGTGCTCCAAATGACGTGTTTTAAAAGCCGGGTGAAGTTGGTCGCAGCCGGTTACAACTGGTTACGACCGGTAATCCGGGTCGTATTAAAACTCGCGTGAAATGACCGGAACCTTCCTTGGGACACCGTAATGAGCGCACGCGGTTTGCGACCTAACTTTTAACCTTTTTTCTAATTTTTGGGACGGTAATTAATTATGCCGGAGTGTCTTTTAAATTACTTGTGGACAACAGATTTGCAATTTCATGGTGAAATAAGGGCGGTGGTTGCTTGAATTATGTTTGAAGTGCCACCTCCCAACCACTTCGTACCATCCGGTATTGAAAATTAATATAAAGTAATATAAAGAGCAGAAAAGTCACGCGACCTTATTTGAACAAATCTCATTTGCATGCTCTCAAAAGTATATTTTTAAGACCAAGTGAACGCAATGTTTGAAATTAAATTAAATTTCGATTTAACATACCTAATGTATACCTCTATACTTATAAATTAGGTATGTTAAATCAAAATGAATGTGGGTAAAATATCATCGCAACTTTTTCATTGACTCTTCAAGGAAAAACGTGACCCACAGAATCAGCTATCGATTCTAAGCATGTATATTAGGTTTAAATTTTTTCAGAGTTGGTAAAAATGCCCAGTATGGGATTAATGGTGTTAGCGATACCTGAATCCCATTCTAGTCCCAGTTTAAAAATCAACGTACTACTAAAATGTAGTTGGAACAATGTGAAGTTAAGAGCAAACGTCGTTGTTCCGACCTATATTTGAATTATTAATTCTAAAGACACTACCCCGAGCATAGCCCTCTCCATTTCCCTCTGGATGACCTTGAGCCTTCTTATGAGGCCCATCTTAAGCGCCCACGTCTCGGAACCATAAGTCATCACTGGCAACACACACTGGTCGACGACTTTCGACTTAAGATAGATTTCGACTATGCTCGGGGTCTGCGTGATAGACTCAGAAATGAGGATATCCGCAGTAGAACTGGGGTCACCGACATAGCCCGAAGAATTGCGAACCTTAAGTGGCAGTGGGCGGGGCACATTGCTCGCAGGACTGATGGCCGGTGGGGCCAGAAAGTCCTGGAGTGGCGTCCGCGAACCGGTAGACGAGCTGTCGGTAGGGCTCCAACAAGATGGAGTGACGACCTTGTAAAGGTCGCAGGAACGCGGTGGATGCGAGTGGCACAGGACCGGTCTGAGTGGCGCGCCTTGGGCTCCCCCAATGTCCAGCAGTGGACGTCTATCGGCTGAAATGATGATGATGATGATGAAGACAGCACTTGCGTGGACTTTCGAGATATTCTTAGGTATATTGTTAAGGACCAACAAGTTTCTCCGGTCACAACTTCGCCACTGATTGCTTGCAAACAGAAAACCGGATATCCTAGAGAGCCAGACCAATCTGTCGCAATGTTTATGTAAATCAAAAGAGTTTTTTTCCGATGCGGAAATCGTCAAACGTTGGAAAAACTCGCAACATTTCCTGATGCGAAAATTGGGTTTTTTCATCGCTCAAGTGCATTCGTTGGTCCGCTATCTGCGCTTGACACCCAATCCGAAGTGTTGGTGGAATCGGTTTTCCAGCCATCATTGGTGCTAACCGTATTTCGAGTTAGCCCGGGGCTGTTCTAAATTTAGAAGGGGCATCATATTTTTTTCCTCGCGCCAGTGCAATTTTGCCTGCCAGCTATTCTTTCGAAATCTTTGTGGAACGTTTTAAAAAAGTTAACTGCGATATGTCTTCAGTTCTTGTTCAGCTTTAATATTCAAAAACAGAGGTATCTGTTCAACATATTAACGTTTTTGCATTTATAAATAAATTCTATCCCGGCGTTGACAATAACTCACCCAGTAAACGCGTATAATAGGAAAAGTAGGAGATCTGAAATATGCGCGGGACGGACGCAGTTTTTCATGAATTTTTCATTCAAATCTTTGCAGAACAGGAAAATCGTAATAAAAGGTATTTGCAAGCGTTAGTGGTCCGTTTAAGCTGCGATATCGGGTAGACCTTTTGTTTTTCTAGTACCAAATAAATGGCATATTATCTTCCACTGCTAGAAAACACAAGAAATTATTTATATTGATTTCATTTTGTAGACTATACATTGATAACAATGACAGGCAGTAAAGTCGATTACCATGCTTGCAAACCAGACACCTGATACCATGGAGCGATGTATGTAATCCCTATTATGAGTCGTAAGAGTGTATGTAATTTTTGAAAATACAATTTCAATACGTAATAGCATATTTATTTTTATTTACCATGTAGAATAACTCCACGAGAAACAAGTAAAATTAGCCACGTTCAAGAATACCTACTAATAAATATCAAATAACAGTATGCAGTACCAAATGCCTAGACTAGTATAAGAATATGGAGTGACGAGCTGGTAAAGGTCACAGGAAAACGGTGGTTGCGACTGCAAACCAGTCTGAGTGGTGAGCCTTGGGAGAGGCCTATGTCCAGCACTGGATGTCTTTTGAATGACATGATGATAACAATGATATGAAGGCAAAGTGCTGATACACGTAAACAAGTGCGTGTCGGGCCACGCGCAGTAGGGTTCCGAAGTTGACGATGCCCTTAGTACCTTTCTAATACTGCATCTTAGTATAACACTGAACTAGAATGTGTAAATACATTCTCCTTGCTGGGTATTAACATAGACCCCGCCATAAACTGGAAAAGCCACATCTCTAGAACTATATCAAAATTAAGCAGATTTACATACGCACTTCACAAGTTAAAGATTAGTACAGACATAAAAACAGCTACCAGCGCCTACTACGCATACGCGCACGCCTGGCTACAGTACGGCGTCGTGCTGTGGGGAAATAGCTCTGAGGCGTTAAAATTATTCAAGCTGCAAAAACGATGTCTTCGAATTATTGTTAATATCGGTCCTATGGAAAGTTGCAGAGCCCATTTTAAAAATCTAAAGATATTAACACTGCCATCTATTTACATTTTTGAAGTTTGTTTATTCGTAAGAAAAAACCTACACCTATTCCCTCAATACTCCCGACCGGAAAACTTAAGACCCAAAACCAAACTAGCTGCACCCTTCTCTAGACTTCAAATGATACATTCAGGCCCCTTTTCGATGTCGGTTAAAATTTACAACAAAATTTCAGACGATATTAAAACAGAAACTAATCTTAATAAATTTAAAAATAGTTTAAAAAAATATTTACACGAGAAATGTTATTATTCTATTAAGGATTTTCTCACCGATGTATAAATTTGTATTATTAATAATAAATAAGGTTTCAATTTTTAGTCTGTAAGTTATACCTAAGTAAACTTGCGGTGCCCAAAGCGGGTTCATGTTCCTGACTACAACTAAACTTAAGATCTCAATGTAATGAACATGTTATGCAATAAAGATTTATGATTTTATGATTTATGATTTAGCTAGGCTACGATATGACGTGCCCGCCCGACGACGGCCCTGCCGATCAGTGGTATGTATAATGGAATTTTACTTTTCCGTACCTACGCATTTTTGCTTGCTTGCATTTGGTCGACTATGACCCGGAAACTTGTATAGCCTTCTTAGCTGTGATAGTTTTCCTTTCAACTACGTTATACGTGCCACCACCATGAATTTTTTCAGCTATCTGAAAACCACCATTTAGCTGCCAGGGGGGCGGGACACTTGACTCTACCAAAAAATAGCATTTTAAAGCTTAATATTTCACAAACGCATCGTTTAAACAAAAACCGGCCAAGTGCGTGTCGGGCCACGCGCAAATTATAGGGTTCCGAAGTTGAGGATGCCCAGAGTACCTTTCTAAGACTTATTAGCATCTAGCTAGCCTGTGGTATGACGTGCCCGCCCGACGCCCCTGCCGCTCGAGAAAAATCATCATTATAAGTTGGTCGACTATTACTCGTAAGTTTGTACAGCCTACTTAGCTCTGATAGTTTTCCTTTCAACTACGTTATATATGCCACAACCGTGATTTTTTTCAGCCATCCAAATACCACCATTTAGCTGGCAGGGGGGGGGGACACGTGACTCTAACAAAAAATAGCACTTTAAAGCTTAATATTTCACAAACGCATCACTTAATCAAAAAATGGTTATAACAAACCCACAATATTTTTTTAAGACCTATTCAACGATATGCCGCACCATGGGGTACGCAAGAGAAAAAAATTACATCCCCACTTTACGAGTAGGGGAGGTACCCTATAAAAAAAAATATTTCAAAATTTTATTGTACCACTTTGTCAGCGTAACTAATATGCATATTCATGCCAAATTACAGCTCTCTAGACCTAAGCATCTCTGAGCAATAGTGCGGACAGACGGACGGACGGACGGACGGACGGACGGACGGACATGGCGAAACTATAAGGGTTCCTTGTGGACTTCGGAACCCTAAAAATGGTTTTCATGAACCCACAATGTTTTTCCAAGACCTATTCAAAGATACCCCACATCAAGGGATAGGCAAGAAAAAAATTACATTCCCACTTTACGAGTAGGGGAAACCCTAAAAAATAAATATTTCAAAATTTTATTGTACCACTTTGTCGGCGTAACTAATATATATATTTATACCAAATTACAGCTTTCTAGAACAAATAATCTCCGATCAATAGTGCGGACAGACGGACGGACGGACATGGTGAAACTCGAAGGGTTCCTTGTGGACTTCGGAACCCTAAAAAGAGGTTGATTCATCTCAGTTGAAAAAATCCTTTCAGTAAAATTTGTATTATTGAGAGCTGAGAAGGCTCAACGAGTCCGAAGACGGTTTAAATTAGATGCTTGTTACCTTCCTATTGCGAACCAAATCGCTATGAAAAATAAATAAAGGAAAGCGCATAATAGTACATTACAGACCTAGGGTGGTGAATTCGTAAATGTCCCAGATCGCAGGTTTCTGGAGATAAATATGCGATCTGGGGCTTTACGAATTACCGGCCGTGGTTTGTCAAAAGTTTTACATCTTGCCTTGGCCAAGAAGTGAGATTTTCTCTCCGCGTAGCGGGCAGAAAATCCCACTTTACGGCCAAGGGTGATGTAAAATCCTTTTATCCCAAGTAAACAGGCGCCAGCAGTGGAACCGCCAGAAATGGTTTAAACTCTAAATCCGGCTCTGTGGTGACTTTTTTTTGTAAGAATATCGTTCAAAACGCTCTGCAGAATTGTTAATAAGTTGCGAACTAAGCACATACTTAGCAACGCTGTAGGATTCAGCAAAAAATTGGTGACGTTCAACAAAATGTTATGAAAAATCACAAGACTGAGAATAAGTGAAGCTGTCTGTTTTTCTGTTGCCTCTTCGCGCTTGAAACGCTGGACCGATTGAGATGAAATTTGGCATGGAGATAGTTGGGGCCCCGGGAAAGGTCATAGGCTACTTTTTATAAAACGCATAGTTCCCGCGAGAACGCGATAGCCGAATTCCACGCGGGCGAATTTGCGGGCAGAAGCTATTATTATTATTGTTAAACCTATCTATAAGCCTTCCAGAAATGAAAATCCTTAACCAATATTTTAAATTTTGGTGACTCCCACTAAGAAAAAGTACACTAATACTTTGAGATTTATTCCCGGTAAGTACCTACTGGAATTGTGATGCCCGTCATCTACCATAAAAACTACAAAAAAAAAACCCAACGGGATCACGTAATTTCCCAACTGTTTTAACGGTAGACCGACACGTTCAAAAGTTGGATTCGTCCAAGTTCGCGGCCTGGCCAAGTTTAATGAAGACAGGAATTTTATGAGCGCCGATTTTCAGAAGTTCCGAGCCGAGGACGTGAGGGCCGCATTAACTCGAGTTTTCAATTCGAAACTAGGTTCGGGAAAAAAAACTCCCGAATTATGAGCACCGGCGACTGACGCGTGGGTAATTCGGTTGGTGTTCCAGTGAGATTGAAGTATAAATTCTGTTTTATAAATCACTTCATTTGGATCTAGCTATTAGAAACTTTATGTGATGGAAACCGTAATAACGCGACAATTTTGGAATGTTCAGCTTTTTCTGTTGAGCGTATGAGCTGTTGATACCTATAAAAAACAGTTTTACATGAAACTCACACTGTTCAGAAATATGCCAATTATATGCCAATATTTGACGACAAATTTTCGGCGGTCGTGGGTTCGAATCCCGCTAGGGACAAACTTATTGTAATGAGCACGAATGTTTGTACGCGAGTCATGGATGTTCAGTATTTATATAGGTAGGTATGTATTTTTCTCTATATGTATAAGTATTGATATCGATGTCTAGCACCGAATGTACAAGCTTTGCTTAGTTTGGGGCTAGGTCAATTAGTGTGAAATGTCCCAAGATTATTATAGTCTGATGATATTACTTAATCAGCTTCAATTTCCTCTCTATCAAAAATACAAGCTATCCATTTCTTTCCATTTTCATAGTCAATTAAAAAACAAAGCTCCTTACTTCCGAGACTATGTTTAAAACAAACGCTTTCAACCGCAATCCGAGGCGACTCCATTAAGCGATTATCATAAAAGTAATGTTATAAACAGGCGGGACGCTGAAAAAAGCTTGAGTACATAAAACATTGGGGAAAAAGCACACACAATCCAGTTTCCGAGCCATTACTCCGACGACCATTAACTAAACAATAACCGATCGGCCGTCTACATATTTATGAGAAGATAGAGTAAACGATTTTGACACTTGTACCGTTGTCTGTAGAAATCATAGACAGAACAATAGAGACTTAAGAGCTCCTTTGTTTGGACGGTGACCGATTGTTTTCTGTCGTTCATAAAATGCACCAGAAAACCTTCAACAACGTTATTTTCTTAAAAGAGTTCGACCCACCATTGTGCAGTCTATCGAGAATTGCTATTGGAGTATTTGCTGCTATTGTTGCTTCATATTCAATGTACCAAAGTTGCGGACTAAAAATACCGTTGCTTGGACAGTCCTTGCAAATCTAAGTCCCAGTGCAAACGGAAAATTTTCTTGGAGGTTTGTTGTAAAAGTTGTTACAACAAACGTTCAATATTACCAAAAATGTCTTTAGCAAAAGTCAAGACATTACTCCACGAGAAGATCACTACTTAGACACTTTGTACTTATTTTTATACATATATATAAGTATATTTTCATGAAAAATTACATCAAGGCAGGCGTCTCTCAGTCTCGTGATGAGCCTGTGGGACTAAAATTATAATCATTGGGACTCTTTGAGCACGAAAAAATACCCACCTATTATTTCATAAAAACTCAAACGAACGTCTGCAAAAATATCGCATTAATCAAACACCCGTGAACTCCTGTGACAGAATCCGTTATAATGAAAACCATTATTACGCACGAGATAGCAAATAATATTTTAATAAAACCGAGGAATATCGAAGTCTTTCGTGCGTTCAGAATCTGAAACGCAATATTGTACCCGCTAATGCAATATTGAGGAATTCGAGAACATTGTCAAAGCTGAAAGGCGTTTGATATGTAATACAATCTGCGACGTCTGAGAGTGAGTTGAAACAACAGAGCAAGGTCGTGCGATGGGAGCTGATACTGTGGTTGCAACATGAGGTAAACGTAAGTGTCTTATGAGGGTTTCCTCCGAAAGTTGGCAACGTCGCAAACAGCTGTCAAATATAACGCTGTTTTCATTAATTTCTGAATATTACTGAATAAAATCATGAATTATCGCCCCATGGTTGAATAAAACATTAAGTGTGGGTTGCAACAATTATCATAGGGACACGAAATTTTTAATATTATGGAAGTAATATCTTTTGAAAACTTTCCATTACATTTTCCATGCATTTTAATGTAATCTTATCATTTGAATGCCTAACCAACAAATATAAAATGAGACGCGTCATTCAACCATAGAATGATAACTTCTTTCTTAATTCGGTAATATTGAGTAATTAAAAAAAACAGCGATACATTTGACAGCTATATGCGACGTTGCCAACTTTCGGAATAAACCCTCTTGTCTGAGAAAAATTGAGTGTCATAATAGAGAACAGCAGAGTTAACGAAAATTGTCGATTTTAAAAGTATTTATTAATTTATTTATCCTGGATATAAAAGATAAACATAATATTTATGTATACTAATAAAATGGTAAAATAGTCTGTTAAGTATAGGTTACAGCTGTTTCCCTAAACATTTCTCACTGTATCTCACAAGTAGCTTAACAAAAGTAAATTTTAGGTCTAATTTTTACTCATTAATAACCGTAGTTCCCAAGGGAAGCTATTTGGGGACATTATTTTTCCTTTGTACATTAATGATATTTCTCTCGACCGCATGATATACATGGTGGGTCAGAAAATATGGCAAATAATTAACCCACAGTATCGGCTATCGATTCTAAGTATTTTGTATAGGTCTTTAATTTTTTTCGAGTTGGTAAAAAGAAATTTGTATATGGGATTGGTTGTTTGAGCGACGCCTGAATCCTATACAAAATGTTTTTTTTTTACCAACTCAAAAAAAAATTAAGACCTATACAATATACTTAGAATCGATAGCCGATACTGTGGGTTAATTATTTGCCATATTTTCTGACCCACCGTGTATATTATGCGGTCGAGAGAAATATCATTCAGAAATATCATCAAGCAAATAAATGGTCGCAAGTCGAAATTTTGGTACTGCTAATTTATGTTTATGTCTGGTTTTGATCACCATTTTAAAGGAATTCATATTTTTTACGGCATAGATAATGGTTTTGTAAATATATTGTGAGGCCACAGTTATAGTATGCCAATCTTTGGAAAAAGTTCTCTTAGGCCCGGTTCCTATATCCACGAAACGCCTCGTTTTGCCTACGGACGGTTGATTTTTGACATTTGTTCCATAGAGAATCTGTCAAATTTTAACCGTCCGTAGGCAAAACGAGGCGTTACGTGGATATAGGAACCGGCCCTTAGAGATTCACGTGAACCCATGTTATGAATTGTTCGTACTGCGCTTTTTTGTAAAACGATAATAACTTTTATGTCAGCGGCTTTACCCCAAAGTAAGATTCCGTATCACATTATGCTATGAAAGTAGGCAAAGCAGACGAGACGAGCCGTTTCTACATTCGGTCAGTTGTCTGATTTTTCTAATAGCGAAAGCAGCTGAACTCAACCGGTTTGCTAACAATGTTATGTGTGGACTCAATTGCAAATTTTCGTCCAAAGTTAAACCCAGAAAAAGAGTTTTATCAACTAATTGTAAAGTCTCTCCATTCAGTATTACTCGTATATTAGTACTAGATTTTACATTAGGCAGAGCAAACCGTAGGTATTTAGTTTTTTTTTAATACGAACTTTTATTTTTTTAAATAAATATCAAAGCCTCAACTATTTTAAATTGATAAATAACGCTTAAACGAATCTAAAGTTGTCTGAAAGTGCTGTCGCTCGTGAATTTAGAGAATTGTTTTTGTTTGAAAGGCAAAATTAATTAAGAACAGGTTACGGTTCGCTAATTCTTGCTAAAATTTCAGTCTCTAACTCAGCATTGTTCGGAATCTAAGGCATATATATATAAGTTTATTCTACAACAAGTAGAAAATTAGACACCAAGTTTAACCCAAATGACAATTGCTTCATTATTTATTGTTAGACACTCCCAACTTGGCAAAAGCAGATTATATTTATGGTATTTGTCTAATAATTTCAGACTCAACTGTAAAAGTATCCGACGAAGCACATTACGGACGTAAAAAAAACTGACAATGTATCTTTGGATCATATCTCATTCGAATTAATATTACTGGCATTTTTCCAGGCAAAGAGAAAAAAATGACGGGCGGGCCAGCTGCCTGAGTGAGGTATACGTACCTATATTATTTCCCCTATTGTGCTATTCGTATTGTGCGCGGCGACCAGCGCCGAGCGAGCCCCCCCATGCCCTCAGCCCCGTGAGCTTGTAAATCATTTCGGACAATTCCGCGGATCAGCCTACGCTGGAAAACTCAGGTCTGTGGGCCTTCCCATCAGAATCTTCATTACTGTACGCGAAAGAAAAATGCTGTTTGTCACAAATAACGTAATTTTTTTGTCCTCCGTATTTGTCTCGGGTGTAGGTAACACCATTATAAGTTCACCGGGTCCTCTCGCTTGGTATTGTTACAACAGATTGTTCCGTCATTGTTACTGGCATTTGTTCTATCCCATTGAAATCACTTACAGCCGCCATCTTTATTAAAGCATTCTTCGAGCTCCAGTCACTCGGGAATGGAGACACTGTATTATCTTGGGATTAAGCCTTGCCAAGAAAACGTTTGCTAATTAGTTTAGTAACATCTAAAGGACCCGAAATGCGCTTGTTAAGAGAAAACTAATTTATCATAAGACTCGTGGAAAATACGGGTTTAAATGCAGATCTGGAAGGCAGCCAGTTCACGCGGCGTACGTGCGACCGGGGGGCTGATCCCATGGTAATCCATGCGAGATATTATCCTCATCATGCAACTCAAGAAAAGTGGCAATACGAATATTATATGCCATCGCATGTACTCGTAACTCTCCGCGTTTTATTAACTGGCATCATGCCCGAGAAGCATTAAATTGATTTAAATGGTGTAGCTATTAGATGTCCAAAGCATTGTTGTTGAAATGATATATGGTAAAAGGACGTTCTTTAAGACGTTATTGCGCTATTTGGGTTAAAGAACTGCTGAATTGTATAGCAATAATACAACGTGTAGCCCTCGAAAATACTTCTGAAGCATTTAGTACTTGTTCTAAATCTCCAACCTCTCTCGGGAGATCTCTCGTCTTGCCAGCTGTATACACAGTTACGAGAGTGCACCATACCACAAACACTTAGAGCGAGTGAGCAAACTTGTGAATCTCTGCTACTTTTAATAATTTCGCTTTAACCAACTTAGCTTTTCTAACAGCACCAGTGGAATGTTTATGGCAGATTTATTTATTTTGAGGACGAAAACAAAGCATGTAAAGTCATTTTGCATTAATGATGATGACTGTTGCCGACATTCATAATGAAAAAAAAGGTTTTCATTTGATTGCACCTATGTACCAATGTACCTGTTTTCGTATCTACATAGATGACTGTCGGAATTGGAATGACAGTGTAACATTTCAACAAGATAATTTCTTATAATCATGTTGAGAAAAAATACTGACCATCTATATCATAGCGAGTGTCTGATAATACACCCTACGGTTCTTCTATACGGAATGGAACCCAAACAAGTCGTGTAAAACGGCGACGTGGCCCCCGTCTTTATCGTCGCAACTCTTCGTCGCGTAAACAAGTCCAGCGACTTTGTGATTATTTCACGACTAATAAAATCCCCCTTTGATTCGTAGGTACTTTGTCGTTAATATTTTGATTTGATAAGTTGAATTGCCGGTTTTATCGGTTCGGATCAAAAGTTACGTTTACGAGTTCGGTGACTTTTAAATTGTCTTTCTAACCTTGTCTGGGTGAAATCACAATTAACGTGTCCGTTCCAGCAAACATGTATACAGTTATTTTAGATGCTGATAAGATAAGTAACAATCGATATGGTGTCATCGTCATCATTTCAGCTGATAGACGTCCACTTCTCGACATAGGCCAATAGGATATGGTGTGAAATCATACAAATTAAAACTTCTGTAATGCATTTTAATTACTACCTAATGCTTGTGTTTATAAGGCTCGCTTGCAGCAAGCAGCTAATTTTGGGTTAGCCTCTGAACCCTGGCATAGTTGTGTTCAACGGCTTTGGTTCATGTCGTCGGCCTAATAGTGCTAAGTATGACCCGTATGTGATTCGGATTACCTAACTAAAGCATTGACCTATAATAAGTAATAACATATGGACGAACAGTGCCTAACAGAATATGTCAAAATATATGGAGCAAACGGACATTACAAAATACGTTCCAATATGCTAATAACGCCTCTTTACAACAAAGGTCAAACGGGTGCACGAGCTGTTCGGGCATTTTTCTCCGGCTGATTGTGAATCCTTACTTATAATAGATGAATGACCTTATTTGTCTACTCGTGAACATGTGTCCTCTCCACTACTCAAAGGTTAGCTGGAAGAAATTCCTTGTAGGGATAAGCTCGCCTTTGTACATGTGTCTCTTCTCTGTATTGATAATTGTATTTGTGTTTTTTTTTCTGTACTTACAATAAAGTGTTACTTACTTACTTACCTACTTACTTACTATGACCTAACTAAAGGATCAATTCTTACTTTTGAATAGTGCTTATACATCGAACGTTTAGACTAATTTGATACTTGTACCTAAGTTTGATCCTTATGTAGCTTAGTATAGGTAAGGATAGTAAAGGTAGAAATCCTATTTTTAATAACAATACGACTACTTGGGGTTCTCTGATTTCTTGTAAATGAATTTTTTTAATTTCAACTAGCGTACGCTTACCTGAACTCGAAACGCGTTTTTAATAATCCAGCAAGGAGGTTCTGCTCTAAAAAACCGACTCGGATTGACAGAAGCCTTGGCGCGCGGCCAGGCCTCTTCCGCGCGGAGTGCGCTTTTGTCGGCCTACCCGCAAAATGCTTAGCACGCGGAACCTCGAGCGCTTGCGGCAACTCTAGAGCTTTCTCGAATGTTCTGGTACAAATATCACTAATAAGTAAGTATTAGACTACGACGACTCTACATAGTTATCTAATGTTCATCCGAGATTAGAAGTGTTAATATTGTCTATTCTTACATTCCACCAACTTGCTGGTATTTTAGGACAGCGCACGAAACTTCTCTATTCTCCTTCCCACTATTAAGAATGACAACGCTCGGAAAAAAGGCTATTTCACTACGCAGAATAATGTAATAATTTCTCTTGCCATACAAGCTGAGGGGTAACCGTTAAAAATGCCGCAGCGGTAAATTGAACAGTATCATAAAATATCGCTGATATACTGATATTGCCTCGCAACAGTCACCCCGAAGGCATATTATTATAATTTCTTTTTTGTTTTAAAAATATTTTTCTTCTCCGCTTTAGTCTTTAGCTTTAGCAAACAATAACTTATAAACTTTAGTTTCTTTTAGCTTTAGCAAACAATTAAAATAGACATATTTATCCAAACTGCTTTTCTGCTTCAAATTTCAATGTTTTTAATCTATTGCATTCATTGCGAGTCATTTGTTTTATTTTTACTGGCGGTAATTGGTCTAAATTAATATTTTTGTCATTAAGACCATCACTTTTTTCTAGAAATCTATGTCAGGTTTAAGCTAGGTCAAAATGTTACTTTATAATATAATTATTATAGCCTGCTCATGTAAAATCGTCATACACGAATTGTAAGCACCTATGCTATGGAGTCATTGTACAAAACCGTTTTGTCTCCAATTGCAAAACAACTGAGCTTCCAACAAACTTGGTCCATCATTCCTTGAACCAAACAAAAACACATCTAGTAGCGTACAAAGCTGAATATTTTACCCATTCTGTCATTCTATAGGCCTGGTGGCACGTAATGTCGGTGGGAGCTATGAGTGAATCAATTTTACATTACCATCGCTCCATTGAGCACGTCTAATGGGTATTATATTATGCGTTCGGCTTGTATGAGTATAAAATACAAGAGTAGTACTGAGTAGGCATGTAAAATTCGGTAAATAATTATGATAATAAATAGGTGTCTTTCAGTGAAAATAATTGTTCATAGATTAGAGATCAAGCTCCTTTCGCCACCATTAATCAATATTTATAAAACCTTTTCCGTTACTTAGCAGGTAACTGACAGACATGCCACATCTGAAGCTACAGGTCGTAGAAAGCTGTAATTTAGGATATGTGGCTTGGGAAGTGTCCCTTATCACTGCGACAGGATTTCCCGGAAAAACTGGACCTAGGCGGGTTATAACAGGATACGGCTAGTAATAACACGAGTAGTAATGACAAAAAATCCCAATTACAGGATAACTTACTGTTGCTCCAACACTATGACATTCGTATATTTATTTAAACATTCCGTTCGCGCTCAATTTATCACCAAGACGTATTTGGCCCATTTCGCACGCTGTCCCCTAACATGGAGGTTCATTTTTCAATGGTAAAAGCAGACAATGCATCTTTCGGTTTTTATGTATTCATTAGGTAGGGTTGTCGCACGTCGCAAATGAAACTTTGCGATCATTCACGCACAATTTTACAGCCGTAAATTCTCAACCCTGGGAACTAACTGTTGGGGCAAATTTTACGATCGCTATCGGATTAAGACTGTGTACACATTTTAAGCACAAAATGCGTTTTCGTGAGAATTTCCGAAGGCGATATCGTGGTTTTAGGGTCGGATTTTTTGAAGTTAAATTGCTGTTTAGGAGAGTTAAAGTCTTCGTTGAGTGCACCGCAGAGCAAAACATTTTTTTTGTTTAACAGTTATTTTATAAGAACTCTATGTTTCCATGGTATTTTACGAAAAACATCGTCAGAGCTATCTTTCAGGTATAAAACAAGCATTATATTGTACTATAACATTTTATTTAATGCATTTATCTGACAAAGTAAATGGTCTTAAAGTGCACCGCAGAGCAATAATTTCGAAAATGTTACATTTAATTTAAAAAAGACACTACTTTTAAATGTCTAAATCGGTCCAATTCAGTATATTTTTTTTATATGTATTAAAAGGTTTTTATGAACGTTGTATACAAGTTATGAAGGAACAGATATTGTTTAACAGGCAGAATTTTTTTTTTGCCCGTTAAATGATTTTAGTTACTTATTACGAATTTTTTAAATGCACCATTATAACCGAGCGCGCAAACGTTTTACGATCAGTTCACGCCGGGCCATCCCAGAGTGAGGACGTATCGCTCGCTCGCGCCGTCCGCTCCGACACCGAGGTCAATGCTCGTTTCGCGTCGGCATTGCTTACTCGTAGCGCGACTGATACGAATTGATACTTTGGTAAGTATTTGTTAGTACCTATGTAAAATTACGTTATATTATATTAATTATTACATGACATTTAGTGATTAGACGATTTGATGTAACAATATTCAAATGTCTTCTATTAATTAAACTTTTCAGAAATGGGTAACAAACTCAAGCGGTACGGATGTAGCAACACATTCAAATCTTTGACCGCCAGAAAAGTAAAAAGGTAAGTCACAGTTTTTCGGTCATTAAATGCCCATATTCGGCAAGAAACATGGATGCTGAACAAGCAATAGCAGAAAAGAAAATTAATTTTTGGAAAGTTATGGTTCCGTTAATACCAACCACGACTGGTACTATCAGATCCAAGGTCAACTGCATATCAGGTAAGAATTAAATTTGTTATGTTACTATATCATAGGTACCTATATATTTACTAGGTAGATTTAAGTTTTTATGGTTTTACTTACAAACGTCATTATTTAACAAATGTCATTATTTTCAGCAAAAAAATACATATGTCTGTTTGCGGTCTGGACAGGGCAACAATTTCCATTTAAGACGGCAAAAATTTCCCGAGACAACGCCTTTTGGGAACCGAAAATGAAAACCAAGCTCTTGGATTTTTATGAAAAGTGTCTTTTGCCCGAAATGATTGATCCCAGAAAGAGGATATAAGGGACACACGTTTTTGAAATAAACTACGTTCTTGTTTCCCTTTTTATTTATTAACAAGTTTTTACCTGGGACGTGACACATCTAATGCACTCGAACACACAAACACACTCAATCACACAGAAACAGACAGACAGGCAGATAAGCAGTTATTTATTATATATATATATATATATATATATATATATATATATATATATATATATATGTCGCAGAGTCGGAGAAAGAAGAACGAAATATCTAATTTAAATTAATTAGATTTAAGTAACGCTGCCCAAGTAACAATTTCTGGTTCTATAGTAGCCCATAGAACATTTCTCAAAACACCACCTTAGCCCTATAAAAGGCCATAGAAGGTTGAGTAACGCCGATCTGGCGCAGTTATATCTCCATTTAGTGATATAGTGGAACCGTAGCAGCTTTAGTTGTGACGTTTTAGGTCTGTAAAGGTGATGTAATGATGACTCGTATTACAATTTAGTGACATACGGGCCACAGTAACGCTAATGTAGTGCTTTTTTATACTGTAGTAGCGTTCGTTGATTCCCTTATAGTCCTATTTTAGTCTATAGTAGAATCCGTGATTCCTACTGAGGCGCTTTCTCGGCAAAGTTTGGTATTGTGTGTTTTTGCTGTGAACTTCAGTGACAGACAACAAAAATAATTCAATTATATAAGGAGTAATATTCTATCGTGGTAAGTTTATGTTATCTTATTTAGACATTTAATATTTCGATCAATGCTGCAAAAAGCACGTGGGACTAAAGTTTTACTGATAGAATAGTATTTGATTTGCTTAGTATTTTCAATGCGCCCTCGATTAATTGAGTTTTGAATAAAATATATTGATATTATAAAATTAAATTCACAGACATTTCTACTTTAGAGCCATTAAGTACATCCGTGGGTCTTATCGGCTCACTATAGTACCACCGACTCCTGTCATGTCAAAGTTTGAGTATAAAAGTAACTGTTCACTTTCTTTGTGTGCTTTTTTATCCTATGACCGATCTACAAACTCCATTATAGAAAGTTTCGGCCATATAAAAGAGTCATAGTCACAACTATCGTACGAGCCTATAATAGGGATTCAAAAACAATTAGAACACTTTTAAGTACTATAAAAATGTCCTAAAAATCGATTATAAAACAAAACCGCTCTATTACGGCGTCATTATGCCTACTAAAGACCATGTACTATAGGAGTGATTTGTGGAACCACAATATCGCAAAAACCTTGTATAGTAGAACGTTCATCACTGCTAAAACGCAAGATTTATAGCGGTTGTCCGGGAAACCTTATAGCGCAAATTAGATACATAATGGTGATTTCAATCACTTATATACAGTAACATAGCTCTTTAGTGGCTATATTTGAAGTTTTTATAGCACTTGACTATAATAGCCCTATAAAATGGTTCTATAAACCTTTACATCAACAATTTATAGGATAATTTGGCTCTTTAGCTTATAGAGCAAGAATGTGTTCCCAAACGCCTTTATACAACTGGTAGTCACCGCTAAGACCTTTATACGACGTTTACTCGACCTTTTAGTGATGATAACCCAAGTTATAGGGCCAAAATGTTACTTGGGTGGGTTTTAGTGGGTATTCCGAATAATCGGCGAGTCCCACATAACCACAATGGCAGGTGGTATGCATAAAGCATTTCCCAGCGTGGTCGGGTCACCTTCTGTGACGTAAATTCCTTTAAACGTCAAGGCTATAAAAGTGACGCTCACTGCGTAGTGGGGTCAGTCTATTCAGATCAGTCGAGTCAGTCTATTCAGACCAGTCGAGTCGAGCTGTCAGCCTGGTGACGACGTGTACTTGTCAAAGCTGTCACTTGCTTCATTCTGTTACTAACTCGCATAGCGATCGGACGTTAGCCTAGTATCTCAATAACGGTGATCAAGTCTGTATTGTGTAACGTTTCTACGTACTGTACATAAGCGAAGGTGAATAAAAGGAATAAGACCATTATGTAACGTTTTATTAAAGCTACAGTACTACCTCGTGCCTCCTACATCTGCTCAGTTACGCTCCTGACAACGTGAGACGCCCACGGTGCGGTAAAGAGGATAAGTACCTATCCATCAGATCATACCGCACAGACGCTAGTGCCTAGTTCCACTAGCCTGCTATGATGATGTCGCCCGGCCCCACGCGACTCTCCGACATATATATAAAACAAGAAACTGACTGACTTACTGACTGACTGATTGACTGATCGATTAACGCAGAGCCGAAACTACTGTTCGTACAGAGCTGAAATTTGGCATGCAGGTTTGTTGGGAAACGTAGGGGAGCACTAAGAGAGGATTTTTGGAAATTCCCCCTTTAAGGGGGTAAAAAGGGGGTTGAAAGTTTGTATGAAACTTCTAAACCGCTAGATCTAGAAACATGAAATTTAGCAAAAAGGGTTCTGTTACTACGTATGTGAGCACTAAGAAAGGATTTTTGGAAATTCCCCCCCTAAGGGGGTAAAATGGGGGTTGAAAGTTTGTATGAAACTTCTAAACCACTAAGCTTGAAAACGTGAAACTTGGCAGGGATGTTCCTTTTATAACATAAATGAACGTCAATAAAGGATTTTTGGAAATTCCCCCCTTAAGAGGGTAAAACGGGGGTTGAAAGTTTGTATGTAACTTCTAAACAGCTAGACTTAGAATTTCATGTTTATAGAAACATGAAATTCGGCAAAAAGGTTTCTTTTATGGCATAAATGAGCACCTACGGAGGATATTTGGAAAGTGCCCCCTTATAGGGGTAAAAAGGGGGTTAAAAGTTTGTATGTAATAAGTTACATTACATACAAACTTATATATAATATATAAACCACTGAATGAAACATGAAATTTAGGAAAAAGGTTTATTTTATGACATTAATGAGCTATAACAGGTATTTTTTGGAAAATGCCCTTTTATATGGGTAAAAAGGGGATTAAAATTTTGTATGTATCTTCTAAACTACTAAGTAAAAAAACCTTTATTAACGCAAACGCAATTTCATGGAAAACGCTGCATAATCCCTTTAGATGATAACAAAATGATGTATGTATGTAGGATGGAGAAATTGTTCTCATATAAAAATGGTCCCACATAATGTGTTATATGGAAAGCTATTTAGAGGGATACAGTATTAATCTTTATCAACTGAAATTGGATCAATTGAAATCACCTCAAGCATTTCATGCACTTTATGCGATTGCCATTTACACCATGCAATTTAAATGAATATCTTAGGAGTAAAGAAAATGAATTCAGCGCGTACTTAGCTGACCCGCGAGCTGAGCGGCCTTGTGGTTGGCCATCCGTTTGCGATGCTTAATAGTCCGAGTTCAATATGAGTGGCGCGCACAATCGAGTCCCGGGGAAGGAACCCGGCTACATATTAAGTTCGATTTACACGGGTCCAGTGTTTATCCCGGAAGAACGCTTAGATCCCGCGGGAACGCTAAAACCTAATTCCACGCGGACGAAGTCGCGGGCAAAAAGCTAGTAATTGATAAATATTAGTATGGTAATCCATTAAGTAATCTTAATTATTATTTACTAGCTTTTGCCCTCGACTTCGTCCGCATGGAATTCGTTTCTCGCAATTCCCCAGGGAACTGTGCATTTTTCCGGGATAAAAAGTAGCTTATGTCCGTCCTCAGGGTTCCAGCTATCTTCATACCAAAATTCATAAAAGTCGGTTCAGCGGTTTAGCCGTGAAAGCCTAACACACAGACAGACAGAGCTACTTTTATATTTATAATATTAATATGGATTTTACCACTTGGAAAAAATATGTGCAAAGTTGCAAACCCAATTTTATTTATGTAGCTACTTGTTTTTTTAAGTTACTTTAACCCGAGGTGGAATGTAATATGACACCTAATTAAGCAATTTTCTACTTTCACTTTTCAAAAATAGAACATTTTTTATGAAAATTCTGTATATGAAAATGTATCAAGACTAGTTGGGCAACGCGCTAAAGCGCTCACACCTTACGCACACAGAGAGTAAAGAAGTGTGCGTTAGTGTTTCGCCGATCATAGCGTCCGCGCAAGTTATGACTTGAACGAATTTGTGTACACAGTCTTAAAAGCGATAAGATCCTGTAAAAACAAGTCTTTACAACAACTTTTATGATAAAAAGCTTTGACGCTTGTCAGAGGGTTATTTGATTTGTATTTTGGGCTGAAAATGTCTGTATCTCGTTGATTTAGACTCTTGAAGCTTTGAAAAAAAAATAGTTGAGATTGAATTAAGTAAATCTAGGTTTTGAGCTAGTATTAATTTTATTTTCATTTTCACGTGAATTTAGTAACATAGTTACGTATTTAAATGACCAATACTAAAGTATTTTCTTTATCTTTCACACTTTAAGTAGGCACTCTCGCATTCATTTTTATTTTTAAAAGGAAATTAAAACCAGTATTTGCATGAATATAAAGTTTTTAAAGAAATAAAGAACAAGATCACCCAGATGTTTTAATATAATAATTTATTTTGATAATTTAATAATTTATATTGAGTGAAATATTTCATTTTTGGCCACTCTTCAATCCATGAACAATCGCTCATCTAAAAACATAACAAATTTCATATTATAGCCGAGACGTGATCCAGATCGGATCCCATTTATCTTGTTTGAGAAAATGGCTGCATTTCTCATATAAATTTACTGGCATGGCATAACTCATAAACCGATATAATATTTTAAAGCTCATAAATGTGTTTCGAACTTTTGAATAGCCAATTGCATCGTAAATTTGTAAAGTAGAGGTATTGTGACTAATTCATAAAATGTTCACATTTTTTTCATTTTATTTTTATTGAATGAAACATTTCAAGAAACATTTCATTGGAATACAATCTAGTCTTAAGACTAATAAGTATTTTTAGTCTGACATAAACTGCTAATAAAATGTAAACTAAGAATGTGTCCATTAACACTTTTCTTATTGTCTCTATTAAGGAGAAGTCACTTTGTTATTGTATTCAATAGAATAATAATTCACTCACTGCAGCACTTAAGTAATTATAAATGTTCACATGATTATTAATTATTGATTATTAGATATTATGTACATTAACATGAACGAACGTAAAACATCCACAATATGTATTTGAATTTAACATTAACACAGGTGTTACAGGTCAGGTAGTACAATATTAGGTACCTTGTGTGTAATTATATAATAACAATGGATTGTTATAAAGGTGAAAGTAACTATGTCAGTCTGTTACCTATTTATGCTTAAACCGACAGATTGAGATGCAATTTGTACGGTTATATTTGATGTCTCGGGGAAGGACAAAGGATAAATTTTTATCCCGGAAAATGCAAAGTTTTTGCGGGAACGCTATAACTTTCGGGCAATATCGCGGGCAGAAGCTTGTATCTAATATTAATTATTATTAGTTTATTTATTTAATTATGATTATTAATTAATTATTTTTAAGTAGGTAGTAGTAGTTAATAGGTAGGTATAACTACGCTCAACAGAAATGGGTCACTTTGTTTGGAAAATGCTATACAAAGTAACCCGAATTCATTGCTGTTGAGTGTAGTTTTAACTGTAGATATTTGGTTTTTTTTTCAATATTTAATGTTTTCTACATAGATAAAATTCATCTTAGTATTTTAAAAAAATCTAATAAATAATGAATTAATTTAAGTAAATGAAACTGTAGGTCAGTTTAATTTACTATATTAGATATTAGTACCTATTCAAAGTTCTGTAAGTACCTAATCATAGAACGCCTTTTCCACTAGATACAATTTTCTACAGTATTTTCAATCAATTACTTTGTGATGTTATGATATCACTAGACTATACATGGTGGATCGGATCCTATTGCAAATAATTATCCCACAGTATCGGCTATCGATTCTAAGGATATTTTATAGGTAATTTTTTTTATTAGAGTTGGTAAAAAAAAAATTGTATGGGGTTCAGGCGTCGCTCACAACCAATACCATATACAATTTTTTTTTACCAACTCAAAAAAAATCAAGGACCTCTACAATATACTTAGAATCGATAGCCGATACTGTGGGTTCATTATTAGCAATAGGATACGACCCACCATTTGTATACTATTAGGCCTAAATATGGATGTCTGTCAAATTGGAATTCACACGTTATTACGTTATACGAGACCCGTTTGCAGTAGCCGAATACGAACACAGTTACCTGTAATTTAGCTTCAACTGCATTTCTGCCAGAGAAATGTGAAAAATTCTCACGTCCTCTTCTCAATCAACGTGTACGGTGAGCTCCGTACACCTTCAATGGCATCAGCATTACGTGGTTTCGATCTACGTGGACAAAAGGGCTGGAGAGACGCCAACGAGGGGCAGCTATTGTCGCAATCAGACTCCGTTAAAATGTGTGTGATTGAGCCAGGTGACAGACAGTACCCGGTGGACAGGTTTCTGAGCACTTAAGGCGGTTCATAGACCCAGCTCAGCCGTCACTGTCACTCGTGGGACGAGTGAAAGAGAAAGCGCTACGCACAGAACGCCCGATTTAGTTACTTTTTAACACGTTTTAATTTCTATAAAAATACCGTCTAAAAAAATGGCATTTATAAAGCTGTCGATGTATGCATATAATATGGATATTTTTTGTGTTATAATTAGTTTTACACTGTTTGATATAATAAACTGGAGTAAAGTTGGATTAGCGGTCCGAGTTAGAGGTTACTTTGCAATTAAATTGTATCGAGCGAAGTTTCGTGAAACGTGTATCGAAAGCTGTCAATGTAAGGATGATATAATCAAATATAACATATGTTTTTTTCATATTTTTAACTTTTAACATTTCTTAGAAAAGTATGATCTTAAATGAGCAATTTGACGATGCTGGGTCAGGGAAGGGCCTTAAGGCGGAATTACGTTAGGTTCGCTAAATACGGTCGGCATAAGTACACATCTATATATCGATTTTCATTCACATCTGTACGAATTCTCATACAAATGTGAGAACGTTTCCATGTTACATTTAGAAGATAAAAGGAGTATACAAGATAAGCAAAGCCTCAGAATATTTTGAATAGTAGTTACTACGTGAAGTAAAGGATTAAAAAATCCAAACGAATCGATACTAATATTATAAATCTGAAAGTAAATCTGTCTTTGTGTCTGTTACCTCTTCACGCTTAGCCGATTTAGATGAAATTAGGTATGGAGATGGTTTGAGTCCCGAAAAAGGACATAGACTATCTTATCCCGGAAAATCGTGTAGTTCCCACTAGGAAATACTAAAACCGAATTATACTCGGACGAAGTCGTGGGAAGATAGTCCATATACTGATATTATAAATGCGAAAGTAACTCTGTCTGTCTGTCTGTCTGTTACCTCTTCACGCGTCAACCGCTGGACCGATTGAGATAAAATTCGGCATGGAGATAGTTGGGGTCCCGGGAAAGGACATAGGCTACTTTTTATCCCGGAAAACGAATAGTTCCCGCGGGAACGCGATAACCGAAGTTCACGCGGGAACGCGATTACCGAATTCCACGCGGGCGAAGTCGCGGGCAGAAGATAGTACTAAATAAATATGACATAGGTGCAAAAGTTCAAGTTCGTTCAAGTATACCCCAACCGAGACTTCCGCATTAAGCAGGGTCACCGTGTCGCCAAGTCATTTGGAAGTGAAGGTGAAAGCATCGATGACCTGTAAATATAATACTCAGCGTAGGTAGGTATAAATAAACCATTCAAGCTAGTATTCACCCCTATTTAGCTATTCTAGGGTAACTATGAATTTTCAGATTTTTTCTGTCCTACGATTACCCAGTGTTTTTTTTTTCATTGTTTTAACTTCGTCACAGTGCTTTGATAAATCAAACTGAAACTTTCTATTTTAAAGAAAAGGTTTGTTGTATACTAAGTAGATACAAAATTTAGCCAACTTATGCTCACTTGCACCAATCCGCTAACTTCGGGTTAGCCTCTTAACCTACGTCAAATTCATACAAATAAATCAGAGTTAAGCGGTTAAGAGGCAGACCAAAAATGAGATGGCGGGACAACCTAGACGTCTTTGATAAAGAGTGGCAAACACAGGCACTGAACAGGGACACCTGGCGGAAAAAAGGGGAGGCCTTTGCCCAGCAGTGGGACACTCCAACAGGCTAATAAAAAAAAGCGGTCAACCCGAAGTTAACAGGTCAGTGCAAGTGGTCCTTAATGTCTAATGTAGTCTTTTTAATCGAGCAAATAATTCAACTGGATGCCTATTCTCAGGCCTATCTACGTAGATGATCTGTTTAAAATACAATCTACGAAAATATTTCTTAAAACATTTAAGATTAATAATTATAATTCGGCTTGGAGTTGGTAAGCCACGGGTCGCTGAGCCGGGGTCTGCGGTCTTGCAGCGCGACTGACCTCGCCGCGGCCGCGGTAGCTTTTGAGACAGAATGATTTACTTACTTACTTAAAGGTCTGACCAAAGATAACTTAATCTTAATCGTATATGTCAATGTAGTACGTTGACTAGATCATCTACTCTAATAAACTCTACATAGAAAATGTAAAATCCACGATCTGTTTTTTTTGTAACTCGTCCTACAGCTGACGAAGAGTGAGAATCTATCGACTGTTTTCACGTGTTCGAATCTAATCGCTTCTTCGCCCTTATGTTGTAGCTATAAAAGAAAATCGGTTTAGCCGTTGAAACTTATCGGCTGTTTTCTGATGGCGTATTAGTATATCGATATGTGTTGGTGATTTTAAAATTTACAATTAAAATTCATGTAGGTTATTATTAATTAAGATTACAATATTTTAAATCCGTTTAAATTCTGGTGTATATAGATACACCAGAATTTAAACGGAGATAAAACGAGCACTGTAAGAAAGATCTTTGGACAGCTAGTTACTGCACTGGGAAATTTATACAGTAGGATCGTGTAAGAGAGGATTATCTACCAGCTTATTCGCGGAGGGTAATCCGGCGCTTGGACACCCTTAATAAGGTTGCTTCTAACAAGACAAACACATAATATAAAGTAGGTAGGGTAAATACTTTGGTGCAAAACAGGGTTTTAGATATTAAAATGTAAAAATGATTAGATAAATATGAAAATAGAGGTGCCAGTTTGTCGGCGGCAGGACTTGATGCATGGTCCGTCCGGATAGATACCACTGACTTACCCGATAACCTGCCGCCAAACAGCAGTGTTCGCACTGTTGTGTTCCGGTAGGGGGGTGGGGGGTTAAGGGAATACAAACTTGTGCCGGAATAAAAAGTACTTTTACTTTCCCGAGACTCGAACTATCTTCATACCAAACTTCACAAACTTCATCAAAGCCCATCCAGTGGTTTAAGAGCATCAAAGAGGTAAAAGCCACACAGACAGTGTTAGGTAGTGGTTCGACCTACCGCCTCTCATGCAGAGGGTCGGGGGTTCGATTCCGGCTCGCACCTCTAAGTTTACTTATGTGCAAAATTCAATTTGAATTTACGACTGAGCTTTTCAATGACGGAAAACATCGTGAGGAAACCTGCCCGCATCTGCGAAGTAATTCAAAGATGTGTGTGAAGTCCCTACCCTCTCGTGGTGATGAGAGGAGGCCTGTGCCCAGCAGTGGGACGCAAATAGGCTGTAGTAGTAGTAGTAGTATTTATAATATTACTATTTATTTAAAAGACCAACGTTAGGCGCAGTTATAGCTCATTATAAACAAGATGCGACACACGCAGCACATTTAATCTCATTTCCAAGGGGGAGCCAGTGAACTTTAGTAGTTTTTGAGCATCGTCCATTTAGCTCTCATCCGT
Organism: Aethes cnicana; assembly: GCA_963971205.1. Taxonomy (NCBI): domain Eukaryota; kingdom Metazoa; phylum Arthropoda; class Insecta; order Lepidoptera; family Tortricidae; genus Aethes; species Aethes cnicana. The sequence goes on along the minus strand of OZ020278.1, from coordinate 412,848 downwards.
TGTTTACGACTGTTATTTCACTTTTATTGCCACTCGTGTGAAAAGTCATACGGTGTTTCTCTTTTTTTAATAATAATAAATATCTTGGGACATTTCACACATATTAAACTAAGCAAAGCTTGTACTATGGGTGCTAGACACCGATATAAATACTTATATAAAAAATACATGCATGTATAAATACTAAACATCAATGACTCGAGTACAAACATTCGTGTTCATTACACAAAGTTTGCCCCGAGCGGGACTCGAACCCGCGACCAACGGTACAGAAGCCAGGGTCACTACCAACTGGACCATCCGGCCGTCACAAAAGGTCGAGAAGCGCAGCACGGTGTTATCTAGCCACGGAAATTCCATGATAATACAGCTGGTTTCAAAGGAGCTTATTAAGTTTTACACTAACAATTAGTTTCGTATCAAATGATAGTACGTTAAATTGAAGAACTTGAATTGAAAATCTAAAGAAGTGTTAGTATTGTGACCAGGAGATTTACTATTTTCTTAAATGATAGGTACATCCATTCAAGCGGGGGCTGATAGATATATTTTAATCAAAAACACTGTGCATCATAAATATAGTCATAATAAATAAAGCGGGAGATCAAAACAAAGCTGTACATCAGTCCGCGAGAGCCTTCGGGGAAACGTTTTTTTTATTTACACTCGTATCACACACGCTGTAATTTATTTCGCGAATCATAAACTGGCACATGTTGGAGAGAGAGGTATGAAAATTACATTATTCTTTGAAGGGCGTTACAGGAGCGGGCTTCACTCAATCACGTATTGAATTATGTTGATCACACGTAAAACATACATACCAAGGCAATAAAAAAATTGTGAATACCAATGTATTTCAGTGATAAAATTACGTGTTTTCAATGCTAATTTTATATTTTTCAATAAATAAATAATTACCTTTAGTAAAGTAATGTATATTTATTAAATACGCTTCTAATCTCCTAGCACATTGGATCGTCTTAGTAGCGAACAGTTACAACTTTAGTTGCCAATCAGGTACAATACATATAGCCAAGGTTGAACACGCTTGTATTAACGAATTAAGAAAATGTTATCAATACATATCTGACTTAATTATTTTACAAATAGGTAGTTGGCATAGTTCACATTATTCAACTATTGAGTTAAATGATTCAGAAACTAAGCATTTGCGATGCTAATGCCCACGCTACATTAAATTTTAATAAGAAAATAAAACTCGTTACCAAAATTTCAGTAAATTTCACTGAAAATAATTTTTTCATACATTTGCCGCGGGGTCATTTGGCATGTAGGTTCCTTGGGGAGTAATAAGGGAGCGACCAGTAAGAGATTATAATTTTCCCAAAATTAGACATATATGTATATGGTTAAGACGCGGGAGGCGACCATTATACTAAAAAACATACTACATAAACAACAGTAAAAATCACGACAGCCAGTAAGTATCTCGCTAACAGAGTAGTAAACAGACAGACCAATGTGCTCGTGTGTTGACGTTTCCACGCATAACTTGGTAAGCAAAAACATGACAAAAACCAACCTATCAATCTGACAATAGTGCTCATATTTTATTAGCTCCCCACAATTGACAGATACGGCATAAAACCCGCGGTCCAGAGTCCCGATTTTACTCCACTAGAAGAATAAAAATAAATTTATGCCTTCGTAAATAAGTAGTAAACTCTAATAAGCCAAAGACAGGACGGCAAGCAGCCGTAAAACGTAAAAAAAACCACTCGTTCTCTAGTATTTTGTATCCATCGAGAAAAACATTCATTCAAAGTAAACGGCTATAAACTTTACGGTTGCTTTAATGTCTCTTTTACTCTTTATGGGGTAGAGAAAGAGAGAGAGGTGACAATAGATTATGAGTTTTGGCCATTTCGTTGTCAATTAATGCATTTTGATGTTGAAAAATAAATAAATTATGCGGATTTTATTTGTCTTGGCTCTCATTGCGTTTCTAATTTCATTATAAAGAGTAGTTAAAAACATAGTTGCTCAGATGCAATTAAATTTTCATTCACGACTGACTCCGCGTTAGGGACATTGTCAGGAGTTGGCACTGACCAGACAAGCGTTATGGCTTAGTTGGAAACAATGTTCTCTGTATGGCATTTTCTATGACATGTACTATCAGATTCTGAGGAATTTGGGTAAATTAATAATAAGTCCGTCAATTGTATACATATTGTATGTATGTGCAATGAAGTTAAAATAAATAAATAAATGAGACCGAAGTCTCATGAAATAACTAAAGAAGTGTGTTCAAGACTTCCAGTTGACGAAATAAAATAAAATAAACGATGTATCGCACTACAATGAAGCTTTGAGAAATGAATAAAACCGGCCAAGTGCGTGTCGGGCCACGCGCAAATTATAGGGTTCCGAAGTTGAGGATGCCCACAGTACCTTTCTAAGACTTATTAGCATCTAGCTAGCCTGTGGTATGACGTGCCCGCCCGACGCCCCTGCCGCTCGAGAAAAATCATCATTATAAGTTGGTCGACTATTACTCGTAAGTTTGTACAGCCTACTTAGCTCTGATAGTTTTCCTTTCAACTACGTTATATATGCCACAACCGTGATTTTTTTCAGCCATCCAAATACCACCATTTAGCTGGCAGGGGGGGGGGACACGTGACTCTAACAAAAAATAGCACTTTAAAGCTTAATATTTCACAAACGCATCACTTAATCAAAAAATGGTTTTAGCAAACCCACAATATTTTTTTAAGACCTATTCAACGATATGCCGCACCATGGGGTACGCAAGAAAAAAAAAATACATACCCGCTTTACGAGTAGGGGAGGTACCCTATAAAAAAATATATTTCAAATTTTTATTGTACCACTTTGTCAGCGTAACTAATATGCATATTCATGCCAAATTACAGCTCTCTAGACCTAAGCATCTCCGAGCAATAGTGCGGACAGACGGACGGACATGGCGAAACTATAAGGGTTCCTTGTGGACTTCGGAACCCTAAAAACGGTACTATTTCAATCACAAAACTACTTCTAACTGCCGCACAGTAATAAAACAAAATAAGAATCAATACAGCAAAATATGTCACTACGATCCGTTTGAAAATATCACAATTGTTGGATGTCCGTGGAATCCCGCTGATCCCCCAATCAGGCGGGATTATATTCGGGATCCGTCCAACAAAGGTTTACTGATATGGCCAAGCATAATGACCGCTTGTCGGCGATACAGGCGTATTGGGAAACATTCAATGCGGCGTCTGAATGCGTCCAATTTATTGTGGCCTTTTAGGATCACCAATGGAGATTTTGCAACTTGATAACATCGAAAATATGAGTTTCGTAATGCTGTTGCAGATGTTCTCAACTCTATAGTATTTCTATTGTTTTAGAAATGCGTCGTGAAGAGAACAGAACATCGCGTTAGAAAATCGGGATAAAAAGTAGCCTATCTATAAGGTCAGTCGGGGCAAGTGCTCCTATCACAAATATATCAATAGCTACAAATACATACTACTACTACTATACTACTACTACAGCCTATTTACGTCCCACTGCTGGGCACAGGCCTCCTCTCATCACGAGAGGGTTTGGGCTATAGTCCCCACGCGGGCCCAGTGCGGATTGGGGACTTCACACACATCTTTGAATTACTTCGCAGATGCGTGCAGGTTTCCTCACGATGTCACAAATACATACGCCTAACGGTATCTTACGCCCACATAACAATACCAAACACCACATCAACATTGGTTAGGTAGTTACAGCGTGAACGACCAACAACAAATAATCAACATCCATACGGAGACACTTGCTTTTATAACCGTCGTAATATAAGTCGTTTTGCAAGTAGAGCTTTTCTTTATATTTAAGGTCTAATATCATATAGCTTTTTTTTAACTGTTTTCAAAATGTACCATTTCATACCCTTATTTATACCTTATGCCTTTAGTTAATCAAAAGTAAGAATGTTACATGTAAGTATTTAGATAATGTTGTACATGCATGTTATATTACATATGTTACATACCGGAATAGACCTTAAATGTTTATGTTACAGTTGCTGTTGGGGTCATCATCATCATCATCATCATCATTTCAGCCGATAGATGTTCACTGCTGGACATGGGCGTCCCCCAAGGCGCGCCATTCAGACCGGTCCTGTGCCACTCGCAACCACCGCGTTCCCGCGACCTTTACAAGGTCGTCACTCCATCTTGTTGGAGGCCTACCGACAGCTCGTCTACCGGGCTGTTGGGGTGTCTTATTGAAATAAATAAATGAAAAATAAATAAATAATATTAATAAGAGATCACTAAATAACGAGATACCTTAATTCGCATTGGGTTAATTGAAATTACTCGTATAGCCTATAATGGGAGTTTATAATTTTCTTGTCGTAGTTCATTATTAAATTTTCCGGTTGAACTTTCATCTTTTCAAAGTCTTAAGACATAAAAAATGGATCAATAAAAATAACACTTCTTATTTCTAAAGCAAGGAACCTATATAAAATTATCAACGAGAATTTATCACGACTAATAATACTCGTGACTTTGCAAGCTTCATAACTCATTTAATGTCACGCGTTAATTTACAACGTAGAGGCAAAGTTGGAGAAAACTCTCACATTACTACTACAATTTCATGGAACTGCTAATGCATTTAAACCGTAGTTTGCAGCAGACATCTTTATCTTGGCGTGGAGTGATTTAGCTGCTTGAGATTTGGTTTAACGGGATTTTTATATTCAACTGCTTGGGCGATAAAATAGAAACTAAAACTTTATTTTACATTCAGCTCAGTCAAAATTGTATCCTACCTTTTAAAGTGATCCGATATGGACTAAGGCCCTGTTTTAATTAATTATTCAATTCGTGTTTTATAAAAAAAATCGACTTCAAACCCAAACTGCAAAGTTGGTGCCAAGTTCACTATAAGATTGTCATCAATTTTGGGTCCGATCACTTGACACCGGCTTTGCAGGCTCTCGGAGTTTGAAGTCAGTATTTGTTTAGTTATTTAAATTTAAATTTGGCTACAGTTTCCAAACATGGGCAAATGGGACGTAAATCTCACTGTAGTCTTTGAAATTGATGCCAAAATCATACACGTGCTAACAAATTATGAGGAGTTCCCTCATTTTCTGATGGATTCGACCAAAAAGAACTAATCCAAATTAAAATAGAACCAATCTGAAGCCACCTTTTATTTAAAAAAAGAAAAATCGAAATCGGTTCACAATTGACGGAGTAATCAAGGAACATGCATACTAAAAAGGCGAATTAAGAACTACCTTTTTTTTCGAAGTCGGTTAGTAAAGAATATAAAATTGAAGATTTTCAAGAAAAGCGATATCATTAGGATACTTTATGTACTTGTTTTCTGTGAAAGTTTTTATTGGCTTTTAGAAGTATAAGATTAAAAAAGGCATATAAGGTTAAACTGTTCGAAAGATATTAATGTGGCTGTGTATATGTCATAAAAGTATACTAGTTTATTAAAATTAGACGAATTTTAAAAATAAAGTGACTTTAAACGACCGTTTTAAGGATAAAGCATTTTGTAAAAATATTACTGTAAACTATAGTAAAATACGAAACTATAATCTATTCTGATAATAAATCTCTAAGTAAAAAAAATCAGTGATTAACAAAAAAAAAATATTTAATTATGTTTACTGGAAATATGTTTAGGCAAACTTAACTTAACGAATATTATTAAAACTTGGCATTGTAGAGATCTTCTACTATCTAAAGTCCCGCGCCTTCACATTTCAAAACGCTTCAATTTTTTTATTATTATTAAAAAAGCACCACCAACACTCTCAACGCGTAGTTGATGGCTGTCTCAGCACGCACACAAGTGTTGAGAGTGTTGGTGGTGCTTTTTAAATACATTGAAGCGTTTTGAAATGTGAAGGCGCGGGACTTTAGATAGTAGAAGTTCTCTACATCCCAATATTAGTTAGCCGCAGCGCATATCGAGTAACTTAATACATTTGCTACCACGATACAATATGCGTTAGGCTCGTAGCAAATTCCAGTGATTTTCACTATGTAGAAAATTATACTGAACGAGTACCTGCGGCAGTTAAAGTGTTGCTAATTTAAAAAAAAAACAAATTCCGCCGCCAAGTCTGTTTGTTCCTATCTGATTTTATTCGCCAAGTATCTGATACAATTTCTTTTACAACCTTTATAAAAGTTGCAAACTTGCAAGAGAGATCGTAAACGCAAGTCACGTTTGCGCTTTAGAAAGCTGTTTTTTGTATACCTGTACGGAGACAAAACATTGTATGTAAATCGTTCATATGATAAAAATGACGAGTGAATTTAATACAGTCATAATAATATTCATTTCGTATAAATTTAAGTGTGAAATGAATTTCATTTAAAGTTAATTTTCATGTACACGAGCATACAATACAAGGAAATTAAAAACATCAAAAATACGATTAAAACTTGACTTCTATTTCGTAGAGCATGCGTAGCATCGTAGCACCGTCGTAGCACCGTAGCTCGTAGCACTGTAGCCGGCCAGTTACTACGTTTTAGAATCCAAACGCTTTGCCCAATAACTTGGCAACGGTAAAGCGTAGGAATTCTAAAACGCAACAAGCGCCATCATCACCTCCATGTCCTTAGGTTAGGGGAAGCTAAACAAATCCCGATGTCTTCTCGTAATCACTTTGTGAAGTGAAATCAAATAATTACGCCGAGTAATACCTATGTAAAAGTCTTTAAGAATTTACTAGGTATATCAAAATATACATATACATTCCACATAAAAACCATCTATCGTACGCTTTAATTAGGTATTATGTCTATGTGTTTATTTTAAATTGTCTACTATAATTATAGAGCATTCTATCACATTGGTAAAAATGGAGTTTAAAAATTAAGAAAAGAAATGAGATTGTAAAAAAAAATCGTTTTAGTTACCTTACGGTTATACTGCTTATTTTATGTAGGCAGGATTGAGTGTTGAACTTACCTGTAAATAAAAAACACCTTCATTAATTCTATACACAAATTTCTACGACAATGTTAATTAGAATCTTAACACATTTCAAGTAACGAAACAATAAATGCGTAGATAAGTATTTCGGGAAGTTTTTTAAGTTCAAAAGATTCAGCCATTTTTTTTTGAAGAACGTATTTTTGAAGTCGGTTTTAATAAGTAATTAAGTTTAAGGGTACGCACAAATTCAAGTACTTAGGGTGCACAGTGACTGATTCCAATGCTCGAGAGGACGAGATCAGCATCCGTGTGCAGAACACCTTGCGGTGCAGCGGATCTCTTCACAAGGTGTTAGTGTCCAGGCTACTCAGTAAGCGTACGAAAATCCGAATCTATAACACAATTATTCGGCCCATTCTAACGTATGGCTGCGAGGCCTGGACACTTAACACTAAAGGAAGAAAACAGACTGTTAGTCGCTGAACGAAAAGTCCTTCGTGAGATCCTGGGTCCCACCAAAAGGGATGACGTCAGTTGGTGAATTCGGAAAAACGTCGAAATTGAAGACCTAGTGTGCCAACCCAACATAGTAGGGGAAACCAAAGCTCACCGACTTCGCTGGCTCGGCCACGTTGAGAGAATGGGAGAAGATTGGGCAGTGAAAAAAGCGTATATAGGTCGTCCGACTGGGCGTCGCCCAGTGGGGCGACCTTAATATCGCTGGAGGGACGTCGTCGAAGCGGACCTGCGGAGCCTCCAAGCCAGCAACTGGCAGGAGGTGGCGCAGGACAGGGCACAGTGGCGAAAGCTCGTTTCGGAGGTCAAGATCCATTTTGGGTCGCTGAGCCAGCCTAGTTGGTTAGTTTAATAAGTAATAAGTTGTTACATAATTTATAAAAAAAATCTAGAAAAAGTAAGTATTATAGAAAAAAAAATCTTTTTTTGAAATTAAACTTCTACACCCAAACTCGGAATGCGTCGGACATTTTGAAGAGCGCAGCTGAAACGTTTACGTCAAGGCTTTGCATATTTTTCGCATTCCACGAGATTTAGCCGGAAGGCTACGTCGGGAATTAAAGCATCGCGGTCTTAAGGCCTGGCTAATAAAACTCTACAGTTATGAAGAGCTGGGACATTTACATATACAATAAAAAGGTTTTTTTCAGCAAAGAACACGAATGAAGCTATGCATCAGTTAGTTACTCGTAAATATGCAAACACGAAGACGAAGTCACGGACAAGTTAGTGTTTAATCTATCATCCAATACAACAAAGCGCGGCGATGAACATGCGTTTACGTCAAGATAACACATACAACAGCCTATTGACCTCCAATGTCTAGGCTCATGCCTCTCTTCTCGTCATGAGAGCTAGGCTATAGTCCCCACGCGTTCCTAGTGCGGATCGGGGATTTCACAAACTTGAATTAACTTTACAGATGCATGCAGCTTTCTTCATGAAGTTTTCTTTCACTGGATTGCTCAGTGGTAAATTCAAATTGAATTTTACACATAGGTAGTAGGTAAACTCAGAGATGCTAGCCGGGTTTGAACCCCCGACTTTCTGCATGAGACGCAGACCACTACTAGGTTACCAATATCTCTAAATAACCATGCTGTCACATAGGTCCATTAAAAGACCGCATTCCGTACACCGCGCTCCCAGAATCAGATAAAAAAGGCCGCCCAGCCAATTACGAGGCGCATTTGAATAAAATTATAATTTCTATACAGTACTTATTTATTTCGGACACGGTGATACCATCTCATTGGACGTTTCGCCTTCGTGTTTTATGTTACGTTTTTCCGTAGTAACTGTGTAATTATACAGTCCATTGTGTTGTAAAGAGCTGTAATGAGTCTACAAATGTTTCCCTTGCTGTCGTTTACAGGAAAAAGGTGGTCGGTGTGTTTTAGCGCCATATGTTTAATTTTCAGTCAAGGTAAATAACTAATGATAATAATTGCTCGCAGAACTGACGGCCGATGGGACTAGAAAGTTCTCGAATGGTGTCCGCGTACCGGGAGACCAGCTGTCGGTAGGCCTCCAACAAGATGGAGCGATGACCTGGTGAAGGTTGCGGGAAGTCGGTGGATGAGAGTGGCACAGGACCGGTTGGTGTGGCAAGCCTTGGGGGAGGCCTATGTCCAGCAGTGGACGTCTATCGGGTGATATGATGAAGGGATAAATTATTAGATTATTATTTATGCTACCAAGTGTCAATACCTATGTTCGTTGTGTATTTTTGAATCATTCTTGATCGTTTCGGAAGAAGTTTTGTTATGTAATTTGACCTTTTAGGAGTACGTTTTTCTATGTAGATTTTATAACTATCTTCGGTGAATTGAGAAATTTTAAATCAGTGAAAAACAGAGCTAATATCTAAACACAGCCTACAGAAAACCTCAGACACCCAAGCGCATTTTTATTGTTCTGAATTCGCCTAGCATCATTTTGTTTAATTTTTTTAACTATTGCAAAAGATATTCATGTGTTTAAGTCATAGTTCTATTCTATCTTAATTAGTAATTCTGCATTCGTTTTTTTGTCAGCTACTCGGTATCGTTTCGAATGACACGTACGTGTTGTTTTTGTTACTTTTAAACAGGGCGCAATATAAAAAAAGGAAAATAAAAACTATGACCTGCCTTTAAAAATGTGCAAACGATTCTACTTTTGGTTCTAAGTAAACAAACTATTTTAGGTTTTGAGTGGGTTATGTAACACGTTTATAAAGTTGACAAGATATGTACTATAATGAATACTTATCTTTACAAACCAGCTATGTTGTAGTAATTGAGAGGAAACCCTCCGTCTTGTATAACAAAGTCCGCTGTCCCCATGCGCCCCGCTCTCCCCTTTGAAGCATTCCCGCCGGTCCATAATACCCGAGGGCCTCTCAAGATGTAACAATAACGCTGAACCGAATATCGTGTGACTATATTAATATTTGTATTAATAATAGCTGGTATAGACTAGGTAAATAATATGATAGGTTATTATTTTAATCTAAATATATAAAAATAAGTCGGGTTTTCCTTCCTGACGCTATAACTCCAGAACGCACGGACCGATTTCCACGGTTTTGCATTCGTTGGAAAGGTCTCGGGCTCCGTGAGGTTTAAGGCGGTACGAAGTCCGCGGGGTCAGCTAGTCTAAATATATAAAACTCAAAAGTGACTGACTGACATAGTGATCTATCAACGCACAGCCCAAACCACTGGACGGATCGGGCTGAAATTTGGCGTGCAGGTAGATGTTATGACGTAGGCATCTGCTAAGAAAGGATTTCTCGAAATTCTCACGGGAACGGAAAAAACGGGATTTTTCATTTTAAACTTTCTGCGCATACGAAGTTGCGGGAAAAAGCTAGTCAGTAATATAATAGAACAAATTTAAAATAATCTCTATCAAGTCGAGTTTTGGGATAAAAAGTAGCCTTTTCATTCCTTTGTCCGGTCTAATATTCATACTAAATTCAATACAGTTTCAGTACTTATAAGAAACACAATACAAATTTGGTATGCGTTTATAAATAGAAATAACTCAAATGGCGGCATTGATGTTACTAAATTATTTTTATCAAAGTTATCGTCTTAGTCTTAGACAATTGAAATAAAAATATCAAATCCTTCAAAGCATGACAGGGATGCAGCTACTTATTAAAAAAGGACGGACAGCCACGCACATATTCACTGAACTGTAATGAAATAGGATGTAGATCGTTTAAGTTCGAAGTTTAATATCGTCATTGAAAGTCGAAATCATGTCCAGACGCATCCAACTATTTGGGACAAACAAATAAAGGTTAGATCCCAAGTTTGCCTTCAACAGCAAATTACGTTCGCGTGCGCTCGGCTGGAGTCGGCCGCGTTCGGCAGGCCTCGGGTTTAATCTCGGCCAAATTGCTTCGGTTCGGCGAAACGTCTAATATAGTACAGGATGGGAGTTGAAAGGCCTTAGTCCATATTGTGAGATTTAAACTCGACTTTAAATAAAATTTATCTCGAGAACGGTCGTTTGGTGCAGATCCATGGAGAGACTGAGAGAACAATGGTCATTATTTTAAAGATTATGGGTATTTCTGGGTATTTTCATAATAGTATAATATGTTACACTAAAAGATCTTTTTTTTATAGTATGCTCCAAAAATTGTAGTTTTTTTTTATTTAATTAAAAAAAGAATTAAGCAATATGCAACAAAATTGCCAAATATTGCTTACGATCAGCAATAAACTTGCGTAAACCTGTCAAATTATATCCTATATGAACACGCACGTCCCAGCAGCCTATAGTATTATAAACTGATACAATAAGGACCTGGTTCTGTAACACGGATAAATACAGAAGACTTCGGGTTGCACGTGGACACGTTCGGGTAACGCAACATTAATTTTGTCCGGGTTTTACGTAGAGGGTCCGAACTGGACGTGATCGCAATGGGTAACAGTGTGCGAGCATATGAAGTGACAATAGAGATTATTACAGTGATCCTAGGAGTAACTATAATATGCCGCATGTAGTGACTAGTCAAGTTTCAGTTTATGCTTTTATTTATGCTGTGGAAGAAAATGACAACTTTAGACGAATGTGATTCTGAAAAATAAAAATAAATCCAAAAAAATATCAACATGATTTTTCGAGGTGACGATAAAAATGACTTAATGATCACATATAAGTATTTAGATACATCTAATGATTTACGTGTTAAAGGGGGCACTTAAAATGCATTTTTTTTTTTAGTATGTATTTGACTGAAATATCGGATAGCAATGCTTTGATCTACAAAGCAAGCATAGCTAGAACCAACTCCTGGTGTAAATACAAGCATGGGTGAATTTCATCTGGAATTGGCCTTTGAGGACACTGCCTCAGGCTGCGGTACAACGTGACAGGACAAGCCGAACAGTATTCAGTGTTTGTATAAGGGATATCGTATCCATAACTGAGACTTTGTTTGTTTATATACCTCTCTTTTTAAATATGGTTTAAAAGATATAGTTCAAAATCTTCTAGCAGATTAGTACTCCATGTGCAGTGCTTCACTGTCCATAAACGTCTAGGCTATAATGGGGGCCCCCGTTTTCCTGCTCACTAGTTGGTGCCACCATCTAGATGTTGGCTGTCAATGTCAAAGTTTGTTGTTTCATACAATAATGTCAATGCCACTGTGACATTTGACGTTTCGGAGACCTCAGTGTTGCCAGTTTATCGTGTTATACGTGGCACACAATATGCTAAATAGGGTATTACATGATTTTTTGAAATGTGGTTTAAAATGATTCTTATGTCGGATAGAATCACAAGATTTTTTTATTTCGATTTTCTGAATGGTGTAAATACCTTAAAAACTACTTTTAAATTTTCATTTTCAGTTTTCACGCTAAAAAGCTAGCCGCCATTTTTTTTTTGGTCTGTGACGTCACTAGGATAGTAAATATAAGTACATAGTAACCAAACAAGTGAAGTCAAAACTTAAAACGGTTACTTGTAACGCTTGCTTTACATTACGTCTGACGTCACAGCAACTAACAATATGGCGCCTACTTTTGGTAATTATAAAATTATTTACGCATTATTATGATTAAAAGTCGATGTTTTTGGGTAGCATTTTTATATAATCTATCATAAATGAGTGATTCCCGATTTTTCCTTGAATGGTGTTGAAAACTGCACTTCATAGGACTCAAGCGCCTCCAGCGGCGAATTCAGTAACGGTGATCCACATTACTATCCAGATAATAATTTTGTCCTTAAAAGTCTTTTGTCAATTCCAGTCCTCAAATGTTTTAAGATAAATTTTACTTAGTTTATTCAGCAAGTTAGTGTCTCTAAAACGTCAGTTTTGACCGTGTAGACAAGTGGTCAACCATCACGTGTTCAAACATTGTCGTCCCGACTCGAATTGACAAAGGTACGTTCGGTTTGTATCTCTACCGTTACGCCCTTGTGCTGTAAGGTGGGGCAACTTGTTGAACGGTTTTTGATAGTGCGAATCAGAAGACAGCTAGTTCGATGAATACATCTTCCATACATACCACTTTACTGTAGTGTTTGTCCCAATCAATTAACTTAACATGAGGCTAAATTTCAACTCTTTCTAAACGTGTGTGTGGCTTTTCATAAATAACGTAATAAGTAAACCTTTTACCTTATTTTCATAAACAGCATAGTAATTTACATAAACAAGTATCTAAGCTTTTAGTATAGAGTAAGCAGAATAAGAATAAAATATCCTGTTTCTAATTCTATTTAGGAATTTCTGATGTCTTGTCCCTAAACCGTAATTACAAATATACAAACTTGCGTAAACTAGCTCGCCCGGCGCTCTCAAACGCTCTTGTGGTTTTCCAGCTCCCTCAAATTGTCATAAATTACAGCTCCCCATTTGACTATTTCCGCCACATACTCTAAACTGACAATGTTCGAGCCGCCATTCTGAAATTGCTCAGAAAGTAAAAAAACTTTTTCACCTCGCCTTACCCAATTTTAGTCTAAATTGCGGCTAAATGAAAACAGTTCCTGCGAGTCAGTAGTAAAGTGCGATTTGCGTTGTTACCCTGATGGTCTAAGGCTGCGTTATCTGAGGGAGTGGCGTCCTTCGCAGTCGCCTCACGTATTTCGCCGGGTAGATCACGTCGTCCGTTGCCCTGGCGTTTATTATGCAATAGCTAAATGTAATAGACATGTCCGGAAAAGACCCCTATGGACAAAGCGATATTATATAAAGTAAACTTCCATGCGACTGAAAACGAAACTCTTTGAAGAGTGATATTGACAGCTTCTCAAACACCAACAAAACAGTTCGCTAAGTGATGGGCCAATCCATGCAAGTGACAACTTGATCAGTCGAGCCTTCGTTAGTACCGATCGTTCCTCCATCAATATTAAGGGATTCAAAGATCCGGTGTAATCACGGAGGGGGGCGCCCTCAATTTTCCCTCTCATCCCTTGAGGCACGAAATAATCTAAGAAAATTGTGTAACACTTTTTCGTGATAAATATTGCAAGGAAAATGGGTATTTTTGACAGCGAGAGCGGCTTACGCCAGGTTGCTATGGATTAATGCGGACATTGTGTACTTGACGGAATAATATAAAAATAATTAGTATCGCTTAAGACACGGAAGTGTTCTTAGTTACCTAGTTATTGCATGGAATAGTTCAGTAAATATACAAAATTATTGATATATTTCGGTTTTATTAGAACTTAACTAACTTGTATAAAATTCTTTGCGTAATACCTATTTATATCATTTTCATTGAATACCTAATTATGTTAATAAATTCAGCTTGTTAATTCATACCTTATGTTTTGCTTGCAGTTTTATATTTACGACCTACTAGTTTCGGATGTGCGTAATCATCAGTCAGTCAATCAATAACGGAAGAGTTTAATATACATTGATAATTCATAATACAATGTGTACTACAGTTCCTATGAAAACAAAAAACACGACCTTCACCTAAATCGAATTGACACAAATACACTGCTGCCAACATTTAAAACAAGAAGAAGTTCCAAAACACGTCCCTTCGCTCAAGCTCCATCACAGCCTGCCAAAGGTTCGAGCCAAAGGTTGCAGTTGCGAATTAACTCGCCCACCGGACCGTACATGTCACAAAGGACCGGCTTGTCAAACGTCGAGTCATTTGTATGTAGTAGGGGAGTAAGGATTTTAATGTTACGTTCGTTTTCCGCCCTTGTGAGTCAACATCTTGAATATAGGTATTGTAATTAAGATTGAAAACGTAAGATTGGAAAAAAATAGATAAAGTTAATTGGCCTTATATAAAATCAATGTAATTTGAAAGTCCTGTTTTTTTTGTATTTTTATATTTGTTATACTGAAATGACATTTTCATAGTAGCGCGTTTCGTATATATACTTTTCTAAAGAATAAAAAATAAAAGGCCTATATCCAGCAGTGGACGTCTCGGTTCGGCTGATATGATGAAAGAATAAAAAGGAGTAAATAATATACAAAAACGCGGAGCTAGATAATGTTAGGTTCTTAATAAAAACGCCATCTGTCAAATCACATTATATTGTATCAGCGAATTGATTTTCGTATAACTCATTTGAGTTTTAATTAGAAAGACCAATTTAGGTTTTATTTTAGTTTTTATTTTTAACAATGATGTTTAAAACTGGCTACGTTCTTATTGTACCTACCTATCATGAAAAACAATAAAGAACTTTGAACTTGAACTTGAAATTATTAAGATAAAAAAACAAGTAAGTCCAACGCGACCGACACTGATCGAGCGTTCGAAAAATTCAATAGTAATTCTCATCGAACTCTATGCTAATGCTGTGTACCTTAATGACGGTAATGCGTGTGCGACGTACAACGGCGGTCCGCCAGCTGATTTCCCAGGAGCACCAGCGATCACGCGGAGTGGATAGCATCCAATTTTTACCATCCACTTACATATCGGGCTCTCCGCTAAATTGCGGGGTTGCGTGGCTGATGTACGGCGGATTGCGCCTTCGAGGGTTTACGGTAACTGTATCAACTTAAACACAATGTATGACATATTGGCTATTTACCGTATTTTATTCTGCGTTGGAAATACGTTTCTGTGCAGTTTATGCTTCATAAATTTATTAAGATAGATGAGATGCCCGGGGGTTATAAGTAATTGACGACTTTTTTTCGGTAAGGTATATACGTAACACCGTGTTTCCATTGTCGATGGGCATAGATTTGAAAAAGTTACCGAGGAAAAAGTTTTGAGATCAAAAAGGAAATAAAAATCGGACTTGACTTTGGCGGGAGATTTTCATTAAAAATAGGTATTTTATTTTATTAAGAATCACCAACGGTTAACAAATCTTACATTACTATATATACTTTTAATAATAGACTATTTTTACATTTCAAATTGATGTCCAACCAATTAAAGGGAAGTTTCTAATGAAAAACAATATTGGAAAATATAAAATGCGATATTTTGATTATACATACATCAAGGACACACGTTGTGATAACAATGATTCAATATTATGTACGAAGCTTCGTAAAATACTGCGTAAAGACGTGTCGACTGCCTTGAAATTTTGAATTCGCGGCTTTTTATGCGCGGAATTTGTACGTAGGTAGTTGAGTAAATAATAACAGCCTAAGAAACTTGATTAAAGTTAGACGCCCTATCCTATTTTTTTTTTCAATATATTTTCCACTGCATTCTTATTCTCCACGCTTACACTTGATTGTCCTGAAAGTACTTTCCTATCTATAAACGCATACGGACGTTTTGAAAGCGAATTTAGTTTGAAGCGCAGATCAAAGTTCCATAAATTGGATTGTTATTTCAATGAAAACAGTCACAAGTAAAAAAATGTTTACCTAGGGGCGTATTACAACAAGTATAGTCTCAATGTTTGAGTGCCTCAGTTCTAATACTGAAGATTTCCCTCAGCGCGCATTGATACTTGCAACTCCAAAGCAACTCAAATTCGCAATTCGCTGAAAAAACTCAAACAACCGCCTTGGAAGTTTTTTAATCAAATCCTTAGGTACGGCGACAACTTTATAACCGTTTTAATTGTAGTTAGAAGTAAAACAAAAGTATTCCGCAAAACGGTGCCGCTAGTTATACAGCGAGAGAACTGAGAAATTAAAAGCAACCAAGTTTGATGTTTCAAATATTTGTCAATAGCTGTGTAATCCGATGGAATGGGCGTTTTGTTTAAAATTACCGAGAAATAAATGACGCCAAAAATCCATGACACTTCAAAAATTTGATAAAATATAACTGCTTTAAATAATTTTGATATCCCTTCTTCCTATTTTCCTTATTTTTCTTCCTAATTCAACCATATTCGTTCTTCAATGAGGGGATTTTTTAGACTTTCACTAGTAGGTGACGTAATAATGACATTAAAGCACAATAATGAGTGCCTCGGGCGCTGCTCCAATGCTGTTCTATTGTTTTACACACGCTCAAGTCTAACCAAAAATAAGTTTCACTTTACATTTTATTTTTCACTAGTACACATTTGCCAATGAAGTAATTAGTGTCAGGCCTTTCCTTCTAGTTATTAACACGAATCAGACACAGATCTATTGTACTTAAAATGTTTATTCCCTCCCAGGTCATTTCCAGACGATTTCCGATCCAGCAGAGCCAAAGCCCGCGTATTGTAAACACATTTCAGCATACAGTTACCTACCAGAACATAGGCGTAATATGCGTTCCTAGGACGAGCCCAGCTTTGAGCGAACCAGGGTAAACCAACAGCGGAGATTGTCTGCCGCTGGCGGTTTCAGGGCTTCTATCATCTAGTCCAGGAACGATGCTATTGAGAAAAGTGATACTCTACTCATAAAAGTATAAGCCGCAATGAAAGCGGCACTGCACTGGTATAAAAACGCTGATTATGTGAGAATTAAATATTATACAATATACACCTACCTATTTTGACACGAAACTTGAAACTCATAGAGAGTATCTGAAGCTACGTCTAAATATATAAAACTCAAAGGTGACTGACTGACTGACTGACATAGTGATCTATCAACGCACAGCCCAAACCACTGGACGGATCGGGCTAAAATTTGGCATGCAGGTAGATGTTATGACGTAAGCATCCGCTAAGAAAGGATTTTGCAAAATTCCCACGGGAACGGGAAAAATCGGGATTTTACTTTTTAATATTTCTGCGCATACGAAGTTGTGGGGAAAAGCTAGTTATAGTTATAAAGTGGCATTGAAATAGAATAGGTACCCTGAAATTCGTTTTCTTTTTTGATGTCGAATGTTATTTTTTTTGGTATAGGCAAACGAGCGCACATCACACCTGATGGTAAGTGTGGTCACTGCGGCCATGGACAACGAAATCCTATGATCCTTTATAAAGAAACCATAAGATCTCGAATGCGTTGCCTACCCTAAGGCCTAAAATGTTTTTATCTACTAAGTAAGATGAAACAATGCCAAAAAAGAGATTGTCATGTGCAGGATTAAAGGTAAATCATTTTTTTAGAATCGTTGTGTCTATTTTGGAAGAATTCAAGTAAAATGCTTTCGATATTATCTTTGAAATTAATGTTAATAGGTTGGGTTTTTAGATAGATGTATCACTTATTTATTTTCACCATTATAATAACTTTATAATAAAGAAAGTGCCGTAATTAACTAGAAAGAGCGTAGGATGTTACAAATTTAACTCAAAAACAGAAGAATGTTCTGAAATCGATTTAAAATGACCTTTAACAGGGTAAATGTTTACCGAGATCCAAGACGCCGTGTTAGCCTAAGGGCGCCGCGTTTGCACCTACACTCGCAAAAACACCAAAACAACTCGTGAAATTCACTCTGCAAAATAATTAAAGCCTTCAAATGAGTTCCGAATTAATTTCTGAGTTCGTTCAATTTGTACTGGTGGCGGGAAATTGTTTCCCTTTGTTCTCTAAGCCCGCAATGACGGGTTACGTTTGAGACCCACCAAAATAATGGGTTTTCTTTATGTAATCATAATTCGGACGTTTCGTTTGAACTCTTTTTTTTTCTCGACGTAGCTGTAGGCGACGGCTTGAAATTTTTTTTTTTAAATCCTACAACTTAACAAAAACCCCTGAAATTGAAAACTCTTATAAATAAATGGAAAAAAAAACTACATTATTGCAAACTCTTCATCCTCAAGCTGGCTCAATATAGCTACTCCCTCGGCTGTAGGTACACTCCGAGCTAGTTTGGTTTAAATATTTTATCCTTCACACTTTTATACTGATCATGAATTGGTAGGTACCTTGCCTTACGTAATCACACACACACTTGTTTGTACTATTATTTTTGTGAATTTTTCGTGTATTTTTTTGGCTGTAAACTGTGTCTTCTGTGCAGCGAATAAATGTCTTTCTTCTTCTTCTTCTTCTAATAATATAGCTTCGCTAAAATCGTTGGAAGATTGTTTTTTTGACGTGATAACGTCTTGTAAATTGATGAACGCCGGCTGGGCCCACGAATGTCCATGTTCCTCATGGCGATGTATGTCCTACATAATGGGTCATATTCATTGTGTACCCGCATGTATGAGTATGGAAGCATGAGCATGTATGGGTACGTGTGAGTATGGAAGTAAGTTAATTATAAGCTTGCAAACTGTACTAAATACATAGTCCGTAAATCAACTATCCATTTATATATGTGGTTAATGGTGCTGGTCGCACATATATTAATTTGCTATCTGATCTGTTACTTGTATACACTGTGTAGCGACTGTTTTTTGACCCAAATAAATATTTAAAAAAAAAGTTGTCTAATGACGTTATCACGTAAAATTATCGTCCATAAACCGACTTTATAGACAACCGTTTTTTTTACTGAAAATATATATTAAAGGTTACTCGGTTCTTTTACACACATGATGGATGATTTCTGTCATTGTGATTAATAACCGCCTATACGTATCCTGATGAATAATGTTTCATCTTTATGCATTTTGGCATGATTTTGGCACGTATTGTGTCTTTGAATCTGATGATGAGTCACACGTAAAGAAGATTTTCTCTTAATTCAGGGTTGCGTGTTTTCTTAAAATTGTTCGTAGTTTACCATATTTTTTAACCTAGGTAGGCAAAATATTCTGTTTCCATTATCAGTAACAGCAACCTTATTCAATGCATTGTCATCTGGGTGTACAGGTTAAGGCTCATACAGCAGAGTTTTTCAAAAAAAGTGAATCCGATCACAATTCCAAATAAAACTATACCTACTACTACTACAGCCTATTTGCGTCCCACTGCTGGGCACAGGCCTCCTCTCACCACGAGAGGGTTCGGGCTATAGTCCCCACGCGGGCCCAGTGCGGATTGGGGACATCACACACATCTTTGAATTAATTCGCAGATGCGTGCAGGTTTCCTCACGATGTATTCCTTCACCGAAAAGCTCAGTGGTTAATTCAAATTTAATTTTGCACATAAGTAAACTTAGAGGGGCGAGCCGGAATCGAACCCCCGACCCTCTGCATGAGAGGCGGTAGGTCGAAACAACTAGTCCACCATAGCTTGCTACCATACCATGTTTGAATTTAGCATACCTACTATCCATGCTAAATTAAAACTCGTTCATCGAAAAAAATGTTTACAATGCATATGCTCAGAAATCTCCCTTTTCACCCCTCCTATTCGAAAAGAAGTGTTTTGTTCCCCGTTTAGAGGGAGCAAAATGCGATTTTGCTTCCTCTTCGCTTTTTTTTAATTTTTTTTAATTTCTGCCCCGCTAACAGGGAGCAAAATACGTCTTAGCAGTGCGTTTACGGAGCTGCGGAGACTGTAAAAAGTTGCATTCAAAAGTCGCGTCTTTTTCGTATTTAGAATTTTATATATCGGCATTTTACATAAATACTTTATTACACATACTAAAAATCCATAAATTCATAGATACATACTTACTTTTGATAAATTATTTTCTATTTTTTATTTTCAATTTGGCTGAATGGTGCAGGCCAATGCCGTAGCATTCCTCGTAAACTCGTCGTGTGATCGAATTAAAAAAAAAACTCGAACCCGCGAATTTCGTGAGCGCTCATTTCCTTGCCGTATTATTTTATTTTACACTTAATTTCCAAAATAAAACGTACCTTATGTAGTGTTATGAATTATTTCGCAGAAACTGAATGAAATCAAAAAGTGATTTAGGTGATGCAATGTATTGGGATCAACACCTCTGAGAATTCCAAAGGAATATTATGTAAGTACGTAATATGAATTGCACTGCCCTTTTTTCATTTTATCGCAAATGTATTAAAAAACTTTGTGTGATACAGTATGTGCGAAATTGTCATAAAATATTCTTTATTTCACTTTTGTTAAATTTACCTATTATTATGAACGCAACGCGTGCAAGCATGACAGAATATAAATACAATATAGTTACTGATTCTTTAATATGGAAGCCATTTTCGCCTTCTACCTATGAATTTATGATGAGCGCACGAAACAGACGTTCTTTTTAACCTTGTTTGTTTCTAAATGTATTATTTTTTTGTTTTACTTAATTTAAAGACAATAATGAACGAATGATCTTATGATTTTCTCATAGGAGGGGTGAAAAGCAGAGTGTACAACACGGTAGCTAACTTATTTATGCCTTGGGTGACAAAGCTTGAATCCCTCGCTAGCTCAAGATTCCACGCTAGAATCCCTCGCTTACGCTCGGGATTCTATTCTGGAATCTTTCGCGTCGC
This sequence comes from Aethes cnicana, assembly GCA_963971205.1. Lineage (NCBI taxonomy): Eukaryota > Metazoa > Arthropoda > Insecta > Lepidoptera > Tortricidae > Aethes > Aethes cnicana. The sequence continues at coordinate 391,692 of OZ020278.1, read as the reverse complement.
TCTGGATTCAATCCGTCACCCGCGGTAAAATATACCCTTTTGCTCCCTAGTCATACAATCTACTATTATCTTGGTATTATCGCAGAAAGTTTTACTTTCCTGCACGTTTGAGCATACTGTGCGGGAATTAAAATAGGAACTACTTTCCCGCACGCTGCAGTGTGCAGGAAAGTAAAATGTCTATAGCGTCCAAACTAAAGTGATCTGAATAATAAAATTAGAAAGTTATATTTCTATTTTTATTTTTTTTGGGTGTTTTAAAATTATAAATGCCTTAATAAATAAAACTTTTACTTTTCCTCGCATGATGCATTGTAAAACGCTGTATTACACTTGTGCGGATAGGTAATTCCCAACTCGTGTCGGTGTACAACACTCGCTACGCTCGTGTTTTAGTTCACCACCACTCGTTCGGGAATGACCTACTTTCCGCACTTGTATTATAATAGTACATTTCGATACTAGTGCGGAAAGTGTGTCATTACTTCACGAGTAACGAGATATCTTGCCATGAGCCGCAGGCGAGTGGCAAGACTCGGGACGAGTGAAGAATGACACTTCCGCACGTGTATCGAACGACGTTTTTTAATACAGTTGCGAAAAAATATCTTTCTTTATTTTTTTTTTATTTACATGATAGTAAATGGCACAATTTGTACAATTATTGAGTGTGATATTGAAAGTTTTTGCTGGTAAATTAAGTGTTTGGCTGAGTGAATTATTAATCTCACATGTCTGTGAAGATTGAGTCACTGGAAAAGAGAAAAGCACTAGTTCGCAAAAACCAACTTTGCGCACGCTAAACAGCTACGTAAAGTAGCACTTTTTGAGCAACTGTATTAAAAATAACTATTTCGTATTGGATTGAAGTAAAGAACAATGCAAACACACAGCTAACTTTTGATATATAGACTTCGGTCGATCCAAAAACGAACGGGTAATTTCGGAGCCATTCTATAAATAACCATTGAGAGTTCAGGAATTCATTTCCTGTAACGATCTATTCAATGTCCATGGCAGTTCCAATGTTCCAATTTCGAGCATTGCGTCCTTGTCTAACCCTTGTGTGTGAGCGATATAGTAATAGTGTGAAAGTTGAACAGCTCGCACTGCCTACCGCAGTAGGCGCGAACGCTTTGCTTTTCATAACTCATTTGAACGGGCGCCGTCCGGTCGAACCGGTCATTTTTCCGGACGACGGTTCCGGATTAACCATGCGGACAGTTTTCAGTTTGTTTTAAACTATAACATGTAATGAAAACTAAGAAATCAAATGAAACCAGCGTTATGTTATTAACTTATTATTCCTACATCACATTTCTATCAACACAGACGAACTTTGTTATAATACGTTAGTAACGTTCAATACTATCGTTCTTTTTCTGCTCTGAAAAATGTCTTAACTGAAGCTACCCTCAAACTAAGTATCTTGACATGATGCTTACATTTTTATGAAAACATCAAACTGTCATTTTTTCAGCGCCACAAAAAGCCTATAAATCCGCCATTCATGTCCAAAGCGCGCCGTAAAATATTAACAGACACGGCGGAGAGCCGGAATGATTCCACTTATAGGCGCATTAAGACCAACTGCCGGATAAAACCCGGATGGCTCCATGCCGCAGGTCGACGCAGCTGCTTCACTCTGAAAATGGTTATGCAAAGGCTGTTCTACAAATAGCGTTATTCGTTCGAGATAACCCACATTACTTTAAAACTCATGCTGATGTGTTTCCGAGATCAACTCGATATAGACATACATTGCATCTCCCGTTGGCAAAATCACATGTTTATATTTTATTTTTTTCAAATTGCTGTTCAGATATATAATTCCTTACCCACACTTATCCAGGAGAGCCCTTTGAAACATTTTAGTAAAATTATAACAAAATGGCCTTTGGAATAATGTTACTACTCTATTCAGGTATTTTTTCATGATCAACGTATAGCTTAATTATAATATTTAATTGAATAGGTATTTTATTGGTGGTTGCATTGTATTTAATTTATTTGAAAGTATAATTTATTTGATACGGTAAAATAATTGTAAAAAGGGTAATTTATTTGAGACTATAACAATCTCACCAATATACGATATTGCATGCCTTCACTTGGTAGAATATAAGCACACTCTATAAAATATGTAACAACTTCTGTCATACTGTATAACATTGACTTTGACTTTATTGCTAGGCGATGAGGTTACTGAGTAAAAATAAATTGCTATTTCCTAATTTAAAACTAAATAAAGTGTCTCTGACAATCTGTGTAACTAGATCTCGACTGTGTAGTGTTCACTAGTATTTCAGCTTCTCTTTTGTTGGATTAGTAGTTAGCATGTTTATCACAAATCAGGCTTCAGGTTTAAACGTTTGTGTATTCGTATTGTATATGTATTACTTGTAAGAAATAATATATCAAATGAATTTTTGTTTATTAGTTTATTACGTACCGTAATAACCATGAGTATAAAATACCAATAGTTACTGGTCATTTTTTTAATTAGTGATATAATAAGCTAAAAGAGGATCCACTTAAGCTAAACTTTACACTTAGGTACGAGTACATCTAAAATTTATACATTTTTACATTTGTCGCTCTATACTTATGTTAAGTGTAATGAAATATATTTTTTGTTCATTAAACTTACACAATCTAGTATACCTTATAACATGTCAGGTAGGTGATAGTACATCTCACAATTCTCTCAGGCCGCATAATATTACGTGTCATTGAGAGGTGAAATAATGTGAGTTAGCTGCAGGCGGTCTGTGACAGTAAGTTGTCATCGTAATCTTTACGATGGCCATCAAGAGTGAAGAATGACCGTAAAGCGGTGATGGTAACTTTGTGTTGCAGGTATTGTCTCGTTAACTTCTATGGTGGTTCAGCTGGGTGCTATCACTCTGTGTAAAATATTTTTATTGTTTTCATGATAGTGGAGGTGAGAAATAGTATTCGTTATAGAGCATTTTCCTCAGATACTTACTGTAAATAAATGAAACCATGTGACTTGACCATAACATCTGCAATGTATAATTATGTATTATACTTATTGGATTTTGCCATTAATTCCTGAAATACTGAAACATTTTTATAGCCTCGAGATTCGGAGTTTCATTATTTGCAAATTGAGGGATTTCTTATGTAACTAATAGAACAATACCATTTATTCTATAATTAGTATACCTAACTCTATTTTTTATATATATAAAAACCAAACTGATTAAGTACGAAAGGATATACGTAATCCAGTGTCACTCTCACAGTCAAGAACAATCTAATGACACCTCAATCTTCAGCTACAGAGCTTGCCATAGAAACATACAGACATAAATAGATTCCTATTTACTTACATATATATGTATTAACTTACATGATTTTTGAATTGAGAAATAGAAAAACATTTTGTGACAAGCGACGCCGGCGAAAGACGTCATTCTATCAGAGATGATTCGACTAAAACGAGCCAATTTTATGTAAAATTATCATTTTAATACACGGTTGCGTGTCATTTGGTTGCTTATTTTTTAAAACCTACATTTTTATACACATTGGCACAGTTAGGTAAAAAGGCAAAACCACTCTCTCATAAAAACTCTCAAACTTCGCAGAAAAACAAAATCCTTAAAAGCATGAAAATTTATTTGAATAAAAAAAACCGTAATGCAGGTGTCTGGCGTCGGTCCAGCGACAATTAGCGACCGTGGAGTGCTCCGCAAACTACATCGAGTGAAGCCTTCGAATCGGAATTTATGAATATTATTAATTGGATAATGTTTGCATAATTTTATTGGAAAGCGACGAGGATTCTAGTGGATCGTTTTAAGTTACAGACATTCTAATAGGCGTTGGCAAGACATTTCAAAGATGACTGATTGACTAGATATAAAGGTCGAATAATCCATATCCACATTAATATTATAAATGCGAAAGTAACTATGTCTGTCTGTCTGTGACCTCTTCACGCTTCAACGGCTGGACCTATCTGGATGAAATTTGGTATGGAGTTAGTTGGGGTCCCGAGAAAGGACTTAGGCTACTTTTTATTCCTAAAAAACGCATAGTTCCCGCGGGAGCGCGATAACCGAATTACACGCGGGATAAGTCGCGGGCTGAAGCGAGTGGAAAATAAATGAATGATGCGGATATACAATGTGCCTGTGAACATTTTTTTATTAAAATTAAAGAGGAGATATTGATTTGCAAGAACATTTACCTACCTGACTTTACTATTACTTACGAGTATTTGCTATTTCCACAAACAAAAAATAATCTGAAGCTGTAAGCTGTGAGTAATTCAAAATATTACAGTGATTAATTAATTACTGTTAATATCCATGAACTTTTTTAACATTTTTTCTAGGAGTTCTGTTTTGAGATAAAGAATATTCTACAATGTACATGTATTTTGCCTCACTCTACAGACGGTAGATATAACAGAGAAATGCAATAAACGACTTTTTTTCAACTCAAGCTAATGTCATGTAAATGCGAGAATAACAGCTCTGTCTGTCGGTCTGTTAAAAGGTAGTTGGAGTCCCGGGAAAGCAAAAATGCATTGTTTCTGCGGGAACGGGCGAAGTCACGGGCAGAAGCTAGTGCCTTATAAAGTTTATAATGTTTACCACCCAACTTGATTCGTAATCTAACATACCCTACCTTATATCTATAGGTATATGATCTTCTATTGATGTAACAACTCGCCCGATCCGCATCCCCGAAGGCAGGATCGATCCCACGTGTGACGGTTATTATTTCACTAATTGAGCGCGCTGGCAGCCCGCCAGCCTAGCTTTTCACTTGCCTGGATGAAACTGGTAATGCTAATGGAATGTACATTGATTTCAGATTATCGGACGGCCTGTAAGACCTGGGCTTGACGTGCAGTTCATTTGTCAGGGTGCGTGATTTAAGACCTGAAATGGTACTCGTTTTGAATAGAATATCAAAGGCTGCAGAATCTCGTTAATTCGTTGAAGGGTTGTGTGTCTTATGTATTTATAATTGAAATATAGTGGTTAGCGATTTCTTAATACATTTTGTGTGATGCCAACTCACCGTGAAACGGAGATCGGGATGACCGTGTAGAGTATTACCAAAGTTCATCTAATAGGTACTATCGTATCAGTAGCGACACGTACCACCTCGTACCAACACAGGCACCGGTACACCACACCCATTTATATACCAAAACTCGCGCACGTATTTATACACCATAATATACATGTGCAGTTTACGAAAACTCTCACCACTGCAGCGCTGCTGGTCACACGAAGTGTAGCCAAACCATAAATAAAGCCGAGTTTGCATAATGTTCGGTTAATACCAGAAGGTGCACGATTTTGTGAAGTTTTTTAGCCGAGTCTTAAGCTACAACTAACAAGTTGACGAAGTACCGAGAGAAAGCGCGGACTTAACTTATCGCTTAATTCCAGGTTGCGGAAAAAGAGTAGAATATAATTTATATTGCGAGTAGACGTCTTGCGCGGTTTAACCCACCTTGTTCACATTTTTCGCGTTCGTGAAAGAATTTCGGGCAACCCTCTCACAGAGCTCCTCTACACTCCCCAAGGAACCAAAATTCAGCTTTCTACGACCAGTAATTTAGATTGTTCGTTGATTAACCAGTCATCGGTCAGTTTCTTGTTTTATACAGGTCAGCTAAGGATCATTCATTTTAAAAATAACACATAACATAACTGACGGCCGACGAGACAGAAAGTTCTCGAATTCCGAGTGCCAACCGGATGTCACGCTGCCGTTAGGCTTTCAACAAGATCAAGCGACGACCTGGTGAAAATGTCGCAAGATATGTCCAGCTTAATGGCTTTCACTATTACTTAACAATGTCCTTGTCCGTAGTTTGTATACACAAGCTAGGTGCCATAACTATGAAAAATACTAGATGGCCTTTTTCGTAAAAACTTTAGTATAGCTATAGACTACATTCAAATATCAATCTCAGTTTAAAATTTTAGCTATAACTCTAGGAAAATCCAGCGCAAAATGTCATGCAGTACACCAAAATGTTAAATCTAGGAAACCGATAGAACCTGACGCCGAGCGAAGCCTCAGGCACTTGTTGCAACAGGATCACGTAACGTGCGGTATTGATTCCACCATTCGAGGTAGCACGGCGTGGATACTATGTCGGCATAGATATTACTGCCGCTTCGACGGTGCATTGGGAATGGTATTGATTATGATGTTTCGATGTCATTAGTCTTATGTCGATCATTTAATGATGATTTGGAAAATAGATTATCAAGGTGATGTTATCAACACTACTGTCAATAGATTAAAAAGAAATGAAAGTAAAAAGATTGTCGATTAAATCGTAGTATAAAATTCATTATACTTATCGAGATTTCCACGGATATCTTCTATTGTGCCAAAATAGGTAGGTACCTAATGATAGAAATATCTAGATGTTTATGAATGTATGAGGTACAATGTAGGTGATGGGCGTTTAGCTATAATCATTACAATCCACACTCATCCATGCTAATATAATAAATGTGAGTGTGTTGGTTTGTTTGTCCTTCCTTTATATCATAATGACTGGACCGATTTGGATGCAATTTGGAATGGAGATAGTTTGAGACCCTGGAAATAACATAGGATATTTTTCATCCCCGTATTTCTATGGGAACGGGTTTCTGAAGGTCAAACCAGTTTTTTCAATACTTCAATAACTATAACCACCTATATGTACGTATGACTGGGTACGCAAATTCATCCATACTAATATTATTAATGTGAAAGTGTGTTCATTTGTTTGTCCTTCCTTCACGTCCCAACGACTGGACCGATTTGGATGAAATTTGACATGGAGATAATTTTAAACCCTGGGAATACTAATACTTTTTATCCCGATAAGTCCACGGGAACGAGTTTTCAACGGGTCAAACCAGGTTTTTCAATACTTCTATAACTATAACTACCTATATGTAATACTAAAATCGAATACGCTAATTACAAGTCTACGCGGAACGAAGTCGCGGGCAAACGGCTAGTTCATTATAAAATTTGCTCTTAACAGGATCCGAACCCGTCACTTTCAACACAGTTGACTTAGTCAAAGAACCAATCGCAAAAAGTAATAGAATAAGAATACCTACTTGAAGTTTTTATTTTCAGTAACAACATCCCAAACTCGAAAGCGACTTATCTCACTGCTAACGCAGACTAATTCACATTATCGTCGAACGAAACGCAGCCATTCGTCTTCATTACGCGCATTAGGCGGAGAACTTAATTTGGTCCGTTATTGCCCGCTCAATGTGTAATGAACACTGTTTTAATATCGTGCCCGATGGAGCTTGTAGCGGTAGTTGTACTGAGGAATTTTGAAGAATCGTGACCTTCTTTTGGACCTGCTGATAGGTTCTGTTAGAAATACAAAAAGACATGGAACAGATCTCACGTGTAGCTTATTTCCCGAAATTAAGTATTGAGATTTTGTTCTTGTAGTACACTGGTAATGAAGAAGAAGAAGAAGAAGAAAGACATTTATTCGCTGCACAGAAGACACAGTTTACAGCAAAAAAAAATACACAAAAAATTCACAAAAACATAGGAACAAGTGTGTGTGTGTGTCTTCACGGCAGCGGAGAGGTTGCTGGCTCAGCATAAATGCTGAGGTGTCAAACACCTGCAGCGCTGATTTTCAGCCAACACCTAGGTGACCCACGGAGCGCTATACAAAAACTAAAATGTAGTAAATAAATAAATTGAATAATTATTGGTATTGGTAAATAACATAAATAGTAATAATAATAATATAGCCAGTAAAATATGTCATATAAATATTTTTTAAACATATATACATATATATTATACAAAAATTCTGTACATGTACGACGTCGGTGCATGATGGTAAAAGAAGAATACTAACAAAATTAAATTATAAAAAGAGTAATAATAACACTGTAAGCACTCAAAAGCCACTTCATATTAACGCCGGATTAGGACTTTTGGAGTGTCAGCAGATATACTTTCAGCTTTCGCTTAAAAGAGTAGCCGCTGGACGCCCCTTGGATGGGAGGAGGGATATCATTCCAGCACTTGGATGCCGCAAATCTGAAACTACCTCTAAAAGCCGCGGTGCGATGTGGGAGCCCGATAGCCATGTTACACCTTCGAGCACTTTTAGACCACATTAGTCTATTGTAAAGATATGTGGGCTTTTCATGTTTCACCACACCGAACAGCAAAGACGCAAGATGCAAGCGTCGACGTGCAGGCATGTTCAGCATATTTGCGGCATTTAATGCGGGCCTCGCTAAATCCGGAGCACATTAGAAGCAAGAAGAATCAGTGGGACATCACTCACCTAAGCTTAAATACATTTTAGGTAATATATTTCTTTAATTTAGACCGTTTCTTTTATAACATACTAGCTTCTGCCCGCGACTTCGCCCGCGTGGAATTCGGTGATCGCGTTTCCGCGGGAACTATGCGTTTTTCCGGGATAAAAAGTAGCATATGTCCTTTCCTGGGACCCCAGCTACCTCCATGCCAAATTTCATCTCAATCGGTCCAGCCGTTGAAGCGTGAAGAGGTACAGATACACAGACAGACAGACAGAGTTACTTTCGCATTTATAATATTAGTATGGATTTGACTCGACAAACATAAATATTCCCGTCTGCATTTTAGATCTACTTTCCTTTCCGCCTTTTTTAATGCCAAAATAGAACATTAACTACTTTTTAAATAAGTACCAAATAAAGGCTCTTGCACAGCTAGTAACTAATAAAAGTAATAAATAAGGAGCTTGTAATTAAAACAACTTGTAAATCGGCAACCAACTGCATCAATAAAATCCCTCTTTTTAAGTTTAGGGCCCAAGGGCGGAAAGTTGGAGCGCCGATAAAAACTTTTGATAGGTAGTAAAGTGACAGACGGACAACGCGGCATGATAATCCGACAAAGGGCTACAGGACTACATCATGTCGAATGATAATACAGCTTGTAAAACTGAGTCTTATAATGAATTACATGGTTACGACGGATGTTTAAGTTAAGAAGACAGTTTGTGCATGGCTTTGGTGTAATGAGCTAATGAGATTATGGCCATCAACATAAAACTACCACGGTTTTTTGGCTGTAATGTTGCCAACTTTTAGTCAATGTCGTAGATCCTGCATCTGACGTATCCATCGTATAGTGTACTTCTTTATTTAATAACATGAAAATGAAAGTAGCTTAACAGGTGCCATTTTTTCCCCCAACTACATAGTTTGTTGAAATTCTTTTCACGCTACTGAATAAAAATATATTTTCGTCAAAATTTTATTGAAAACCACATATAATCCCGACAAAAACACCTGAGCTTTTTAATAATGTAGCAAAGAAAATCTATTTTTCATGTGACGAAATTTAGGTTGTATATTTCTATTATGTCCCGTAAGATCGATAGGTACCTACTAAATACGACTGGTATGTGTTGTAATGACTTTTAGAAGTTAAGACGCTGACAAGAGCTAATGACCTTGAGAACTCAAGGCAGGCAACTGTCTAAGCGAACAATGTCTGTTTGCATTTTGAGGGAGCAAGAAGCACTACCGTGGCATACGTAGAAAATCAGAAAAAAGACGATTAAAAAAAATACCACATTGCATGAACAATATCAATTAGCAAATTTTTTGGTATGACGGAATAGTGTATTCAATTATAGCATTCTGCGTTAAAAAAATAACTTATAGAACCATTTAAATAGGATTAGAAGACGTAACTTCACGATTTTTTTCATCGAACCGATTTCATGAAATCCTTTTAACGAAATAGCAAGTATTTTTTATGTATATAGTGAACATTAACATATATTTTACTCACCTTACAAAATCAAATAGATTAAATACTGTTTAAATAAAGTCAATTTAGTAAACAAGTTCAACGGCAAAAAAATTCTTTCACATTTGTACTGCCAACCTTGTTCACATCGCAAAAAGTCCTCGTCAATCGGAGGACGGCCGGCATGACACGGGCGGTAAAAAACTGACGCTACATGACGCATGACCGCAGCAAAATCCCCGGATTTGTCGCCGGCTGTATCCCGAGCCGAGATTCGCGACCGGATCAGAGTGTAATGTGTGATTGGGACACGGTTGATTGGATAGTGGGATTACAACGGAGGTGTGTTCGTTTTTAGAGCGTTTTGTGCATTCTAAACATGTCGGTTACTAAAATTTCGATTCGAATCGTCTGCGGATTGTTTTTGATTTTTTTGAATAAGCTGGCGTTCAATTAAAACGTCTTTTGGGATAAGTGTCTAAAGTGAGGATGCTTATTTTTCAGTTACATTTCATTTATTAAGTTCTAGCCGATGCCCGCGAACTTCGTCCCGCGTAGACTTGGAATCTGCGTACCCGATGATACTATACATATAGACAGTTATAGTTATAGAAGTATTGAAAAATTGGTTTTACCCGTTGAAAATCCCGTTCCCGTTAAAATATCGGGATAAAAAGTATCCTATGTTATTGCCCGGTTCTCAAACTACCTCCATACCAAATTTCATCCAAATCGGTCCACGCATTGCGACGTGAAGGACGGACAAACAAACAAACAAACAAACACAATCACATTTATAATATTAGTATGGATTTGATATTATTATGAGAAATTGAATTCAATTGAATTTCAATTTGAATTTTCTACAGAGCTTTTCGGTGAAGGAAAACATCGTGAGGAAACCTGCACGCATCTGCGAAGTAATTCAAAGATGTGTGTGAAGTCCCCAATCCGCACTGGGCCCGCGTGGGGACTATAGTCCAAACCCTCTCGTGATGAGAGGAGGCATGTGCCCGGCAGTGGGACGCAAATAGGCTGCAGTAGTATGAGAAATTGGTATTAATTTTCAATTTTTTTAAATAATATCTCAAGCAACAGCAGCTACATTTAACGACCAGGAAAAATCATTCCTCTCATCTATGGAGATGATAGATGAAAATATTAATTGAAATTGCACAATTAACCAATTAATTACAGACTGTAATCATTAAATCAATTACTGTTACGTCATTACCGCCCGCCTATTAAACCGCAGTTAAATCAAATCGTTGCCGCCGAACTGCATTCCGGACAGGAATTGAAAATTATTACAACGTCATTAACCTCCGAGGTACATTTACGCCTAATAAATATATGACTAAATATATATTAGTTCAAAGCGCCGCTAAACCTGCCCCGAGCGAGTAAGCCGCGGAATATGAATTTATTGCAACCCGCACCCGATACGGACTTGGAAAACAGATTATTTAGCTCGTATTTTATTTACGCACTTTATGAGTTAGCGTTTTACTTTTTTGGGGAGCAAACGCCGAAACTCACGCAAAACAACACCATCAGCTAATAACACAAAGCCGAATTCTGATTACCTCGCCGCAGCGGAATTTACAGCGGTAAAGTTTCGTAATAAGCGGCCTGGATCTAAAGTCGGTACCTATTTGGACGCTATTTAAGCAAATTTCAAGACCTTTGAATGTATCAAGGGCTACTTGAATTATCCTGGCTCGTGAATAATTCATGAAGTCCTTGGGAAAATAAATTTAGAAATTTGCCTTCGTCAAATAGCCTAGATTTAGTAATACCGAGATTCAATTGGAACGTCTCCCTCGATTTTCTGCCGAACACAATCAGTGCTCGCCTCGGAATAAAACAAGGCGCTGGGAAGTTCATTGTTTTAAATTCGGGCCGTCAAAGAGATGGTCCTTCGAGCCGGATCCGTGCCAACTTCTGGCGTCCATAACTACAAGGCTCAACACACTTAAGGCGGCAACAAATTTCCTCCAATTAAATCCGTGTAGAGAGCCCCTGGAAGGCTCCATTAATTAAACTCCGCTCTTAAGGCCCTCCGTCCTCAGGAGAGCGCCTCTTCTGCAGGCGCCACTCAACATAATCGCGGACCAAAATTCTCTTTGATTATCTATGGATTCGTGAAGGTTTAATTGCGATTGCGTAATCTGTGGTGTAGTTGGACGTAAAAGTTCGAGGTAGTGGGGGAGGGGAACACTGGAGCAAACGAGATGGCCCCGCTAATGCTTCTCCGAGGGCTATCGAAAATATAGGTCAGGGAGTTTTGAGCTGCCAATCATGTGTCACTTTCAAAATATTCGTTAACAAAGGGCTTTTCATGTCTACTTTCAGAGAAAGTAATCTTTGTTGGATTGTTGATTAAGGAACATAAATTTAAAGATTAAAGACTACACAGACTACTAAACTATTATTAACTAAGTACTTCAGAATACCGGCTAAGTGAAAAGTACTCCACACTTATGATCATAACAGAAATTCTAAGTAAATGAAACGTTTTAAATCATTAAACTAATAATAAGTCTGAAGAAGAAGACGCGTCTGAAACTTGAGAATTAAAGGAAACTATCAAGTCGTGGGAACTATATTTAAATGACACTGAACACAAAATCACGATTTTAAGAAAAAAATTGTGTGTATCGATTTGTGTGTATGTATGTATGTCCGGATTTAACTCGAAAACTACTGAACGGATTGCAACAAAATTTGGTATGGGGTAGTTTATAACACTGGTCAATATATAAGCTACTTTTTATCCCGGAAAAACGCATAGTTCCCGAGGGAACGCTATTTCCGAATTCCACGCGATTACGGCCTTCCACGACAAACTACTTAATCATTAATAGACTAGTCAAATAAAACTAAATGACTTTCAAAGCCTCAAAATAGTATGATGATGTTGATTTATCATAGACGTAAATAATATAGACCCGGTCTAACGTACACGTAATATGTCCCCACTTCCACGGTGTCCAATCCAAAGTTCTGTCACCGAGCGTCCGTGACAATAAGCATTTTTAAAAAAACTTTTTTCGAAGCTGTTTCTCAGTTATCTAAAAACTCGTCTCGTTGTTGAAAAAATGTGACCCAGCTTTAGTGTCACGATATAAGTTTAACTTTGGATTGGACACCAATGAAGTGGGGAAACATGACAGTATCTACGTTAGGCCGGGTCCATACGAAGTATTTTTATGTCTATGTGATTAATGAATTTCGTGATCATAATCAGTTCAATCTATACGCGTGTCTTGGCATGTCACGTCATTTCATTACCCTTGATGATTATGTCATCAGCGACCAATGCGATTAACGTAACGTTAGCGACGTCAATTCGACCAGCTGACAGGCGTTGATCATTTGCAATGCGAATTGAATTTTTGATGCACTCTAGTCACCTCCGACTGATTTTAAATATGAATTAAAATAACGATGATATTTTTTCAAGGTTGTCTTTTCAAGGGGATATCCGGATATTAAAAACAACTAAAAATCCAACCGTTGATTTTTACGTTTTTATAGAGCCTCTCATATACTTAATACTGTAGGCACTGGTCTATTTATAACGTATCTTGATTACGTTGCAAGGGGCTTCGCTTGTAAGAACACATTGTTGCCTATTCACTAACACAGTCTTTAAGGCCAGAGCCTCTTCTTATCAGGAGAGGGTTTAGGCTGCAGTCTCAATGTTGGCCCAGTGTAATTTGAGGACTTCACACTCAGCATTATTTTTGTTTCAATTCACTTCTACGTTTTATTTCACTGAACGATAAATTTAAATCATCATCATCATCATCATTTCAGCCGATAGACGTCCACTGCTGGGCACAGGCCTCCCCCAAGGCACGCCACTAAGACCGGTCCTGTGCCACTCGCATCCACCGCGTTACCGCGAAATTTAAATAAAATCTCAAAAATACTCGAACTTCCTATGCCCTTTTTTTAGAACAAAACTAACGACTACTTAATTACAACTAAATGCTTTCGATTCCATAAAGTTTATGTGAAGATAATTGATAGCTAGTCTTTCAAGAATATCCAGACTATAGAGAGTATCAGGTACGAATGACACGAATTAACACAAAAACCTCGTCCGTCTGCATAATCTGCATGAGAGCCGGTAAGTAAAACAAACTTTTTCATTTATTATAAAATGTGCAATTCTATAAACTATAAAAGAACATAGGTAATATGTACGTGTTAAAAACAGAGGTGAAACACGATTCGAACGTGCAACACGAGTATTTCTTATTCACGCGAGTCGCCCTGTACGGAAGCGGATGCTGTCAAAGCCTCTGCTTCCGAGGCTTTATCTATGCGCGGTGTACCTACTTTCTCGTCTAATTTATTTGCTCACACGTAGTCTGGGTATGTTTTCAATGAAGAATTATAAAACGCTACATATTGAACAATAATTCGAAAAAGTATGTATGAAGTATGTATGTGTGTATGATGACGACTGTGTGTGGTATTGTTGGAAGAGAGAGTCCGAGGCGAATGTTCTTGGAGCAAATTCACTAAAATAATATTAAAAGCTAAGTCAACATTTCTGTTTAGTTCAGTTTAAAAGTGCAGTCTGGTTATCATAAGTTATGATATGATACGGTTATGATTCATAACCATCGTCCACGGAGACTCGAACTGTTTTTAAAATAGTGTGTTCATAATCTATATTTTAAGTTTTTTTATATTATTATTATTATTATAAGATGGTAAGTGACGATGCGATCGAGGGCGATGCTTACTTAGATAGTACCTGTTCACTCTCGACTTGAAAATATCCAATTTATAACTATCGGGGAAGAGACCGGCCGGTAGAGAATTCCACTCCTTAGCTGTTCGCATGATGAAGCATGAATCGAAGCGCTTCGTGCGCGCTGCAAGAATATCTACAACATAAGGATGGAATCCAAGACCACGCCTAGTCCCGTAGTTGACGAAATGGGGATGGTGAAATTAAATCAAATAATTCCCCCGCACACTCTCCAAAGTGTATCCTATAAAATACCGATAAGCAGGCAACTTTACGTCGGTAGTTTTAAATAAATGTAATTTTACCTCACTTTTGTCCCAAAAATGTCAGAACCGGCATCATCATCTCGATGATCAATCCTAATTTATGCTAGACGTAACTTCACAGACTCGTATTCGTAGCATAACCTAATTCGGCATGAATGACATTTCGTGGTTTCGTCATCCTTTCAGGCTTGTATTCGATTTAGCCACACAAAGTTCTTAATACCAAGTATAAGTGTATAAGTATAATAAGTATTATGCCAATCTCAGTGTAATACAGGTTTGTTCTGAGGCTTCAAGGGAATCAGCTTAATTAGTTAATAGTATAAGGAAGTCTCATAATCCCAAAAGCCTCGTGTTTTTAACATTAACACATAGGTTAAGGCTTTATCACTGTGCAACGTTACAAATCATCAGTTTTTCAGAAAGGTTGACAAATTGAGGGTCAGAAATTGAATTCAGAATTTCAAGAATTTTTACGAATATCAAGACGCTCCTTATCATTTCAAGGATAAATTCCATTACTTATAACAGTATAAAATATGCTGATAGTCCTCCTTGTAGCTTCGTATAAAAACTTATTTCAAAAACATCTATCGTTAGTATTTTTTTTATTTTCAAAGATGCAGGCAGAATATTCTCGAACATCGCTGAGTGTTGAATTCTTAATCGTCGGACTTGCTTTAAGTACAGGTGCAATACTTGGCACAAACTGGATAGGTTTAATGTGAAAATTATGTTAGTCTTCCGCCTAATTGGCTCGAGGTGAACGGGTGAAGGCGGATTAGGGATAATGTCCCGAAGTTCCCAGCCACCCAAAGCTGGGCTTCGTTTTGAATTTATCTTAAACCGTTTATGAATAATTGTTTTCGGAGTGTCTTTCTTATTTTGTGCATGGATCTGCAAAATGTGAAATTACTGGCATCTCAACTTTTTCATACTACAAATTAATAGATAAACCAGGTTTGGGTTACTATATTCAATTATTAAAACACGACATCATGACACACACTATTGGATGTTATTGCTGTGAGTTGCCGTTGCTCATGCGATTCCGATACCACTCCAAGCCCTCTGAAATAAGAATGTAGGCTGTGTTCATAAAGGACCATGGGCAACTTTGTATGGAGCCTGGTTCTGAAACCAACAGAGCTGAAACTTAAGTCATTAAATAGGTCTTTAAATCTACTTTATTTCATTATATGGGCACAAAGCCGAATTCCATTGCAGAACTGAGATATTTATAGTTCAGTCAGAGTAAATAAGATCTATTAAAAAACAGGTTCTCTTTGAGATAGAGATAGGTACTTAAGAATAGATAGCTAGGTAGAAGAGGTTTTAAATGACTCGAAATAATATTATTATTGGTAAAACACGATATTCAACAAGAAATGACACCGAACGAATAATTAATGGAACGGTCAATATCCCTACCTTCATTTTTTTAATTGGGTTTGCTCAATACCTACCCTCCAGAATATGAATATTCTCCGAATGCATTTATCGTAGCTCGTACTCACCGTGACTAAAATATAAATATCTCAGTTCTGCAATGGAATTCGGCTTTGTGCCCATATAATGAAATAAAGTAGATTTTAAGACCTATTTATTGACATAACTCTCAATGCAGTTGGTTTCAGGCCCATTTTGACGCATGGTCCTTTGTAATAAATTAAAATAAATGTTCAAAAATAAAAAATACAAACACTCCAAGAAATAATTTAATCTACCGCCAGTTAAATCCTTTACCGCTTCAAGCCGTCATTTATCACGTCATTTTCAAACACGCGCCGACAGCCTACCTGTCATATCCTCACAAACCAATTTATGTAACAAATTTCATTTCCCATATAAGCAGATTTAATTTACAAAGGCTTAAATCCAGGGCGATGCTTACTTAGATAGTACCTGTTCACTCTCGACTTGAAAATATCCAATTTATAACTATCGGGGAAGAGACCGGCCGGTAGAGAATTCCACTCCTTAGCTGTTCGCATGATGAAGCATGAATCGAAGCGCTTCGTGCGCGCTGCAAGAATATCTACAACATAAGGATGGAATCCAAGACCACGCCTAGTCCCGTAGTTGACGAAATGGGGATGGTGAAATTAAATCAAATAATTCCCCCGCACACTCTCCAAAGTGTATCCTATAAAATACCGATAAGCAGGCAACTTTACGTCGGTAGTTTTAAATAAATGTAATTTTACCTCACTTTTGTCCCAAAAATGTCAGAACCGGCATCATCATCTCGATGATCAATCCTAATTTATGCTAGACGTAACTTCACAGACTCGTATTCGTAGCATAACCTAATTCGGCATGAATGACATTTCGTGGTTTCGTCATCCTTTCAGGCTTGTATTCGATTTAGCCACACAAAGTTCTTAATACCAAGTATAAGTGTATAAGTATAATAAGTATTATGCCAATCTCAGTGTAATACAGGTTTGTTCTGAGGCTTCAAGGGAATCAGCTTAATTAGTTAATAGTATAAGGAAGTCTCATAATCCCAAAAGCCTCGTGTTTTTAACATTAACACATAGGTTAAGGCTTTATCACTGTGCAACGTTACAAATCATCAGTTTTTCAGAAAGGTTGACAAATTGAGGGTCAGAAATTGAATTCAGATATTCAAGAATTTTTACGAATATCAAGACGCTCCTTATCATTTCAAGGATAAATTCCATTACTTATAACAGTATAAAATATGCTGATAGTCCTCCTTGTAGCTTCGTATAAAAACTTATTTCAAAAACATCTATCGTTAGTATTTTTTTTATTTTCAAAGATGCAGGCAGAATATTCTCGAACATCGCTGAGTGTTGAATTCTTAATCGTCGGACTTGCTTTAAGTACAGGTGCAATACTTGGCACAAACTGGATAGGTTTAATGTGAAAATTATGTTAGTCTTCCGCCTAATTGGCTCGAGGTGAACGGGTGAAGGCGGATTAGGGATAATGTCCCGAAGTTCCCAGCCACCCAAAGCTGGGCTTCGTTTTGAATTTATCTTAAACCGTTTATGAATAATTGTTTTCGGAGTGTCTTTCTTATTTTGTGCATGGATCTGCAAAATGTGAAATTACTGGCATCTCAACTTTTTCATACTACAAATTAATAGATAAACCAGGTTTGGGTTACTATATTCAATTATTAAAACACGACATCATGACACACACTATTGGATGTTATTGCTGTGAGTTGCCGTTGCTCATGCGATTCCGATACCACTCCAAGCCCTCTGAAATAAGAATGTAGGCTGTGTTCATAAAGGACCATGGGCAACTTTGTATGGAGCCTGGTTCTGAAACCAACAGAGCTGAAACTTAAGTCATTAAATAGGTCTTTAAATCTACTTTATTTCATTATATGGGCACAAAGCCGAATTCCATTGCAGAACTGAGATATTTATAGTTCAGTCAGAGTAAATAAGATCTATTAAAAAACAGGTTCTCTTTGAGATAGAGATAGGTACTTAAGAATAGATAGCTAGGTAGAAGAGGTTTTAAATGACTCGAAATAATATTATTATTGGTAAAACACGATATTCAACAAGAAATGACACCGAACGAATAATTAATGGAACGGTCAATATCCCTACCTTCATTTTTTTAATTGGGTTTGCTCAATACCTACCCTCCAGAATATGAATATTCTCCGAATGCATTTATCGTAGCTCGTACTCACCGTGACTAAAATATAAATATCTCAGTTCTGCAATGGAATTCGGCTTTGTGCCCATATAATGAAATAAAGTAGATTTTAAGACCTATTTATTGACATAACTCTCAATGCAGTTGGTTTCAGGCCCATTTTGACGCATGGTCCTTTGTAATAAATTAAAATAAATGTTCAAAAATAAAAAATACAAACACTCCAAGAAATAATTTAATCTACCGCCAGTTAAATCCTTTACCGCTTCAAGCCGTCATTTATCACGTCATTTTCAAACACGCGCCGACAGCCTACCTGTCATATCCTCACAAACCAATTTATGTAACAAATTTCATTTCCCATATAAGCAGATTTAATTTACAAAGGCTTAAATCCAGGTCAAAATGTAAAAGAAACCTTCGGAGGGTTTATATAATAAAATTGGAGAGGTCCTAGTTACTCAGCGAGCTTCGGAACCGGACATCCGGCGACTTTTATCGAAAGCTCCTTCCGGTTCGGCCCGGGCAAGTTTGTTGTCCAATTATATAAACTTTGGGAAAGACAGGGCGAATTGAATACCGTAACCTAATTCACTTTTGATGATACTAAAACCTGTTTCGCGATTCTTATTCATTCATCCTAAAATAGAAACCTTTAAGAGTATTGTTGTTGTTGTAGAATGTTTCTTGTTTACGTGTTAGGTACTTTGACCTCATACTGCGCTCATATAGAGCCATATATATGTATATTTATGAATGTCTTATCGTTACTTAACGTCTTAACGACTTTTTCATCAGTAGACAAAGGCAAATTAATGTTTCAGCCAGTTTAAAACTTGGACCTTTAGTTCGGACACACGACTAAATTCTTAATGAATAGACCGGAAGTTCTTTAAAGTTTTTGAACACCTATTAGACAAGCTTTAAGCTTTATCTCGGGCACTAAGTGAAAACAAAGTGCTTCGTGTGAAAAAGTTTTACTTATAGATAAAGGAGCCGGGAGCTGGTTGACTTGGGAATGATTTTTTGGATTTAAATGGCAAATAAATACATAGCAGCTAAATACTGTCATTATTAAAACTATGCTTTAAATTAATACATTTTGTTATTTAAATTTTGTATCAGCGAATACGTATTCTTCAGCGAAGTCATCGTGCATATTACGTTACGTTTTTTTTATTCATTATTATAATTATTTTTAAAAGTAGATAAATTAGTTTTAATTACCTATGTTTTTTTTATATATTTAATATTTTTAATAAACAAACGCTTCACCGTTTTTTTCTACTTATACGCAGATGGTCGAAAAGTTATAGTCATGAGTTTCATAGAAAGATGATTTTGACATGAAATCTCAGCACATGTCGGCAACTAAATTTCCTCAGCCATATTAGTGTGGCGTGCTTTTAAACCAAGCCAGATAAAGTTTTTGACGCGAGCTGGAAATTACCTACGCCAGCATATATTGTTCCGTATTATTATGAGCCTGTTTTTGAGCAAAAGCTGGCAGTTTGTGAAAATTTTTTATAAGAATAATTTTAAGAATTTTTTAGAAGATTCTGTAAACTGTGTTTTTTTTAAACATACAAAAAAATCTAGTGTTGTCAATTCAGTAACTTTTGACCACGAGTTCATCTACATTGTTGAAAGTTCCACCTCCCATTTTCACACTAGTTGGCGTATTCCCGAATTTCCTTTCTTAGTACACATTTACAACAAAATTCAAGCTTCGCCTACAGTAGGCATATAATTTTTAAAATCACTTATACTTACATAGGTAATTTAAAAATACAATGAGCTCGTAAAAAGTCCATTTCCATTTTAAATTCCATGAATAATCTACTGGTACCAGATAATTAATGACCGAATCAAAATATCAGTGAGACGCAGCTGCACCAATCAAAACGTAATTCCCTTTGCCACCCAACTCTTTTCCGATTTGTTAATTTAAAAATAACACAGAAAGGGGGGAGGGAGGCTGTTCTTTCCATCGCAGCCTTTTATAATCCAATTTTGTTTTTACCAAAGCCAAAAGGCGTAAGGTAAACGTTTGAATTTCATTGCCGAAGGGTAGACGGGTAAAAAGCTACTCCAGTATTTTAACAACATGCTGTCATCTAATCAAATACTTTAATAAATAATTTCAAAAGCATTTTCAAGGCTAGAATCCATAGAACAAATACAAAAACAAAATACAAATAATTTATTGTCAGATTGTGTGTAACAAAGGGGTTCTTAAAAATTAATAAAGGTGCGACACATGCGGCTAATAGAAGCCATACAATATTTAGGTAAAATACAACAGGTTTAGGTATAAACAACTTGTGCATATCTACTACAAATTGTCAACTGATTTTGCACTACACATTAGTTATACCTCTATCATTCTATAAAATTAAAACGGTCCATATTATATCAGGCGGATATAAAATTAAAAAAAAACTTAATTTGTATTTAAAGCTGTCCAAAAGCTGTACTTAACTACAAAAACTTTTTTTAACCCCGTCAAGGATGAATCATCTTTTTACGGCACTAGTAGCCATGGTCACTATGGTCAGACGCCTGGGTCGCTTTATAAACCTACGGCTTTGGGGCATTAAATCCACCGAATTTGTAGTTTCTATGCCATTTTCTAACTCTCTCCTAATGGGGCATTTTCTAAGCGTGTTAGAAGTCCATGTTGTTACATTTTTTCTAAGAAACTCACCCATTCTCTCCCCAGGACAACGGGTCAGAATAACAACAAGAAGGTACTCCGTGTGCATCATCAAACTATTAACTTATTCAACAACTAGACAGTACAGATAAAAGTCGGCTTACTTAGTAATACCGTGGTAGGCTAGTTGTCTTACCTACCGCCTCTCATGCAGAGGGTCGCGGGTTCAAATCCGGCTCGCACCTCTGGAATTATTTATGTGCGAAATTCAATTTGAATTTACCACTGAGCTTTTTGGTCTTGCACGCATCTGCGAAGCAATTCAAGGATGTGTGTGAAGTCCCCAATCCGCACTGGGCCCGCGTGGGGACTATAGCCCAACCTTCTCGTGATGAGAGGAGGCTTGCACCCAGCAGTGGGCCGTAAATAGGCTGTTGTAGTAGTACGTAGTAATATGTAGACTTTGATACCGAGTATCCATCTTCGTCGTACGTAACGTACTACTTAAAGTCTAATTTGAAACCAGACATTGTATACACAACAAATCTGCATCGAGTCAAATGACGCTAGTTGACTGCAAAAGAGCCCCGTAATATTTGAACTCATTAACTACCGTTTAATATTTTAGTAGTAATGTCGTTTTAATGTGCCCAACGAGTCGACCACCGGTTCGTGCCGTAAATAAGCTCGGCTATGAAAATTTAATTTTATAACCCCTTAATTTTAAATCCAAGGCCTTTTATGAGCGAGAAGTTAATTGCTCTATTATTTAGCAGAGTTTTAAGCGAATTCGTTTTATAGTGTGCTTAAAAAACATGATATGCCTTCAAGAATCTCACTTGCATCAATCAGCGGGTTAATTTTTAACGGCGCTTGGTTTGGGTGACAAAATTTGATTTTGTGAACCAAGAGCTCAATGGTAATTCACACCAGGACTTATTGTAAAAAAAAAAACAAGAACTATTACCACAGCCCTGTGGTAATAGTTCTTGTTTTGGACACGGCCTATAAAAGCACGATTTCGAACACAATTCGAATGAAGTGTCAATGTTTGCGTGCGAGGACATCTGTACACTTTTAATTAAATGTGTGTGTACCAACTACGCGGGCCAGTGATCCACTCTCCATCTCCGGATGCAACAAATGACGGTAAGGGCGAGTTGGGCGCGAGTTGCGCGCCGGCTAGATTCAGGTGGGTGATTCCGTGGCCATTCTGTATGTAGTACTATTAAATATTCTGTGCTATTACTAACCGTTTTGAAATACTAAAAACGTTTTTTTTATTACCTACCTATAAGTAAAAGTCACATTTGTTGTCTTTTAGTATCCTGTAATTGAGGTATAATTTCGCAAACGTGTTGGAATGGCAATGAACCTCTAACAAGACAGTCCAGGGGCCGCACTTAATTAACTATTATATTTATTTCCACGACGTGATTCTATTTGGGAAACACCCTGAAGGAGAGAACAAGAAAGATATCTTATACACAATAATTTCAACTTGAATTTACCACTGAGTTTTTTGGTGAAGGAAAACGTCGTGAGGAAACCTGCACGCATCTGCGAAGTAATTCAAAGATGTGTATGAAGTCCCCAATCCGCACTGGGCCCGCGTGGGGACTATAGCCCAAACCCTCTCGTGATGAGGAGGCCTGTGCCCAGCAGTGGGACGCAAATATACTGTATCAGTAGTAATCGCAGTACACAATAATGAGAATATTATACGAATGACTCTAAAATCCATTATTAAACGTTAATGCAGTAGCAATAATTTACACGAGGAATGTGAAAATACTTGTTTTCTCAATTCCCATCAAACTATCTCCGGTTTTCTTTGAATTAGTTCAGATTGTACTGCCATATTATTATATTCTCTTCTGAGAATATAATTCTATAATTAAGGTAAACATCAATATGAAAATATATTTCCAAAATTTAAAGGCCTACAGAAAATTAAACATAAAATGTCAACAATTGGGTTCAGCTTATAAGGATCTGTAAACCCACATAGGACCTTTCGAAACTTTTGTATAGGCGTACAGAATTACGGTATCTGTGGTCACTCTACGCGAACGTGGAGTTTCCCACAAAAAAACGAACGAATATTTAAAATTTCATAACAGAATTCAGATCACGCCCGCTCTCTCCGAATCTAATTCGCATAATAATATTATTTTAGGCCAGGCTTTTGTTACAATTGTCCACGGCTGGACATTTTCTTTCTTATCGTATTGTTCAATGGAAAAACGGAAAAAGGTGTATTATTTCTGCGACATTAATAGTCCGATCACGTAGCGTTACGCGCTATTTTGCTTTGTTTGCATTCCATGATATTATGTACCTACATTTTCATACCTTTTTTGAGCTGTGGCAACGTGTTGCTTGCATTTTTACCTCCATATTTGTAAGCAGTCATTATCATTCCGTTTTATTTAATCGATTCAGAAAGCTAAGATCTCCTTTAAGATCTACTTTTTATTATACTAAAAATTCCTATTTTAAACGACATCGTCACACAAAACCAGCCGAGCCATTTCTCCGTGACTGGCATTTTTTTTAGAATGAGCGGGCTTCACTTTCAAAAAACGAACGAATAAAACGACATATTGTGATTTAGTGCTCGTAGGACCGGGCGGTGCCATGCGAAACCATTCGATTGCCAGCGCATCTTGCGTCCGTCCGGCCAACATTGCTCGTTAGAAAAGGCCGGAAAATACATATGAAGAGGGATTGTTGTCGAAACAGTCCAAATCGGGGCAGGGCTGGCACACAGTTTAGATTGATTTTGAATTTATTGGGAAGCGGCCTGCCAGTGGAAAGATATAGAGGCTTTCATCTGAGATAGACGATTTATCTCGAGACGTTTGTGAAATGGAAAATAGAAATGTACGACTTGTATATATTTTGCAGCGGCCAGTGCTTCTTATGTTTTCAGTATAAGCAGATTTATTTTGCTGGCTAATAATAAACATCCATTTTCAAGATGAGCCTCAATTGTACTTTAATAGTATTTATTGATAATTTGCGTATTTCTTTTCTAATAGAGAAAGTTCTCTTACCATTTCGTCATTGATAAAATAAGCGACATACCTGTAACAATCACAATATCATTTATTAGTAACGATCTATAGACATTTTAATTAAAACTAGAAAATGCTAAAATATTTTTAGGTTGGACCTAAACCATTTATGTATTTCTGTTTTATACATTTTTTTTATCACACAACACAGATTTGCTCATAGTCATCCGACTGATTTTACATACCCATACCCATATCATTGAGTTATTATTCATGTAGTACTTCAATGTGATTCGACCCACCGCCTCTCATGCCGAGGGTCGGAGGTTCGATTCCGGCTCGCATCTCTAAGTTTACTTACGTGCGAAATTCAATTTGAATTTACCATGAGCTTTTCGGTGAAGGAAAACATCGTGAGGAAACCTGCACCTGCGAAGTAATTCAAAGATGTGTTTGAAGTCCCCAATCCGCACTGTGCCCGCGTGGGGACTATAGCCCAAACCCTCTCATGATGAGGGCAGGCCTGTGTCCAGCAGTGGGACGCAAATAGGCTGTTGTCGTACTTCAATGAAACATCTGATGAAGACGTGTGCACGGCACGCAAGTTGTGTGACATGTCTTAATGAATTATAACACCTTTTTTTCATTTCTTTTTTAAAAAACTCTTTCGTTACTTACTGACTGACTGTCTGACGACAATTCACAGCCGATGTGTCAAACTAATCATCATAGAGAGCTGAAATTTGGTATGAAGGTGCCTTAGGGGGGTTAGTTTTTCAATGGCCGTCACCCAAGATGGACGTTGACGTTTGTTGAATTTCTCCAATTTTATTTTATTAATCATTTACACCGTACATTTCCCTTTATTACCGAACAACTTGCAGGCCTGTGGCCCTTACTTTGATATTGGCGAAGTGTCCAAGACAGAAGCCAATAATTTATATATAATAATAATAGGGGGTGTAGGGAAGCACTAATAAAGAGGATGATTTTCCGATATTCGAACGGGAACATAAAAAGGTAGGGAAAGTACTTACATGGACATGGACATAGTAAGTAAACATTAAACATTGCTGACGAGGGCGGTAGGTAGGTATGTCTATAATATGTACATGCGACTGGCCTCTGGCGGTATCCGAACCCACCTAAGAAGTTCACCAAAATATCCGAGCCGTGATAATCCCATTAATACTATTTCTACGGGGAAACTCGAAACATGAGCATCCAATTTAGCTTATTCTCCACGCAAATAAATCTAATTTAGGTGAGATTACTTCTGATTCGGATTTTTGCCGTATTTTCATTAAAGTTGGAGATTTAATCTGCTTTTGAAGTTGTGTTGAGTACAAGCAGGTTAGGGAGTTCCAGGGATTTCGTATTTACTTATTAAAAGGTGTGATTTTTTCACACTCATCAGGCTCATCATATTTGTTTTCTTAATATGAGACACTAACACAAAAGTGTGCCAGTGATAATGTGTAATAGTAGTAGTAAGTGCGAAATAAATTTGTGAAAAATAGGTCATATTACGGTTGTTATCTGAAATAACTAAGAGCTCTGATAATAATCCTCGAGAATCGTCTGACTTTTTATAACCTTTTATAAGTTGGAGAAACAGATGTTTGACAAAATTAAATCATGGTCTGGGAATGAGAGAATTCTATTTTAATTTCTGTTCTTGCATAGCCGTAGTATTATTTAAGCAAAATTGTATGTCTGTTAATATCCTATCTCTTAAATAAGCTTGCATGGCTAAATCGCCGAAATGAACCATTTTGATGAAATTTGGTAAGAATGGTATGGCCTACGGGGAAAGGAGTACATAAGCTACTTTTTATCCTGGAACGTAGAGTTCCCGCGGGAACGTTCTAACCGAATTCCATGCAAACGGGGCTTTTACCCAAGTATTGTAATAGCTCAATGCTTATTAGTTTACTGTTAAGACTGTGTACACAAATTCGTTCAACTCATAACTTGCGCGGACGCTATGATCGGCGAAACACTAACGCACACTTCTTTACCCTCTGTGTGCGTAAGGTGCGAGCACTTTAGCGCGTTGCCCAACAGTCTTGATACATTTTCATTTTCATTTTCATTTACAGAATTTTCATAAAAAAAAATCTATTTTTGAAAAGTGAAAGTAGAAAATTGCTTAAGTCATATTACATTCCACCTTGGGTTAAAGGAACTTAAAAAAACAAGTAGCTACATAAATAAATTTGGGTTTGCAACTTTGCATATATTTTTCCAAGTGATAAAATCCACATTAATATTATAAATATGAAAGTAGCTCTGTCTGTCTGTGTGTTAGGCTTTCACGGCTAAACCGCTGAACCGACTTTGATGAAATTTGGTATGAAGATAGCTGGAACCCTGGGGCCGGACATAAGCTACTTTTTATCCCGGAAAAATGCACAGTTCCCTGGGGAATTGCGAGAAACGAATTCCATGCGGACGAAGTCCCGGGCAAAAGCTAGTAAATAATAATTAAGATTACTTCATGGATTACCATACTAATATTTATCAATTATAATAAATAACTGCTTATCTGCCTGTCTGTCTGTTTCTGTGTGATAAGATAAGATAAATAAAAAATATTAGGGCTATAGTACCGTAGACCACATACATGCGTTGCGGCAGGTTATACAGAAGACCGAAGAGTATAACCTCCCCCTTTGCCTTGCATTTGTGGACTACGAGAAAGCCTTCGATTCGATCGAGACTTGGGCTGTGCTGCAGTCTCTCCAGAGGTGCCAAGCTGACTACCGGTACATCGAAGTGTTGAAGTGTTTGTACGAAAATGCCACCATGTCCGTCGGACTACAGGACCAGACCACGATGCCCATCCCACTGCAGCGGGGAGTCAGACAAGGAGACGTAATCTCTCCGAAGCTGTCCACCGCTGCATTGGAGGATGCCTTCAAGGTGCTGGACTGGAAAGGACGAGGCATCAATGTAAATGGCGAGTACATCACTCACCTTCGATTTGCCGACGATATAGTAGTCATGGCTGAGACCATGGAAGACCTCAGTGCTATGCTCGTTGACCTCAGCAGAGTTTCCGATCGAGTTGGTCTGAAAATGAACATGGACAAGACGAAGATCATGTCCAATGTCCATGTTGTGCCAACTCCAGTAATAATCGAAGGCTCTGCGCTCGAAGTTGTTGACCATTATGTATACCTGGGACAAACAGTCCAGTTAGGTAGGTCCAACTTCGAGAAAGAGATCAATCATCGAATCTGACTCGGCTGGGCAACGTTCGGGAAGCTTCGCAGTGTCTTTTCGTCCAAATTACCGCAGTGTCTTAAGTCGAAAGTCTTCGACCAGTGTGTGTTGCCAGTGATGACTTATGGTTCCGAGACGTGGGCGCTTACGATGGGCCTCATAAGAAGGCTCAAGGTCACCCAGAGGGCAATGGAGAGGGCTATGCTCGGGGTTTCTCTGCGTGCTAGAATCAGAAATGAAGATATCCGCAGTAGAACTGGGGTCACCGACATAGCCCGAAGAATTGCGAACCTTAAGTGGCAGTGGGCGGGGCACATTGCTCGCAGGACTGATGGCCGATGGGGCAAGAAAGTCCTGGTGTGGCGTCCGCGAACCGGTAGACGAGCTGTCGGTAGGCCTCCAACAAGATGGAGTGACGACTTTGTAAAGGTTGCGGGAACGCGGTGGATGCGAGTGGCACAGGACCGGTCTGAGTGGCGCGCCTTAGGGGAGGCCTATGTCCAGCAGTGGACGTCTATCGGCTGAAATAATGATGATGATGATGATGATGATGATGATGATGATGATGAGATAAGATAAATTTATTGGCAACATTCGGTTACATGTCAACTATTTCTATGTATTTATTGATTGAAAAAAGGCCTTCTGCTTGAGTTTGTTGCGGCGCTTCTTCTCAAGCAATGGGTCTAGGAAGCGCTAGTAAATTCTTTTCTGACGTGTAAAAGTGCCCCTATGTGGCCAATTTGCTGAATAAATGATTGAATTTTGAATTTTGAATTATGTAATATTACATTAGAATTAGAATTAAAGTCTTATATTTAGTTTACATTTTCATATATGAAAATAAAATAATAATATTTCAATGGCTATGATCACCAAGTCAATGGTAAATTTAGAATTTCTTTGAAACAATAGAAATTTTTATCAAGAAGCCATGCTTCTAACCTAATTTTAAAAGAGTGGACTGACTGAGCATTGCGGGCAGCGTTAAGGAGGCGGTTGTATATGGCGGGGCCTGCGCTGCAAAGTACGCGGAGCGGTCAGCGCACCAAGCGGTCCGGGTGCGCGTTGCTGCGGAGGATTGAGAGTGTTTGTGTGTTCTAGTGCATTAGATGTGTCACGTCCCAGGTAAAAACTTGTTAATAAATAAAAAGGGAAACAAGAACGTAGTTTATTTCAAAAACGTGTGTCCCTTATCGGCATTGATCTGCTCTTTCTGGGATCAATCATTTCGGGCAAAAGACACTTTTCATAAAAATCCAACAGCTTGGTTTTCATTTTCGATTCCCAAAAGGCGTGGTTTCGGGAAATTTTTGCCGTCTTTAATGGAAATTGTTGCCATGTCCAGACCGCCAACAGACATATGTTTTTTTTGCTGAAAAGAATGACATTTGTTAAATAATGACGTTTGTAAGTAAAACCATAAAAACTTAAATCTACCTAGTAAATATATAGGTACCTATGACATAGTAACATAACAAATTTAATTCTTACCTGATATGCAGTTGACCTTGGATCTGATAGTACCAGTCGTGGTTGGTATTAACGGAACCATAAATTTTCCAAAAATTAATTTTCTAAATTCAAAATTCAAAATTCAATCATTTATTCAGCAAATTGGCCACATAGGGGCACTTTTACACGTCAGAAAAGAATTTACTAGCGCTTCCTAGACCCATTGCTTGAGAAGAAGCGCCGCAACAAACTCAAGCAGAAGGCCTTTTTTCAAAATTTACACATAGTTATAACATTTACATTGCATGTATAAAATATACATATAGGTACGTACTACAATTACATTGAAGGGATGTATAGTCCCTAACTTAAACTTAAATCTAAGATCTTAGAGATGTATAGTCTCCAAGGGTCCAGAAAAAAAAATATTCTTTTCTGCTATTGCTTGTTCAGCATCCATGTTTCTTGCCGAATATGGGCATTTAATTTATTTAATGACCGAAAAACTGTGACTTACCTTTTTACTTTTCTGGCGATAGTCAAAGATTTCAATGTGTTGCTACATCCGTACCGCTTGCGTTTGTTACCCATTTCTGAAAAGTTTAATTAATAGAAGACATTTGAATATTGTTACATCAAATCGTCTAATCACTAAATGTCATTTAATAATTAATATAATATACCGTAATTTTACATAGGTACTAAAAAATACTTACCAAAGTATCAATTCGTATCAATCGCGCTACGAGTAAGCAATGCCGACGCGAAACGAGCATTGACCTCGGTGTCGGAGCGGACGGCGCGAGCGAGCGATACGTCCTCACTCTGGGATGGCCCGGCGTGAACTGATCGTAAAACGTTTGCGCGCTCGGTTATAATGGTGCATTTAAAAAATTCGTTATAAATAACTAAAATCATTTAACGGGCAAAAAAAAAATTCTGCCTGTTAAACTATATCTGTTCCTTCATAACCTGTATACAACGTTCATAAAAACCTTTTAATACATATAAAAACAAATATTGAATTGGACCGCTTTAAACATTTAAAAGTTGTCTTTTTTAAATTAAATGTAACATTTTCGAAATTATTGCTCTGCGGTGCACTTTAAGACCATTTACTTTGTCAGATAAACACATTAAATAAAATGTTATAGTACAATATAATGCTTGTTTTATACCTGAAAGATAGCTCTGACGACGTTTTACGTAAAATACCATGGAAACATTGAGTTCTTATAAAATAACTGTTAAACAAAAAAAATGTTTTGCTCTGCAGTGCACTCAACGAAGACTTTAACTCTCCTAAACAGCAATTTAACTTCAAAAAATCCGACCCTAAAACCACGATATCGCCTTCGGAAATTCTCACGAAAACGCATTTTGTGCTTAAAATGTGTACACAGTCTTAAATTCATTTCTGACGTGTAAAAGTGCCCCTATGCGGCCAATTTGCAGAATAAATGATTGAATTGAATTTATGCAATTTGTATCTTATTGGTAATAATGTTAAAAGTACTTAGGTAAGTACCATATTTTTTCGTTTAACTAAGTAGAGGAAAATATAAAGAAATCTAGTAGGTATCCCTGGGCATTTGTCCAATAGTAGGACTTCTTAAAGATCGAAAGAAACAACACATAGGTACCCTAGATTAGTATTTTTGAACGCACTGCATTATAAAAAAACCCTCACTTTCACAAAGTTTCCTATTATTTGTATAGTTAAAATAATATACTTTATGTAATGAGGTTTTTTTTCCTTGCCGGCCGTTGACGGAGATTCTATTATTGCTTGACTTTTAATCCGCGCGTCTTCTTATTCGTGTCTTACTATACATGTGTGATCTGCAAGCAACCTTTGTCTCAGCCAATCACAAATTCACAAAGAGCTGATTTAATCAGGAGGCCCGCATATCGTCTTTAGACGGTTCTCAGAGGAACTTCAGGATACATGAATTGGCAATGCAAAGTATCTAGATTTGAGTTTGAAAGTAGGTACAGAACTTTGTGTTTTTCTACAGTTCAGTTACTAATCAATCGTGCTAACTCATGGATAAAATTAAGGAAATCAAAAAAGTAATAGTAAATGTAGTTTCAAAAATAATTAGCTTTATATAAAATAATTATGAAGACGGATGGCGTAGTTTTTGTGTCGTCAATTTACTTTCTAGGTAAGTCTTGATTTTTTTCGTTATATAGGTACCTTGAGAGTTACCCGTATACCTAATTATAACTTGGAAATTGCGCAACACCTTGAGAATAAATTGCTTAAGGTCGTTCAGGCAAAATGGCATTTCCTACCCTTTCGGACATTGTTTTAAAGTGCCTTTTGTCTTGCTCGCCCTTTGTTCTTAACCCCCTTTGATATAAAAGGTTGTCGAATATTTTCTAGATGACGATATTCTCAAAAAAATAGTAAAGTACCTAACGATAATCGTACTCACCGTTTGACTACAGAGATTCCTTAGTGTTACCTTTATTATATTATCATATAATTTTTAGTTCTTGCCTGTGAAATGTTAATGGAAACTCAAGGATTTCACTGTTACTCATCCATAAACAGCATTATCAAACGGAACGGTACTCATCTCAGCTCAGTAAGCTGAGACTAATCTGCCCCAGAAGATGACAAAGCACTGCTAACTAACCACTACGAATCTGCAGATTTCCATGGTAGTACAGTAAGTTCTGTGATAGTTACTGTAACGCTTAGAGCTACTTATGCCAGTTCCGTAATAGCGATGTTTACTTAACTGCACTCTTTAGCGATGCTTTTTGGAGATGTAGTGACCGATAGCTAGGAAAACATAAGGAACATACATACATATTAAAAGTCGCGTAATGGTTGCAACAGACTGACTATATTTTTTAAACTACCATAGACTAGTAAACATAGATGCCAGTATTAATTTTGTTACAATTCTAACACTTCCACATAATAAAATTGAAATATAAATTTATAACTACACAGTTACATTAGAAATGCCCAGCTTTTACATAAAATACTGATGTTTAGTAGAGCCTAAACCTTTAGTTAGAACATCAGCGGGCATTTCTGGCGTCTGTAAATACTTTACAATCACATGGCACAATAACCAAATTCCACTCGGCCAAAGTGGCGGGCAGAAACTAGTTTCATACCTATAATTATGATACGGAATCTGGTTTCCATGTGTTTTTTATTATATTTTCTCTATAATATCGGAATAATATACCGCTGTGCTCATCGTTTTATGTTGGACATCATTCATTGCAAACAATCTGATCGTCAAGCCAAGTTTCGACTCGTAAAACAATACATCGTCTGAAGATTCTGCATCGCTGCGTACTATACATT
The DNA here is from genome assembly GCA_963971205.1 of Aethes cnicana. Lineage (NCBI taxonomy): Eukaryota > Metazoa > Arthropoda > Insecta > Lepidoptera > Tortricidae > Aethes > Aethes cnicana. Next base: position 359,510 of record OZ020278.1, on the reverse strand, counting down.
CAAAAACCTCATATAAAATATGTGAACAAAAATATTCTATGCAATAACACGTATCGAAAATGTGATTTTCTGCACCAGTGCTTTCTCTCCGCACTGAGAAACGTAAGGCTATTCTTCTAAGAGGTACGCTGCAAAGGTGGGAATACCTATAAAATCCGAACGTATACGGTGAATGATATTTTACATTAAACAGCAGAGTCTGTTGCAGTAAGCTACTACTACTACTACAGCCTATTTGCGTCCCACTGCTGGGCACAGGCCTCCTCTTATCACGAGAGGGTTTTGGGGTAAAGTCCGCACGCGGGCCCAGTGCGGATTGGGGACTTCACACACATCTTTGAATTACTTTGCAGATGTGTGCAGTAAGCTACGTTTTTACATAACTTTCGAAAATAACAAATCTCCATACATTGATCTATTATAAGTAGGGATTCACAATCAACCGGAGAAAAATGGCCCTGTCAAAACGGGTGCCCGAACAGCTCGGGCACCCGTTTGGCCTTCGTTATAAAGAGGCGTTATTAGCATATTGGAACGTATTTTCTAATGTCAGTTTGCTCCATATATTTTGACATATTCTGTTAGGCACTGTTCATCCATATGTTATTACTTATTACAGGTCAATGTCTCTATATCATATCGATTGCTGGACAAATGCAAAATACGCATATCAGGAAGGGGCTTGTATAATTAGTCATGACGCGGGCCCAGTCTATTGATCAGTGAGGATTGGGGACTTCAAACACATATTAAAATTTAACATTCACAGGTCCCTGCAAACAGGACGTGCTAAAATAGAAAACAGTACCTACATAATGGTGGAATTACTATTGCTAATACTTAAGAGGATATGTGAGCTGAGCCGCTTTTCAGATTGGAGAAATTTAAATCAATGTTGCTGTATGTGGCCTATTCAATCGGGCCATTTCCAGCACTGTTTGGAGTCACCTAGTTCTATTAAGAACAAAAATATCACTAAAAGCAAAACGTACCGACACAGATACTGACGAAATTGATCCTATTTTCAAAAAATCATTGATGAAAATCCATGGAGGAATATGTCGAGAACGTTTGTATGGAAAAATGACCACTAGCGTGTCCTCTTAATAGTGAGGTTAGAATACATAAATAGTTTACTTACTTACTTTGCCAACTATAAGATTAGAAAGAAAACTTAGTTATACTAACATACACTATTTAAACAAGTAATACCTGTTAGTTTCATTGCGCAACGTCCTATACTCCTTTTTCTCAAACACACAAAACAAAATGCAAAAACCGTTGTTAAGAACGGTCTTTACGTGATTTTTACACAACTCGCCTAGCTCGTTTCGATGTCTGGTGACGCGTGAATCGGAAAGATGTGTACACTGTCAGAGATAAGCCTGCGTCAATGGCTTGCGTTCAATGGCGATTTGAAAGGCGTTTGCCAATATTATTGTGGCGTGTTTGCTGAAAACTGGGCCAGTAGGGCCCTCGAGATAGGTGGGAATCTTGGAATTGGTGAATGAGGTGTATTATTTAAAAGCCGTGGTGGCCTAGTGGTTCGACTCGACCTACCGCCTCTCGTGCAGAGGGTCGGGGGTTCGATTCCGGCTCGCACCTCTAAGTTTACTTATGTGGGAAATTCAATTAGAATTTACCACTGAGCTTTTCGGTGAAGGAAAACATCGTGAGGAAACCTGAACGCATCTGCGAAGTAATTCAACGATGTGTGTGAAGTCCCCAATCCGCACTGGGCCCGCGTGGGGACTATAGCCCAAACCCTTTCGTGATGAGAGGAACCATTTGCCCAGGAGTGGGACGCAAATAGGCTGTAGTAGTAGTGTGGTATTATACTTCTCGTGGCGAAAGCAGGGAGGGGAATGATTTATCTAAATCTATTTTTGTATCTATGATTATCCACTAAAACAGCCTATTTACGTTGGAACTCATCACGAGAGGGTTTGGGAACTTCACACACATCCTTGAATTACTTCGCAGAAGCGTTTTCACCATGGTTTTCATCACCGAAAAGTCAAAGTCAGTCGGTAATTCAAATTGAATATCTATGAATACCACTAATAACAAATAATTATGTTGTCCAATCGATTTGTTGGCGATCACCGCTAAACTCATATAAACCAAATTATGTTGCTATATCATTAATTAGATTTGCTTCTTCAATGGTGAAATTTTGCGTTATGAGATTAGATTCGAATAACTGGAAGCCGAAACATTGAACAATTTTCCAAGAACAAAATTTAGTTTCCTGTCAAATAAGTGCTTGACCACAAACATTTTTCTTATTTCGACACAAGTAAAGTACTTAACAGTCAACGTACAAACTTCATTTTGTTTACAAACATATTTTTCACTTATTAACGAATTACGTACGGAGTTGCAATTGCATGTGCTGTTTCGCAACCAAGCACTTGATCAAAATGTTCATTAGTAAATTATCCCGGAAAATGTTCGGTGAATTAACATATTCGAATACGTAACACCATTTAATTACAAATGTTAGAGCGGTCAGTAGAGTGCATTTACCGCACTCGTGGGAAAAGTTTCAGAGGCACAGCAGCGCGGTCGATTCTCAAGATGCTCTAGAGTGGTCAGATCGAGGGCACTTATTTCATGTTCTCGTGTCTGTAATTTAGAAACCGACGAACACATGGCTGGCCGTCTCCCTAAGTGATTGGAGGCTACCTCGGTAGGCATTTGAAATGGAGGCCTTTGAATCGAAATAACATTGGTTAAATATGTTATACAGCCTTTATTTATTATTTTTCCTAATAATTTTTGCATGCTTGGTGTTATGTATGTGTCATTTAACTTTTTATTAAATATGAATATAACAATGTTATTACAAAAATAGCTTGTAAATAACCTCATTACAATCTTAATTTTCAAACATAAAAGCACATTCAAAGTAGGTAAGATCATTGAAAAATTGCTCAAAATACTGAGTAACAAAAAAAGTTACATGAAACTTTAATTATTTATTTAATTACTATTCAGACTTTTCTGGAACGGCTCAATTAAGAGTTATGTATGTGGGGAAGCATAATCTAGAGATTTATTATTGCACTTGTCTTATTGCTGTTTGCTGATATTTAGGGCTATGCTCTTCTATATTGACAGTTAATCTGCACTAGGGATACCGGATTATTATGCCTCAGTCTTTCGGCTGAAATGCCGAAACTAAGCCTACATAAACACATACTACCCGTGTAACTGTTTTTCCTGTAGGAGCCGAAATTCACTGCACAAATGGGGTGCTATTATTGAAACCTGCCGGTAATTATGGGTGATTCCGCTAATCGGGCCGCATTACCGCCCGCCCGAATATTACCGCTCGATATTACCGTTATTGCCAATACCGGTAAGCGAGATGTAATAATAATTGTACCAATGCAATGGCAAATGGGCAATTGAACCCGGTGCCATATTGTGCAAGTAAAAAAAATATGGACACGTTTCTATATTATGACAGTTTTACCAAATAAAATGTAATTTAAATTGCAAGTAAGTGATTTTTTAACCTACATTAAATTTACTTACATTATTTTGCTAGTATGAAACATTTAACCTAACATGTACGAAAACATATGATCAGTAAGCAGTACGTGACGTACGAAATTGTAAATAAATGTATATTTTAATCACAACGAAAGTAAATGTTAAGTCGTGTATTGAATTTTGCGAAGATGTTGTAATTTTAATGTTCACGGACGTGATAATACTCGTAGCGATGAAACATTTATCCCAATTTCCCCTTCAGCATCTAAACAATTTCCCATCTTGCCCTGACGTAGCTATAAACACGGAGAATCAAAATACCCAGCTTTATCTTATATCCATTTTCATCCAAAAATAACTCCACTGTCAAGAATCCGATACATGATCTAGAGCTTTGTTTGTGACCTTGCGATTGTTTACCTATTTTCGTCAACACTGAAACGCCCAAGTTTCCGTTTCGATAGGAAATCGGACCCCCCGCGGAGTCACGGGGCACGCACCGCGGCCTAATTGTGAAAAACCGTGGGGCGCTGGCAGTCCCGTGGACCAATAAATTAGGACTGAAGAAAAACAACGATTAAACGGATAAAGGGGATAAACGTTGAAGAATAACAAAATTTTGTACATATTTAAAAATAGAAGTTTGCCTCCGAAAAATATGATGGATAGCTTTTAAAGACTTATTTCGTTTCGGAGCGGGTAAACTTCGACCATTGAGCGTAATACCAAAGGTAATCTAAATTCCTTGAAAAGTAACCCAACTTGTCTTACATCGTACCATAGAAAACATGAATCAATAAGATTAGTAAATAATGTATATCTTTCAATAAAGTAAATAATAAACAGGTTTACGTCTTTTAAACAAGTTTAATAATTTTGAATACTAAACTTAATCAAACCTGCAATGTTATTAAATTGGATAAAGTATCAGTAGTTATCGTGAACCATTTGAATATAAATACAAATTGTAATGTTCTCAGTTAAGTAACTTCTAAAACTTTCTGGTGATAAGGCGCTTATACTGTATAAGAATTTAAATTCCACACTACGGAAAATATTACATTTATATGATTAACACAACTTTTGAACTCTAAGAACAAGCAAGGGTAAATTGAGTAGACGTCCTTAGACCAATAGACAAAAAATGGTCGATGATAAATGCCCGCCATCTATAAAATTGGCACTCTCATCGCTTGCGATTTAACACCGATAAAACATATAGCCAACATAAAGAAAAAATCATGTCTAAGAGGCCTGAAGGCCCGTGGAGAGTCCTCCTGGCAAGGGTTAGCGATAGCTAGAGTGCGCTCGATGACAAAGTAACCTATCGGGCGACCATTTTCAAAAAGTTTAGATTAAAAGTCAGGTATGGTTTTTAAAGCGCGAGAAATTGAGATTGAAACTATTTAATATGCTTTTGGTTGCTTAGCGTCATAATTTTCAAATACGTGTTCAAATTCAAAATTCCAATTTCTTTAATTCTAAACAAGGACTTAGTAAGGAACCTATTACATATACACAAGGTACCTACTTATACTCAAGGAACAAAATCAATATTTATTTTTCTTAAACGTATAATTCCAACATATCTAACTTTCAAGCTGGAAACCGCATCCTATCTCCAGCCGCCCGGATCAGCTATCTCGTGCCATTTGCAAGAGAATTCTGAAACTTCAACACGCCCGCATTCAACATTAAAACCATACAATCCCGCAAGTGCCGTGTTCTGAATATAAATTTAAAAGGAAAAATCTTAGGTCTTACAATAAATCCTAACAAACGTGGCCTTTGAGAACTTTTGAGCATATGAATGAGATCTGTCGACGCTGTTTGGGCCGACTTCATAAGAGCTTTGATCCTTACGGCAGTTGAGATTATGTAATTAGCTTTCAAATTACGCAAATAATTATGGATTTGTTTCCTTGTTGTATTTTTTCATTTTATCGCACATTTTTTATAAAACTGTTTCAAATGAAATTAAAAATCATGGAAGATATAACATAACCTATTATAGGTCATGTTGCAACTTTATAGTTGCAAGTATGCAACTTTGTAGGTTGACTTGCATCAATGTTGAGAGCACCGACACTTTCTCTGTTTTATCCTATGGTTGACTGGTAGAGAATGCCATTGGGCATTAAGTTCGCCATTTATACATATTTGTTTTATTGTAAAAAAAAGTTTAAATAAATAAATAAAATGTCGATAACGTCAGGTTATAATCTGATATCCATGCTTTATTGTATCTCGAGTTAAGTTGAAACAACTAAACCCGAATTCAGAGATAACCCGAGCGAGGTGAGCGGCTTGGTGCAAATGGGCCTAAAATTTTCGCGCATGACTATCTACATGCCTCAGAGACACGAAATTCTAACCAAGTTACTTAAATTCCAAGATACGTTCTTCAGCTATCCGAGTTTGCGAAGTCGCAATCAAAGGTCCGCAGCACCCCGCTCAAGGATTCCAACCTTAAGAGTAGAGATACGGCGCATTTCACCTTATCTCCGATATTTATTGGGTTGCCACCGGGATCAACGAGGGCTCGAGGTTTGGTCCTGCTCTTTTTAAGTGTGATGGAGTGAGACTCGATAAAATGAACGGTTTTGTATAATGCGCGAGCTACTGACGTTTTGCTTAGGTAGGTAGGTACTGCTATTGTCTTCATGGGGGATTTGTTCGGACCAAGTCAGATCGTTTTATATAAACTCATGGGTTTCGCTCTATAAATTGCTCTGAACTTTATGTTTCTAACTTATTTAACTTCAATTTTAGAAATGTTATCAATCAATCAATCAAGTAATTTATATCAATCAAGTAAGTTATATAGGTATGTAGGTAGGTATTTAGTCAAACCGATAAATGAAGTTTCTATTGACTTGTTTCGATTAGTATAAAATGTACCTATTCAAAACGAAATTAATAACCTATAGGGTCCCTAGATGTGACTTAGATAAGAAAAAAAATCTTTATTAGAGAAATTCACACTATAGTTCGTTATTATTATTTTTTGTTTGAAGTTTCTAAATATCCGAAATGTTCCACCATGAATTTTTTAGAAGAACATGAAAAATCATTCCTGTATTTATTTCCGAAGCGTATAGGGCGCAGTCTTCAAAAAAAGTAAACAGGCTTCATTTGAAGCTAGCAGCCGTTTCAGTGGGCTAATCGCAAAAAAGGAACGACAGGAGAAGGGAACGCTAAAAAGTAAAGTTGCGATTCACGTACCAATTTCGCTCCGAGCACCGTTTCCCATCGGAAAGTCGTTTATGTTTTAATTAAGGCTGTAAGGAGGCCTTGTCTCGGATTATTTGAAAATAGAATTACTTGGGACTCGGAGTGAGACGGCGTTTTTCAAATGCTCCGCGGGAATGGGTTTTTTGCTGGCAACCCCTGAAGAAGGTTGAAGGTTGTTATTGTTTTTTTTTTAATCACGCGCAGTAATAAAAAGTAGATACACGATTGGTTTTAATAAGCAAGATACACTCATAATGTACACTTAACGCATTCACTGCCACTTCTTTTTACGAACTTTCGCCATGTGCCGCATCTGTCATTAAGGGAACATTGCAACGCATATGTGCGTTCAAGGCACTGCGGGAAAGTCAGCAAAACGCATATATGCGTCGGTGGCAGTGAATGCGTTAAAGAATATATTATTTATTTCATATAATACTTTAGAATGTTCGCAACGGACATAAAAAAAGCCGAATTTCTTGTTTCACTATCCTATCACCATCACTTGTCAATTTAAGAAACTATACTGTTACTGTTTCTTTTGCTTAATTTCTTGTGATCCCTATTGTGTCTATTATGTACCTTATGTATGTGTCTTCAATGTGCGTAGTGAATAAATGTTTTTCTTCTTCTTCTTCTTCTATACGTTTTAGTGTGAAATGTGCGCAATTTATTGATTAAGTTTTCTTGAAACCACTCAGCATTTCAAAAAGAAAACGTTTGAATCGAAACGAAAAACGATACCTGCCAATAGAGCACGGCTTACGTACTTTTAGAAATATAGACCCATATCTATCTAATATTATGTGTCATTAAAATGTGAAAATTATTTTTAAAGCAAAGTTTCTTTTTATTAAAGAATGATTTCATGCAACCTTAATCGTCAAAATGAATCCCATATCTGGCCAGTCGCACAGCGGTTGGTGGTCACAGCAGACGCGCTTAGAGTGAATAATTGTAGGCGCGAGCGTATTGACTCTGTGAGGCAGAAGTGGCTTATTAGTGGACCGTGTAATAAGCTTTAGGGTGGTATATTGCCGCTTAACCGGCCATTTTAGCGTCTGATATGCTGCATTTGGTGATCTTGGTTGTATGGTCGGCCAGCCTAGGTCTGGGAGTATAATTGAAGACCGATTTGCTACGTTCAAAATCGATCAAAAGTGATCTAGTTCTCTATTGCATAGTACTAGAAAAAAATGTAGGTGAACTGATTGAGAAAGCCTGCCTGACCTTGTAGGATAAGAGGTTTGTGCACAACAGTGGAACTTTCAACTATCTTAAAAGGTTTAATTTCAATAAATCAGGTACAATTCGAAACAGTTCAAGCATATTTAAACCCTAACAGATTTTTAGAAATAGACATAAACATTTATTTCTCAATATCAAATTACAGCATAATGTACAACGTACGTACTTACATGTCAAAATAAGAGAATGATTGTCAGAAAGAATACAAAATAAAAATGAAATGAAAATCAGGAATAAAATGATAATAATACTATTCGAAAACAAAGTTCATCGAAGAATAACAAACGTAAACATTGTTTTACTGTTGGAAATTATTCAGTCCATCGTCCGATAACAAGTAGGTACGAGATGTATTGACGCATTTGAATTTCAGATGCGTCAAAGAACAAAAACTCGCGTCGTCCCTTACGAGGGCGCTGTTCAAGAGCAAGAGCGAAGGCGGCTTGGAAAGGGACGGACATATTTTAAAATTGGGCTGGCTCGTCAGGGAAAGAACCACGCTCTCACAGTAGGTACATCTACTTACATGAACTATTAGGTTGTCATTGCGATGAGTGACCTTTCCCATACCCCTTCATCACCCGGCAACCCTCTATCCTGCCATCACCATTTTACGTGTTCGTTCCCTTTAAAGGTCACCAACGCGCCAATAATCCAATGAATGGAGCACTGTCTGTGCTTACGGTAGGCGCTGATTGCTTACCATCAGGCGAAGCGCTTGCTCGTTTGTCTACTTATACCATGAAAAATCGGTCTTGCCTATTAAAAAAAAAATGGTCAAAGCATTCCTTGTAACTACAACAAATAACTAACACAAAATGGTAAACTTAAGAAAGTATCGATAAAATGCCTTGGGGGAGACCTATGTTCAGCAGTGGATGTCTTGCGCATGATGATGATGATCAATAAAATTAGATTAGGTACCACTACCACATAACCATTACAATAACGAAATATTGGTTATATGCATGGTTTGTAATTCAATAACGCCAGGTCAACTGAATGGTATTTAGCATAGATAGTAACAGATTTTAGAATGGAACACCAGTCATATATTTTATGAAAACATCTCCAATGAATCAACTGTGTGCTTCTAGTACACTGCAGAGATATACAGCTTGAATCGAAGTCCATTAATAACTTTAGAAAAAATAATGATGCACTTCAAAGTTGCAAGTCGCTTCTGTAAGTTTGTTCAAAGAACGCAAATACGCTTTGCATACTCTTTACAAAATGTACTGTGTTGGTTGTTACGTCTAATACCTATGGTAGGTTGCAAATGTTGCAATTCCAGGAGGCTCCTAACCAAGTCAATTTTCTATGAGGATCCGAGCCGCTGGCACCGAAGACGACCTCTTTCCACCCGTGTCTTGTTCCAAAACGTAAAGAGCGAACAAAGAAAGTTATTAATGTTTTGCCCATTGTCTCCAGTCTTTAGACCGGCCACCGTACCCAGACCCGCGCGTTCAAGACACCTTCAAATGAACCATCAGAACCAGGGTCCAAGTTATGATGGACGCCGTCTCTGTTAAAATTATAACGGCTTCATTGTGCCCACCAAGGATATTCTTTTAGTTTTTGTTTACTATCTCCTCGTTGATTGTTTAGGTGGGACAGTTGTAACTAATTGCTTTCACCTCTTCGGGAAACAATCGCGATTCTCTTTCTTATTAAATTATCCGATAACTATCAAGTTAATTGACATTTCTTTGAATTTTTCCGTAGCTTTTAGTTTGAAACAATCACTAAGAGGCTGCAAACTTATAGTAAATAATTTAGAGCATTTTACACAAAATGATGTTATTCAACAGTAGTACTCACGCAAACGGAACACTGGCAGGATTCGAACCCAAAACCTGCTTTCTAAAAAATTTTTGTCTGCTCTAGGTTATTTAGTTCTTATGTCCACATAACAACGCAAACCTAACTAGCCAAAGAGCTTCTTTCATTAGCGCCTACACCCATAAAAGACATAACACCCAGCCTCATGCGTAAGCCAACATAAACCTTATTATAATGTGTGTTATGACACTTTATGTTCTCCCGCCTAGTTGTCTTGAGTGGGGCGCCGAGTAAAGACGAGTGTAGCTCGTAGAATGTTTTGTATAGCTCTAAATCTAGAGCGGGATTAGTGTGACGTCACAGGCTTTGAAATACGAAACGAAAAGCATATACTGGTCTCTTTCTAGGCGTATTGGTGAGTGCTTCTCTTCCTGATTTTCGACCGTAATTAACGAAAATGTTTGAAAAGATGATTTGATTTGATGAGTATTGAGAATCTACAATAACAGCCTATTTGCGTCCCACTGCTGGCCACATCAAGATTTCGAAATTAGGCCCCACGTGGGCCAGTGAGTACAAGTTCCGCACGATTTTTTTCTTCACCGAAATGCTCAGTTGCAAATTTAAATCTAATTTTGCATATACATACTACGTAAACGTAGAGATGCGGGCCAGGTTTGAACCTCTGACCCTGTGCATGAGAGGTAGGTCAAACCAATAGGCCAATTGGAGAAATACGTTCTAATAAATTAATGCTTCTTAGTCGCTTTTCTCTAACCATATCTGGGATTGGCTGCGAACGTAGCGCACCATGAAAAGCGAAGCGTAAAGAGGACACTTTAAAGAATCTCTTTTTATGTTATGATTGATAGTCGCAACAATTGATGAATCTGACAAAAAAATAGGTACAATTAAGCGAATAATAATTCGCTTTTCCAACTCCCGAGAAAAAACACGCTACAAAAAATACGTCTTCAAACAGACACCACGGAGCCACTTCTTACAAAAACGCAAGCCAGCACGCCAATAACCCCACACCCCGACGTCACAATGCTGTCTCAAAGAAACGGGAGCATCCATCATTCGCTGTGAATTGCTGCGTCAGTGGGCAAGGCTCGGGGCCGCGCAATCGAGAACCGGCAGTGTAGCCCGCACAATGGGATACCGTAATGAGGACATTAATGACTTTCGGGGTGAATTCTTTCCTGTAAACCATGTATTAAAAGTGTTTAGTGTCTGATGTTTTAATTAGATTTCCATTCGAAACCCTCGTCTGGTGTTTTCATTAGTCTCTGATTTCGAATTATTGGATAAATTTGTTTTTTTTTTCAACGGCCTTCAAGGCCTTAGCATTACAACGTAAAGTTAAATACGATAAGTATCTGTTTCTTTTCCTGCTTCCTGTGTTGTTCTTTCTGCACTTAAAGGAAAAAATAAATTATTTTGAGCCGTTTTTATACTTACAAATTATTTAACCCTAGGAAACAAGGAAAAAACATCAATTCAGTGAGGCAACTACAATTGGGGCCTTTTTATTAGGGTTCCGAAGTCCACAAGGAACCCTTATAGTTTCGCCATGTCCGTCCGTCCGTCCGTCCGTCCGTCCGTCCGTCTGTCCGCACTATTGCTCGGAGATGCTAAGTTCTAGAAAGCTGTAATTTGGCATGAATATGCATATTAGTTACGCTGACAAAGTGGTACAATAAAATGTTGAAATATTTTTTTTTTATAGGGTACCTCCCCTACTCGTAAAGTGGGGATGTAATTTTTTTTTCTTGCGTACCCCATGGTGCGGCATATCGTTGAATAGGTCTTGAAAAAATATTGTGGGTTTGTTAAAACCATGTTTTGATTAAGTGATGCGTTTGTGAAATATTAAGCTTTAAAGTGCTATTTTTTGTTAGGGTCACGTGTCCCCCCCCCCCCTGCCAGCTAAATGGTGGTATTTGGAAGGCTGAAAAAAATCACGGTTGTGGCATATATAACGTAGTTGAAAGGAAAACTATCACAGCTAAGTAGGCTGTACAAACTTTTGCGTAATAGTCGACCAACTTATGATGATGATTTTTCTCGAGCGGCAGGGGCGTCGGGCGGGCACGTCATTCATACCACAGGCTAGCTAGATGCTAATAAGTCTTAGAAAGGTACTGTGGGCATCGTCAACTTCGGAACCCTATACTTTGCGCGTGGCCCGACACGCACTTGGCCGGTTTTTAAATTGTCATTAGGCCGCCTCCAGTTCGGTCCGTAATCCCTGACCGAGGCAAATGAGAATATTATTAGAACTGCTTGTAATTAGGACAAACATTTTCTGTTCGGCACAGCCTATTCTTTTTGAAATTTTAATATGAGATGGGAAGCAGTGAAGCTACAGTTATTTATCTTTACTCTGGATTTTCGTCATTTTTTAACGAACATTTAGTTATAATATAAATTCAATTGATCTCTTTATATTGTTTTATTAAAAGTTTTTATTTTATATTTTTCATTGTAATTTACGACATTATGTTAACAACTTTTTTATAATTTATTCTATTCATACGCTGGACATTTTGACTTTTTTTTATTTTATGTAGTTTTTTTTTTCTCTTAACTTTTTATACATGTATAAGTGCATGATAATAATAAGCAAATGTTTGTACGCCATTTTATGGTATAACAAGATTGATCATATATTTCTAAATAACACCTGTTGTACTCTTGTTAATTCAAATAAAAATTTCTTCTTCTTCTTCTTCTTCTTCTTCTAGGTGCCCCCGCTCTCCTAAAGTGACGAAAGCACTAATAATTTTAATTTTATGATGTATTTCTTGAAAATGCAATCGTTATACCAAAGGACCATGGGCAACTTTGTATGGAGCCTGGTTCTGAAACCAACAGAGCTGAAACTTAAGTCATTAAATAGGTCTTTAAATCTACTTTATTTCATTATATGGGCACAAAGCCGAATTCCATTGCAGAACTGAGATATTTATATTTCAGTCAGAGTAAATAAGATCTATTAAAAAACAGGTTCTCTTTGAGATAGAGATAGGTACTTAAGAATAGATACCTAGGTAGAAGAGGTTTTAAATGACTCGAAATAATATTATTATTGGTAAAACACGATATTCAACAAGAAATGACACCGAACGAATAATTAATGGAACGGTCAATATCCCTACCTTCATTTTTTAAATTGGGTTTGCTCAATACCTACCCTCCAGAATATGAATATTCTCCGAATGCATTTATCGTAGCTCGTACTCACCGTGACTAAAATATAAATATCTCAGTTCTGCAATGGAATTCGGCTTTGTGCCTATATAATGAAATAAAGTAGATTTTAAGACCTATTTATTGACATAACTCTCAATGCGGTTGGTTTCAGGCCCATTTTGACGCATGGTCCTTTCATCTTAATCCTTCCAGCGGTTTAAGTGCCGTGAGTTAACAGACAGACGAGTTACTTTCACACTTATAATATACTAGCTTCTGCCCGCGACTTTGCCCGTGTGGAATTCGGTTTTCGCTTTCCCGCGGGAACTATGCGTTTTCCCGGGATAAAAAGTAGCCCATGTCCTTTCCCGGAACTCCAACTACCTCCATACCAAATTTCCAGAACAGTCAAGCGGTTGATGCGTGAAGGAAGAGGTAACAGACAGACAGACAGACAGAGTTACTTTCGCATTTATAATATTAATAGCTTCTGCCCGCGACTTCGCCCGCGTGGAATTCGGTTATCGCGTTCCCGCGGGAACTATGCGTTTTCCCAGGATAAAAAGTAGCCTATGTCCTTTCCTGGGACTCCAACTACCTCCATACGAAATTTCATCCAGATCAGTCAAGCGGTTGATGCGTGAAGAGGTAACAAACAGACAGTTAGACAGAGTTACTTTCGCATTTGTAATCATACTAGCTTCTGCCCGCGAATTCGTCCGCGTTGAATTCGATTATAGCGTTCCCGCGGGAATTGAACGTTAAACTATAACAAATTATATACGAAAACCTTCTTCTTGAAACACTCTATCTATTAAAAAAACGGCATCAAAATCCGTTGCGTAGTTTTAAAGAATTAAGCATACATAGGGGATATAGGGACAGAGAAAGCGACTTTGTTTTATACTATGTAGTGATGGATATATGGATGGATTTACTATACTGGAAGCCGTGGTGGCCTAGTGGTTCGACCTACCGCCTCTCATGCAGAGGGACGGGGGTTCGAATCCGGCTCGCACCTCTGAGTTTGCTGTGCGAAATTCAATTTGAATTTACCACTGAGTTTTTCGGTGAAGGAAAACATCGCGAGGAAACCTGCGAAGTAATTCAAAGATGTGTGTGAAGTCCCCAATCCGCACTGGGGCCGCGTGGGGACTATAGCTCAAACCCTTCGTGATGAGAGGAGGCCTGTGCCCAGCAGTGGGCCGTAAATAGGCTGTAGTAGTACTATACTACATTTTCAACTGTAAAATATCAAAGCAATAACAAAATTATACTTATAGATTTATAGCTTGCCATCATATTTTTAACTCGAGCGTCAAGGAACCAATAAATATGATAAGCGCGGCGTACCAATAAGTTTCTTCCGATAATCTCGGCACGAATTTATAGTAAAACACGATACGTACCAATCTTGGAATAACGAGTCTCGGAATATCTCTAATATATAAAACTAGCTGACCCCGCGGACTTCGTACCGCCTTAGAATTTATTTTTGGTATGAAAAATATGATATGAATAATATTTGGTATAATAAATAATTTCAGATAATTTAAAGATATAAATTAAAATGATATATACCTACCTACTAATTAGTCTATCAGTAAAATAAAAATAACCGTGGTGGCCTAGTGCTTCGACCTACCGCCTCTCATGTCGAGGGTCGGGGGTTCGATTCCGGCTCGCACCTCTAAGTTTACTAATGTGCGAAATTCAATTTGAATTTACCACTGAGCTTTTCGGTGAAGGAAAACATTCGTGAGGAAACCTGCACGCATCTGCGAAGTAATTCAAAGATGTGTGTGAAGTCCCAAATCCGCACTGGGCCCGCGTGGGGACTAAAGCTCAAACCCTTCGTGATGAGAGGAGGCATGTGCCCAGCAGTGGGACGCAAATAGGCTGTAGTAGTAGTAGTAGTCTATCAGCTCTGAGATATCATTACATTTTGAGAATAAATCTACACGAGTATCGTGTTGAATCTGAAAGGATTCAAACCCCCTATGTACTCTTGGAGTACTTACTTAGGTAATGGAAACATGAATAATTTAAACAGCTCTTAATATTTTTAATCATACCAGTAAATAAAGTTTTTCGAGAAACTCGAAGCATTCTCTTCCGTTTGAAAGTAATAAATTATTAATTAATTAACATTACAGAGTAGGTATTCGTGAGCGACATGAAGCCCGAGCCGATCGCTCGCAGGCGCGCCCTCTAGCGGTTATTACTTTACGTTAATTTGATTAAGACTGTCGCAATAATGTTTAATTACCGCCCTCTAAGTTTCGGGTCTTTTCGTCTAAATAACCGCAGTGTCTCAAGTCGAAAGTCTTCGACCAGTGTGTGTTGCCAGTGATGACTTATGGTTCCGAGACGTGGGCGCTTACGATGGGTCTCATAAGAAGGCTCAAAGTCACTCAGAGGGCAATAGAGAGGGCTGTGCTCGGGGTTTCTCTGCGTGATAGAATCAGAAATGAGGATATCCGCAGTAGAACTAGGGTCACTGACATAGCCCGAAGAATTGGCAGTGGGCGGGGCACATTGCTCGCAGGTCTGATGGCCGATGGGGCCGGAAAGTTCTCGAGTGGCGTCCGCAAACCGGGAGACGAGCTGTCGGTAGGCCTCCAACAAGATGGAGCGACGACCTCGTGAAGGTCGCGGTAAACCGGTGGAAGCAAGTAGCACAGGACCGGTCTGAGTGGCGTGCCTTGGGGGAGGCCTATGTCCAGCAGTGGACGTCCTTCGGCTGAAATGATGATGATGATGATGAAGTTTCGGGTGCCATTTAATTACTTGTTACATGTTTACATTGTGAAGTTTACGAATCATGCGTTTTGTAAAAACATTATTACCGCCTTGAGATCATTTCAATTTTAGCACAGTTGTTTTTTTCCAAATCTGGAATAAAAGCAAGTCGATTCTAGATTAGACAACAAAAATCAAGGTCACATTCAAACTTAGTTTCAAACTTCATTTTGATACCTACTACTACAGCCTATTTGCGTCCCACTGCTGGGCACAGGGTTCCTCTCATCACGAGAGGGTTTGGGCTATAGTCCCCACGCGGGCCCAGTGCGGATTGGGGACTTCACACACATCTTTGAATTACTTCGCAGATGAGTGCAGGTTTCCTCACGATGTTTTCCTTCACCGAAAAGCTCAGTGGTAAATTCAAATTGAATTTCACACAAAAGTAAAGTTAGAGGTGTGAGCCGGAATCGAACCCCCGACCCTCTGTATGAGAGGCGGTAGGTCGAACCTCTAGGCTACCACGGCTTGTATGAGGCTGTGGCTATTTTGATACCAATAATCCATAATTAATATTCCTTATATTTATATTTATAAATAACTAGCTTCTGCCCACAACTTCGCCCGCGTGGAATTCGGTTATTGCGCTCCAGCGGGAACTATGCGTTTTTCCGGGATGAAAAGTAGCCTATGTCCTTTCCCGGGACTCCAACTATCTCCATGCCAAATTTCATCTCAATCGGTCCAGCGGTTGAAGCGTGAAGAGGTAACAGACAGACAGACAGAGTTACTTTCGCATTTATAATATGGATTCTATTGCGTCACGGTAAAACCAGTAGAAGAAAGAAGAAGAAGAAAATATTTATTCGACCATAATAAAAACAAACAAACAAAAATAACAGGAACAATAATTCATACAGTCGAAAGGGCTGCGGCCAGCTCAGCATATTCTGTATACCGAACCACAGCGCTGATTTTCAGTAGGTACCTCAATTATTATAATTTATAATTCGCCTTGAATAGTTATCAGTGGCCGGCATTGTGCGCTCGTCAAAGTTTTAATAACGTTCCCGAGTTTGCGCAAACTTTTCAATTTGAACAATCTGCGCGGCATCGACCCTCGGTGTAATGGTATTAATTCACATGACATTACGGATGACTTGAAGTGCGTAAGTTTACATACATAAGGGAACCCAGTAGCGTAAGTATTCGCTAATACACATACATATAGCCATGTTTGAAGCCACCATTAGGAAACCTCCCAGTATGACTAGAATGTAATCAGGACTTAATTAAATAAAAAGGAATTTATAGAAGACTACTACTACTACTACTACAGCCTATTTGCGTCCCACTGCTGGGCACAGGCCTCCTCTCATCACGAGAGGGTTGGGCTATAGTCCCCACGCGGGCCCAGTGCGGATTGGGAACTGCTATAGAAGACTGGTTTTGTCTTATCTTCATTTCAATTCTTGTAAATAGAAGTATCGTCATTTTATTTTATTTTTTCTGGTAAGCGGCTAAATACACCAAATGCACAATTATTTTTACACTCCAAGTAAATGTCTACTCAGAAAAAAAAAAACATTTTATTTTTTACATAGTTTTACTTTACAAATGCTACTTACCTACTACTACTACTACTACCGGAAATAGGCTGTAGTGGTGGTGGTAGTGGACAATATATACCTACTCATATTCGTATTCGTATTCGTATTCGTTTAATATTATAGGAAAGTTAAAAAATGCACTTAATCAATTCTATTGAAATAGCACTGAAGTCACGTGAAATTACAAATATTATTGTAATAATATTAAAACAAAACACAGTTCAAAATTCAGTGGAAGACATAATACGAGTACGAAGTGTTAATAATGAAATAATTGAAATTTGAAATGAAAAATTATGCAAATGAAGGTAGGACGAGGTAACGGTGGGACGCTACTGAATGGAGCGGCGGCCATCATGGATGTAGTTAAAGGTTCCGAAGACTATTGAAATTTAAATTTAAAGGGAACGTTCTAGAACTTTTGGGGACTCGGAGTGAATAAAAATTAAACAGGCCGTTTTGAGATTGGAAGGGACTTTTAATGGGGTTTAATTTAGACGGAGATAATTGGGAATGCTTTGTAGTAGGTTGATATGCTTAAGCGATGTACCTACTTATGATATTACAGAACCAGTATGAGTTTATCAGCAAGATTGTATATAAAATTATGTAATAATATAACTCTTGATATTGACAAAGATTTAAATATTAAATTATTGTTTAAATGTTTGTGAAATTAATGTTTTGTCAAAACAAAACACCATAACATTTTTCAAGTCTTTGTTTGTTTTATAATTACGACTCCCAACTATTTGATATTCTACCGCAGTAGTTCAGACAAAAAAACTCTTCTAATCTAAGTTCACTACCGGCTTTTAAGTTAAATAGTTTTGTCTGAGATCCTGTCCGGAAACTTTGAAGTTTCCAGTCACTGATAGTATGAGAATATCAAAGAAACCGCAGTGGTGGTTAGTTAACAATTTCACCGCCGTGTGCACGACTTAACTGTTCGCAGAATGTCCGCAAGAGCATTGGCTGGCCACTTTTGAGCACTTAATATGACTCGCTCAATATCGGTAACCAGTAATGGAAATTTTGGTGCTCGCTTTAAGTAATATGGGAGTATTTTGCTCACAACCTAAGTGGCTGCTCGTAGTTATTGCCATTATACTGCGAGTATCACTGGTCCTCTTGGTTATACGATAAGGTGGCTAGTGGTCTCACCAAAATTCGACGTCGCTTTCCTGAATTAATAGGTTCGGGGGGAGATTATCTTGAAAATGAACAGTAAAATAACGCTGAACGCTGAAAATGAAAATTGGATTATATGAAAGGAACTTTAGCATCGTGTTAACGTACCGACAGCGAAAATTTTGCCATAAACATAAATTATTTACAACTTAAGGTAAATAAACTGTAAATAAACATACACAAAGGCTTTCTGTTTGAATGAAGACTAAAGTTTCCGAATAGACTAATTAATAATGCAAAGGGAAATGCTATTAACTAAAAGTGACAAGGGTGTTCAAATTAGTGAATTTTGGAGCTAACCCAATTTTGAATGATCCGTACAATACCTCAACGAATGATAAATCGGTCGGGAGTGTAAATCGTGATACCAAAACTGCCGTAGACACCCAAAGGTATTTTGATAAATGTTTCACGGCACCACGGCATCCCTTCCATCGCGCACCTGCGATGCAATAAAGTAATGGACGCACTCCATTGCGGCCTATATCGGCTCACTTGATTAATGGATCGGCAGAGAACAGGCGATCGATAACGTAATTGGCGATCGGCTTGGAAAAGTAAAATGGTATTAGGTTTTAAGGGAGTGTTTGGGTCATGACGAAGCATGTTTCTTGTAATGATCTCTAGGCTAAAAGGATACTATTGACTTTCATTAAAAGCCATCCACGTATGTGTCGATTCTAATCTACTACTGGATTCTACTAAATCTTTGACTCAGGATTGCACCATTTTTATAATGCTGGGCAGTCGAAACCATTGCAAAGTCAATATTGGATCCAAACAATGAATGATTAATCAAGGACAGGCATTATTCCAACACCCAGAGGCTGTCACCATTCCGTTGGAAACTTATGCGTGTGCCCATAATAGGCTGGTAAATAACTAATAACAGTTGGGGCAAGCATGATCGTAATTAACCTTATGGATAAGGATTTTGTACATCGAGATAGAAGGTAAGATGATGAAAATATCTGCGATTGCTGGCAGCAATGAGAGTCACCGTATTGTAACAGAAAATAATCATGGAGTCAAACGGGCCGTTAAATATCCCCATTGTGTCTATGTACGTGCGTCGAAGTCATCCTTGACCGCTTGTACTTGCTTACACACGCGCCCTTCATTCTTATCCTCTGTAGGTAGCCAAACCATCGCAACTACCCTTCTCCATTTTAGTCACTACATCAACTCCAGCCTGTATATGTAATTTATTCTGATAAAAAGAACAAAAAAGTTTCTTCATACAACTCCATTCATCTTCTGTTACATCAGTATCGAAAATATTTTGAAACATATTGGGCTTATCATAAACAACCACATGCTGCGCCGTTCCGTAATTTATGTATGCCATCGTGTACTTCCAGGCCTGCGGACTTAGAATGGCCTCATTAACGTGCTCGTATAGGGTATCGACCAAAAACCTATCCCTCGCATCTGCATACCGGGCCACTAAAACCGTACGCGATTAATTTATATGGCAACACCCTGTATAAATAAGCAATTCGGGCCCTTCCAGGGTGTTCTCATCAATCAGATGATCTTGGTTATTCATGTTTTTAAGACCTGTTTTGTTTTATAACCTCTCAGTAACTAGGTGATACAAATTTTAAATAGGTCATTTTGTTTTAAGTCTTCTAGATAAAGCAATGTAATGTTGCCCATTCATTTGTCGTCTTTTGTACAACAACTGTAGAGCGTATCTCGTAAATTTAACTTTTCAAAATCTGATAAGTTCCGTAGTTTATGGGTACCTACAGTAGGTACTGTAATCAAATCTTTACTGTATTTTTAAACCAAGCCGAAAGACCCCTGATGTTTGACTCCCAAGAACCCTCCTCTTACCACTTGTTAAGATTTTAAACACTTAGATGTCGTGTCAATTCGTGAATATACTTTGGCACCGGCGCCCCAATCTCCACTGGCAGGGCTCCAGACATCTTGAATTGGAATTTTGGATCGAAAAGCGTAAAAAGCATTAGCAATTTCAAAACGTACATAAATCTTCCGATTTCTAGGAGGGAGTCTGCTTTCTAATGCGAAGATTTAGTATATAGCTTATGTACTTTTTTTTCCTAAAAGAGTACAGTTGAAATAAATTGGGAATACATTACAAATCTTTAGAATTGTATCATCATCATATTTTCAGTCAAAAGACGTTCATTTCTGGCACTGGCTCATATAGGCTCTATAATTATCAAATCAAATCAAATTGTTATTTTTTCTTGAAAAATACACATAGTTTATGATGTCTGACCTACACACTATAGGCGTTGAATGTCCCGTATTATGCATCCCATATAACAATAAAAAAATCATTTGGGCAGTCTTTTCTAAAAGTTGCCAATAGGGAATAAAAAAACCCTAATAATGCTACACAAACGGTGTTATAATTTACAATATCCCCGGCCTCTTAGCCTTCTATTATAATATCCCTAAAACAAACTTTGCAGATATTTCATTACTTTGAGCTTTGTAATCAGTAACAAACTCTTATAAATTATTTTTATCAGCCAATATTTTTCCATGGCGTTTAAGCTTCGACTAAAATAAATCCAAGAGTATAATTTCCGGGCCTAATTTACATACTTTTCCTCGTAATTTTTTTCATTTTCTTTTAATTAACTTGCTCAAATTTAGTCCTTGCCTTTGTAAAAACTGCCGCGAAGGTGAAGCAAAAGTTCGTTAGGAGCTCAAATTGCGGGTTTTTGTTTTCGATGTTGGCATCAAACTGCTAAATGAACAAAAAAAAATTAAAACAAGCTTTCTTTCTGGCTGTTTTCCTAATGTTCTTATGAGTTTGTTTGAAACTGTCGGACGAGATCGTGTTTTTTTTTTCTATTGATGGACATGCGTCTGCATGGCTACCCACCTGATGGGTTAGTCACAGTTATTAAACACACTATTATCGGGACTTAACCGCGTAAAAACTATTTGTATTTTAGTTTTAAGTCCCGATAATAGTGTGTTTAATATGAGTGTGTATCGCGAAAGTTTTAGTCACAGTTGCCTATAGATATTTGTAACACTAAATTTGTCACCAATACACATACGAGTATGTGTGGTGCTTTCTATAATAATTAATATTTTTAAACGTCGTCTTAGATTTTTTTTAGTTAAGAAGTGTTATTATGACATAAATGATAGAGAATAATGTGAAGATATAATTTTCCGCCTCGACATTCTATTTAAATTTTATTTCATGTATTTTGCTTTATGATTTGATATTATTGTTAACTTTAATTGATTTCAATATGTTTTATCCGCCTAGTGACACTCTATTTAAATTGTATATCTTATTTTGATTTATTTTTTGTTTCTTAGGTATATTGTTAATTTTAATGTTTTTTTTTTTTAAATACTGTCCGACACGATTGTAAGATTGTTATGGATAAATAAACTGAACTGAACTGAACTGAACTATATGGTATGACAGCCTCAGCAGCTAATAAATTGATGTTCACTCTAGGGAAGGATTGATTCAAACCGTCCATGAACTAAAGGAACTGTGTTCGTGGATAAAATGACATATCTATATCCTAAATTGATGTTTAAGGTTCAATGTAGACTGTCCAGTTAGCCTTGCATTGTATGGCCTTTTTCCATCTCATCCATACCTGATCTGTTTATGCTAAAACCTACCGGTACGTTTACTCGTTGTCCGGAAACATAAGTATGTTTGCGGCTCGAGATCAAGAAAAAGCACTCCTATACGCTGGACTGGTCAGAGAAATGTCTCACAAATATTTCAATAACGGAGTATGCTAGGACAGCTACAGCTAGAGAAATATGGCTCATGGTTGTGATATACGCTCCGCTGCACCAAAAGTGATCACGATCATGGTCTAACAAAACAAGGCCTGCAAGGGTGACGTGTCACCTTAACGTCAAAGTCGAGTTGCCACTTTATTGCAATAGAACAAAAAAGAAGAAATGGCTGCCGTTATAATACAAAATAAATTATTCGCGCATTACAATTGTCATTTACTTGTTTAAGCACACAAAATGGGACAAGTTAAAAATAAATGAACGTAATAATTTAATGAAACACTCACAGGATACATGGGACTCGGGGATTATTTTAATACATCATTTGCAACATACAGCACTGCGAATGACGTTAGGGTGACACAGTCATGGGTGACACCCACACTACTACAGAATACCGCGGACTGTCATACCTGGCGAAGTAAGTATATTATTGTATCATGACCACGACTGCTCAGCCAAAAGTCTGAGATTTGGAATGGGACTGGTAGTTACCCAAAGTTCAATTCCGTATGATCACCCGTTGATATATAGCGAAACAGTGTGAGACCATTTGTCGCGTACGTCGCGCCGGCCACGCATTTATATCGTCCTGATAAAGCCCGTGACGCACCGGCTGAAGCGGCACCATTAACTATGTCGCCGAGCATTTATCACTTTCGATTTCTTAGGTACCTACTTGATTCGGCCTCCTAATGTTAGAGAGGATCGTGTTGAACTGCTTTTGTAAACCAATAGCTATTCAAGCGTGATTCTTAATACTCGTTAAGTGTTTTTAGCTTTACTTTCCATTGCATTTAATGACCAGAATGTTCTTGAAAGATCGTCTCTAAAAACGTGGCCTCCATTTCTTTTAAGACCTTGTTTAACTTTACTTTAGTTCATTTGATAATACATTACTACATAATCATCATCATTTTAGAAAGAACACGTTCGTTGCTAGGTGACACCGTCAACTTAATTCCCTCGAAGATCCAACATGCATTCGGGCCCACATCCATTGGTTCCCCGCAATCCTCGCCAGATCCTACACCCATCTTTTTCTATTGATAGTACACTACAAACCCGGACATTCGAGAACTTTCTCGCTCCTTCCGATACCAGTTTTGCAAGGAACGCGCCCCTTCCACTACCACCCTAAGTAAGCAATTCTTAAAAGTATGTCTGATTGGATTTTTGTTCATGTTGGTAATACTGACACGCAAACATTTGGAGTTACTGCTACACTACCCTACCTACTACACTACCCAATGGAAGGTTATTAGTGGTAATCCTATTTTTTCGCATCAGCACTTAATAACTTTAACTTAGCAAATTACCCCAAACTGTATCTGACGAGTAAACCCTGACTTTTTCAAAAAAGTAAATAGTCGAAGTCACGGATGAGATGACATGTAATTTATTTTATTAGTGGCTTCTGTCTGTCAGCTTACAATCCTCGGAAGCATCTTCGCCTGAATGATGTACGCGGTGTCGGTATTGAGGGTATATATTATAGGTATTAAAGCTGTATAGGTCAGGCCGTTAAGCCAGTTCGTGACGATTCGATTAACTGGTTGTATAGTACGCCAATCAGAGTGGCTTTGGGATCTTAGCTGTTGATGATCGAAGGTTAGGTTAGAGCATTGTT
>OZ020278.1:175742-335409 GCA_963971205.1 Aethes cnicana | reverse complement strand
GGCTATCGCTAAAACCTCGATATGCGTATATTTGATTTTTATGCTTTTTCACAGTTTGGTCCAGTTCTGGTAAATAAATTTCGTAAATACTTCTTCCAATTTTGTCTCTGATATTACCCTTGACCCACTTATTATTACTAACTATCTTAACTAAAACTTGATCTCCAATATTAAAATCTATACATCTTTGTCCTTTGTAATATTTAGCCTGCAAGCACTGTTTATTTTTTACATTAGTGTGCAGCTCTGTCGGGAGTGACGATGACGCGGCGTTGTTTACGTTCAACAGATCGAACCGGTTCCGCAGGCGGCGGCCGAACATTAGCTCCGCCGGTGACTTGTCCGTTGTAGTGTGTGTAGAATTCCTATAATTAAACAGAAATTCGAACAAACGGGCGTTGACATCTTTCATTGTTTTTCCTTCTGTTAACAGACCCTTAATATGCTTTTTTATAATTTTAACATAAATTTCGACCTGCCCATTGCTCGCCGGCGAGTATGTTGGTGACGTCATATGAATAATACCATTGAGTGCACAAAAATCGTTAAACATTTTTGACGTGAAAGATGTCCCATTGTCCGTTACCAGAACATGCATTAGGCCAAAACGAGACATCACCTCTTGCAGTTTACATATGATGGTAGCACTAGAGTAGTTATTGGTTAGCGGAAAACATTCGACCCACTTGGAGTACGCGTCGACCATCACGAGGAACATTGTATTTTGAATTGGGCCAAATAAATCCAAATGAACTCTGTGCCATGCTTTGGGGGGAAACTTCCACGATGTTAAAGCCGCCCGTGGGGGGGTCGGTTTGTTTTGAATACAACTTGCGCAACTGCTTACTTTTAGCTCGATATCACGATCTATGTCAGGCCACCAAAAACGAGAGCGGGCCTCAGCCTTCGTTTTATTTATGCCTAAATGACACCTATGAAGCTCATCTAGCACCTTAGATTTCAACGCAAACGGTATGATTATTTTATGCCCGCGCATCAAAATGTTTTGTTCTACAGATAAATCGAATCGACAACCAAAAAAGGGTTGTATATCTTTATCGGCATTACTTTTTGGCCAACCGTTGTATATATACTCCTTTATTTTTTTTAAAACCGTATCACTATTAGTTTCGAATCGTAGTTCGTCTAATGTGATAGGTAAATCCCCGTCAGTTACGAAATGTACGTAAGTCGCGCGATCCTGGAGCGACTCGGCCTGCGCGTGCGCACCCGGCGCGAGCCGGCTCGGAGTGCGGGATGACGTCATCATCTTATCTTCGCTCGATGCGTTATCAGCTGATGCGCGGCTAAGGAAATCAGCACAGTTGTTTATACTAGACACATATTCTATTTCATAATTATAACTATTTAAAAATATAGCATAGCGCTGGAGACGGTTTGCCGATATCTCTGGTACCCCCTTGTGAGGATGAAAAATATACATTAGCGGCTTATGGTCGGTGCGGAGAATAAAAGGAATTTCTAAGCCATACAGGTATTGGTGAAAACGCCGGATACCAAAAATAATAGCGGTGGCTTCCTTTTCGATTTGGCTGTAATTTCGTTCCGCCCTATTCAAAGACCTGGAGACATACGCTATCGGGCGTTCGACGTCCCCCTCCACCTGCCCCAAAACCGCGCCCAAACCCCACGGCGAGGCATCCACGGTCAAGGTCAGCTTCAAGGCAGGGTTAAAATGAGCTAACACCTTCTCGGACGCGAGTTCCTGTTTAATTTTAACAAACGCGTCGTTATGTTCGCTCGTCCACTCCCACTTAACCCCCTTTTGCAATAAACTGTTTAGGGGATACAGTATCGACGAAGCGTTGGGGACGAACACCCTATAATAGTTTACTAACCCTAAAAAGGATTTTAATTCATTAACATTTGACGGAGCCTTTGCTGATATCATTGCATCGATTTTTTTTGTACATTTATGAATGCCGTCTCTGTCAATCACAAACCCTAGGTAGGTCACAGAATCCTTGAATAGGTGACACTTGTCCCTATTCAGTACTAATCCTGCGGCCTGGAGGCGACTGAACACTTGTTCTAGCCTCTGACAGTGTTGCTCCCTTGTCTCCCCCGTGACCAGAACGTCATCCAACAGGCACAATACTCCGTCAATGCCCTGCAACAGTTTTTCCATTGTCTTTTGGAAAATGCTAGGGGCATTAGAAAGCCCAAAACACAATCTTTTAAATTTAAATAGGCCCTTGTGCGTATTTATCGTAGTAAGCAGTTGCGATTCATCATCCAAACATAACTGTAAATATGCCCGACTTAGATCCAACTGAGAGAACTGCTGCCCTCCATGTAGCTTAGCAAAGAGCTCTTCAGTCCGCGGCAATGGATATTTTTCTATTTGTAAAACCTTGTTTAACGTAACCGAGTAGTCTGCACATAACCGAATTTCGCCCGAATGTTTCAGAATAGGCACAATAGGCGTTGCGAACTCGGAATGGTCGACCGACTCGAGTACCCCTGTCTCAACTAACCTATTTATTTCTTCCTCTATTCTCTCCTTCAGAGCGAAAGGAACTGTGCGAGCCCGCATAAAAATAGGTTGACTATTTGGCTTGAGTGTCAGCTTAACCTTAAAAGTATTTAAACAACCTAAGCGATCACAAAACAACTCGGGATATTTACTTGCGTAATTATCGATTTCCGGTTGTTTGTCACAAAATAAGACTTTAGAGATCTGCAAATTAAACAAAGATAAAAAATCTCTGCCCAGTAATGCTGGGCCGCCACCTTTCACAACAAAAATATCAACGTGATGACTTTCCCCTTCGTACTTCACGGGCACTCGCATAACCCCTGACGTGTTCAATATATCACCAGAATATGATTTTAACATTATCTTCGGCGGTGTTAAAGGAATATGCTTAAAAAGTTGATTGTAGGTATTTAGCGGAATGGCTGTAGCACAGGAACCACTATCTACCTCAAAATTAATTCGATGTCCACACACATCAACGGACAAGGTCATCGCTTCGCCTCGGTTACTGCGTATGTTACAAATAGACTCAGTGAGATCCAAAAACTGCTTACCATCGTCATCATCATCGTTACTCCCTTCAGCACACTGTAACATGTGAACGCGCTTCTTATCTTTACACATGCGCTGTAGGTGCCCTTTCACACCACACTTTTTGCACTTGTAACCTCTAAACCTACACTTATCAGCACTGTGGTTTGAATACCCGCACACTTCACATTGGATACACTTGGACGTCGAAGCCGGGGACACCTTGTGCACTTCAGCCAGCTGCGCGCGCGCCACGACTGACTGCCGCGCGGCGCTCCGGGCGCTGTGCAGCGACACGGCCAGGTCCAGGGCCCTCGCCAGCGTGAGGCCGGCGGCATCCTCGGTGAACAATCTGTCTCTCTCCACACCCGGCTGCATCCCCAACACGAAACGATCTCGGAGCATATCTTCTAATCCCATGCCGAAATCACAGTCGGACGACAAATGGCGTACCCGAGCTGCCCATAGTGTCAATTCTTCGTCATCCCTTTGTGAAGCGCTGTGAAAATTGTGCCGTTCTGCAAAAAGCGATCTCTTCGGCACCAAATGCTTGTCCACCTCTGCTACAATCTGCTCGAACGATAGTTCTTCTACTGTTTTTGGTGCTATTAGCTCGCGTACCAATTTATACGCGGGCTCGTTGAGTGCAGTTAACAACACGGCGCGTCGACGATCATTTTTACCGTCTTCGGTTTTTGTGATGGCATTCGCCCCGAACCAAACGCTCAGGCGCTCTTTAAAAATCTTCCAGTCATTGCCAATCTCAAACACTGGTAAACTTCCGATCGTCGAATTCATGTCGTACGTAACTATGTATTCGCGAATATTAATAAAAGATCCGGACGGTCGCCAGCTGTTATAAATGAAACGACGTGCGCTCGTGTCTTAGGCGTTTAATGCACTGAATGGCGGCCTACCGAGAAGTTACATATAAATTACCCTAACAGACGCCTAAAAGTGTTACCTATAGCTATGGGTCTTATACCACCGTCTTTCTTCGTCAGTGCACATAAGGAAGCTCCAAATATGTACGGACAAACCTCCGTGTTCAAATTCCCCATCAAAAGGAAATTCACCAGTCTTGTCAAGGATTCCAAAAGACGGGCTCCATTATCACCAGCAGAAGGTGACGTTAGCTCCTTTAAATGCTGCGGTCTTATGCCATCAAGACCCGACGCCGAGCCATTATAAAAGGAGTGCAACGCACGATTAACATGTGAAGCTTCAATCTGTAATGGAGCAACTGGAACCCCAGGACACGGAGGAAAATTAAGCTGGCGAGAAGGCGCCGGATGCTTATCCCTCAGAGCAGACAGAGTCGCCTCGTTTTTCTGCGCGACAGACCCGTCCGAGACTAACAACCGCACTGCCCCTCTCAAATCGCCCTCGTAAACCTTTGATTGAATAGCCCTGTACAATGAATGGGAACCACCGGAAGTCGATTGGCCCTGCTGAAAGGAGAAATAACCCAAACTTTGCTCAATATTATGCTTGACCCTACTAGTAAGAGAACCCCGAGATGACTTATCAGGCACCCTCAATCCCGTGAACGCAAACGAAAGCAAAAGAAACCAGTCATCTACACAATTACTACTAATACACTTCTCAATAATGTCACTAAGCCTCCCCGCGGCCTGATTCCTCGCCCCTTTCGGTATATGCCGCAGAACCCTCACCGAATTTTTAAGCCTCGGGAGATCTTGTAAGGGATTGGAAGTGATTCCACGAGACGATAAGCCCGCCACATCTAGCACCGGTGGCAAACTTCCCTGCGAAATCGCTTGCACTGACGGGCCAACGACTTCCTGCTGCATTGCAGGCGTTGCACTTCTGTGCATCCGACTAATATGAACCTGAAGGCCCCGTGTGGTTGCATATAGCTTGGAATTACCTGGACAGTGTGGGCAAGGCACCCTAACTTGACCACTCATTGCGAAATAGGCCGGAAACTCTTATGGAAAATAATAATTATATGCCTATGTACCTAATATAACGTAAAACAAGTCAAAACTTAACAATTATATTCCTTAATATGTACATAATATAACGGAAGCAATCACGAAAAGGAACATTACGCACTATTGGACCATAAGTAAAAAAAAATCCCTAACTAAAACAAAACAGAAACAAAAATAAATCCTGCAAATACAATTTTTCAAAATATCCAAATACAAATGTCACCGATTTAATTGAAATAAATACATAATCACACCTGTTTCCCGCTTCGGTTGGCAGAGGCCACAGAAATACTACAGGCAGAATATAAAAAAAAAAAATATATATATGGGCGGAATAACGATTTCTAAATTTACCAACAAAAAGATTTATTACAAAAATAGCCGCATCAAAACTTTGCAAGCATACGAACAGGAGACAAAAACAGTTCACCGCCGTTGTGTCGGGTAGACCTCGCTCGAAGCATCCACCGCCGCAGCTACCCCGTTAAATATTTTGAAATCACTTTTAGACATCGAGTTTAGTTTTCCTAACGTTAGAAACTGTTTTCTGATTGGTCATGTCAATTATAAGTAGTGGTAATTGATTGGAATCTTTTTCATCAAGCACGTACTATTAAGCGTTAATAAATATTGCCAAAAGGTTTTTTCTATTATTTTAGACAAGTAGGTAGTTATAAAAAAATACTAATATATGTATAAAAAAAAAATTCACTTCAGCGTACAGTTTATGTTTACTGTAATAACTATAGAATTAGGTATTTATCTTATATTTACAATAACAGAGACCATGGCAGTTTTCGTCCCGTCAATTTCGAACAGCGCAACTGATTACAATCTACCTTAGAACGATTCTTTTATTCGCCGTTTTCACATTTATTTCCCTAGAATAAATTGACAAAAATCGAATACAAGAATACAATGGGAAGAAAACAATTTCCAAATCAGGCTTCGCTTGGTGGGAAAATATTTAAATGTATTTCTAGTTCTTCGCTTCCAAGGTGTACCACCTTTCTTCCATTATCAAGCCGTCCGTACATAGGCACATAAAAATAAGCTAAAAATAATTAAACTGAAATGAAAGCCTGGCATCGTAAAACTGGCCTTAATAGTACATTATTGCAGAGGCCGCCAAGTAGCGCATTGCCGGACGAGTCAGTTAGAAGGCTGAGCGAAGCGAAGCCTTCTATTAGTACGAGTCCGG
Organism: Aethes cnicana; assembly: GCA_963971205.1. Lineage (NCBI taxonomy): Eukaryota > Metazoa > Arthropoda > Insecta > Lepidoptera > Tortricidae > Aethes > Aethes cnicana. The sequence goes on along the minus strand of OZ020278.1, from coordinate 329,219 downwards.
CAATCGCAATTGCGGCCGAGGTATATATAATGCTTTTCTCAAACAGCGAGGAAATACGTAAGGTCAGTCGGGGCAAGTGCGCCAGGATGGGGTAAGTGCGCCTAATATAAATATATCGAAACCTATAAATATTACTCAACTAGTAGTTGGCTGTTTACAAGGCATAGATAGGGGCGAAATAAACTTACCCCACATCAGTATTTACTACTTCCATGATCGTGGATGATTTGGCCATGGAAGTTGTACTTATTACCTCCATGGATTTGTCAGTTTCGGGGCAAGTGTGCCAGGATGGGGTAAGTGCGCCTAACATAGATATATATCGAAATCTATAAATATTACTCAACTAGTAGTTGGCTGTTTACAAGGCATAGATAGGGGCGAAATAAATTTAGGCGCACTTACCCCACATCAGTATTTACTACTTCCATGATCGTGGATGATTTGGCCATGGAAGTTGTACTTATTACCTCCATAGATTTGTCAGTTTCGGGGCAAGTGCGCCAGGATGGGGTAAGTGCGCCTAACATAGATATATCGAAACCTATAAATATTACTCAACTAGTAGTTGTCTGTTTATAAGGCGCATAGGGGCGAAATAAATTTAGGCGCACTTACCCCACATCAGTATTTACTACTTCCATGATCGTGGATGATTTGGCAATGGAAGTAGTACATATTACCTCCATGGATTTGTCAGTTTATCTACAGAGGTGTCTCAAATAGCAAGCGAATTAAAAAAAAACACACACGACAATAATGTTTTTGCTGGCCAAGGCCGGCAATGGACAGCCTCGCGTCTTCTTTTTTTGAAAGTAACACGAACATTTCCGAGCATGTTTGAGAAAAATCATATTACCTAATACGTGTAGCTACAAACACGCGGTGTCTCATAATTATAATGTAATTGAAAAAGTCTTTTCTCGAAATTCATTTCCTAAATCGATAAGTAGGGACAAGACAACAACAAACACAAGACAAGACAGAGACAGAGTTGGAGGGACAAGATGGAGTGACGACCTCGGTCGCGGGAACGCGGTGGATGCGAGTGGCACAGGACCGGTCTGAGTGGCGCGCCTTGGGGGAGGCCTATGTCCAGCAGTGGACGTCTATCGGCTGAAATGATGATGATGATAAGTAGGGACTAGTTATATAGACTTACTACTACTACTACAGCCTATTTGCGTCCCACTGCTGGGCACAGGCCTCCTCTCATCACGAGAGGGGTTTGGGCTATAGTCCCCACGCGGGCCCAGAGCGGATTGGGAACTTCACACACATCTTTGAATTACTTCGCAGATGCGTGCATGTTTCCTCACGATGTTTTCCTTCACTGAAAAGCTCAGTGGTAAATTCAAATTGAAATTCGCACATAAGTAAACTTAGAGGTGCAAGCCGGAATCGAACCCCCGACCCTCCGCATGAGAGACGGTAGGTCGAACCACTAGGCCACCACGGCTTTTCACGGGACTAGACATTATTCTACAAAAACGAAAATCATTTATTCCTTTTGTGCAATGACTTTCTGAAAAGTATATATTGTCCTATACACCTACCGTATTGATACCTACGCTAAGTCATAGCAATCTTTTATATTACCGCCCTCATTTTTCCCCTAAAACCTGATGCGGTGAAGCGATCCTCCCCTTATCGTTATTAACAAAAAATCCCAACATCCCACAGTAAGAATGGCATCAGTAAATCAATTGTAATGTTGAAAGTTGGTCCCCACGTTCTGCGCCTCACGGTATTTGTAATTGAATTGTCAGTTTATAGGGCCCGAGTGGACACTGCCGGTCCCTTACTGTGGTCCAAGGGATGGGAAATGAATGGGGATGTCTTACTTATACAAACTTTTATTGAAAAAAACTTCTTATTTTAAACTAGCTTCTGCCCGCGACTTTGCCCGCGTGGAATTCGGTTATCGCGTTCCCGCGGGAATTATGCGTATTCCGGGATAAAAAGTAGCCTATGTCCTTTCCCGGAACTCCAACTATCGCCATGCCAAATTTCATCTCAATCGGTCCAGCGGTTGAAGCGGGAAGAAGTAACAGACAGACAGTCAGACAGAGTTACTTTCGCAGTTATAATATTACTAGCATCTGCCCGCGACTTTGCCCGCGTGGAATTCGATGATCGCGTTCCCGTGGGAATTATGCATTTTCCGGGATAAAAAGTAGTCTTTGTCCTTTCCCGGGACTCCAACTATCTCCATGCCAAATTTCATCCAAATCGGTCCAGCGGTTGAAGCGTGAAGAGGTAACAGACAGACAGACAGACAGAGTACTTTCGCATTTACAATATTAAGTATGGAGTAGTATGGATATGGATGTAAACATTTGCAAAGTGACAAAACGAATACGAACATTTAGGACTGACTGACCTACCAATAGTTAAAATTTGGCCATTTTAAATTATAATAAAATGTTTACAACTCAAAGAACTAGTATAGTTTTCCAGTAGATTAATCTGATCATCGGCCATAAAATGGTGTTAAATTAAAGTCATTATCTACTTAGTGTAAAAATTTGGAAAATTTCAATTTCAATTGATGATAAGATTACGGATACTTACGATCATTGATTTATTATAAGTAAGGATTCACAATCAGCCCGAGAAATATGGGCCGTCAAAACGGGTGCCCGAACAACTCGGGCACCCGTTTGGCGCTCAGTAAATTTGACACTTAAGTCTTATAATGTTAGGTTTACTTGTGTATAAAATTTTTATCGTGACACATATTATAAAGAGGCGTTATTAGCATATTGGAACGTATTTTCTAATGTCGTTTGCTCCATATATTTTGACATATTCTGTTAGGCACTGTTCGTCTTGGATATGTTATTAAAGGTCATCTACAATGAAAATTTTTGTTGAATGAAAATTGATCCATGCCGAGTGGACGTCTTGTCGGGCTATAAGATGATTGATAAATCCCTATCTATACCATCAGCAATTGTTACAGTTTATTTTGAATAAATAAATGTAAAAAGTAAGCTTGCACAACAACGAGCGCCGATTCTGAACCTGCCCCGAATTCGTTGCTCTCTTATTCCTTGAACCGCAGCCTAACTGGCCTACGAGAATCACCTCCACGTGAAAAAGAAAAGATTTTGAAACTGGCCCAGCTTAATTCCGTGAGATTCACCCGAGATATTTTATAGAAAAAGTTCTACCTCTTATCTTTTAGAGTTTTTAAGCTACGCGACGTACTTACTGAGATTAACCTGAAGCTTTATAAATGTACTCAGATGCTTGTGGTGGATTTTATTTACTTGTTAACTATAAATGTACTCAGATGCTTGTGGTGGATTTTATTTACTTGTTAACAAACTAGGATAATTATCCCAGTTATTTTTTTAACTAGCTTTATTATACTAGCTTCTGCCCGCGGCTTCGCCCGCGTGGAATTCGGTTATCGCGTTCCCGTGAGAACTATGCATTTTTTCGGGATAAAAGTAGCCTATGTCTTTTCTAAGGACTTACACTAATTTTAAACCAAATTTCATCTAAATCGGTACAGTGATTTATGCATGAACAAGTAACAGACTCAGAGACAGACTTTCTCATTTAAAATATTAGTATAGATGTTATAAACTTGCAGTTTCACGATATTGCAATTTTGTGGTACAGCCGACTTTAAAATCAAGGCTCCATCTACTACTACTACAGCCTATTTGCGTCCCACTGCTGGGCACAGGCCTCCTCTCATCACGAGAGGGTTTGGGCTATAGTCCCCACACGGGCTCAGAGCGGATTGGAGACTTCACACACATCTTTGAATTACTTCGCAGATGCGTGATGGTTTCCTCACGATGTTTTCCTTCACCGAAAAGCTCAGTGTTAAATTCAAATTGAATTTAATTTTTTATTCCAATAAAGCAAAACAATTTCCGATCAATGAAATAGCAGATTTTATTACCCGTGACCGGTCGAAAACTTTCTCGATTTAAACTCGAATTAGTCATAAAATCTGAGTCTTACATGTACCAGCTTTTATTTATGTCCGAAATATAGGTTATAGCGAAACAGCAATGTTTTCAAATGAAACATCTGACTTTTGCCAAGAAAGTAAAATGGATAAATATTTTTCGCTTAGTACCCAGACCTTCTGTGAGTAATATAAGACTATCTACTTAACTAAATATGTAAATGAAAATATGCAGAATTAAGTAAACGATCATCATTAATTAAGTTAGACCTTAATCTATTAAGCCATTTAGGCCATAGATCGTGCCAAATAAATGAAAATACATAGATATATACCTACTTGAAAGGAAAAACCTTTTTTCGCAAGCAGGTACAAAAGCTTCAGAAGTTTTAGGACTTTTGTCACAATTACTCAAAACTGCGATCATTCTAAGTTTATCGTGGGGAAGCTGCACAAATATCAACGAGGAATAACTTTGATTAAATACTTGTGCTCGGTCCCAATCACATTAGCAACTTGGAGCGACACGGCACCGTTTGTCTTGGGAAAGATACCTGCAGATATTGAAGTTTGCCACTTGATTTCTCTGTCTAGTTTTAGATGTCTTTGTACGTATTTTATGGGCTGTTTTGTTCATTGTAGTTAACATTGTTAATTAACTGGATTATTGTACAGAAGCTTCTGCCCGCGACTTAGTCGGAGTGGAATTTGGTTAGTTAGTGTTTCCGAGGGAACTATACAATATACATATTTTCTGCGAAAAAATGAAGCCTATATATATGTGGACCCATACAACATTTTGTGGCAATTGGGTAGTTCTTGAGTTAAAAATGGACATACAAAAATACGGTCACGTGACTTCTAGCTACAGACTTATTGTGTTATAAATTATAAAAGAGTATAATCATAGATGACAAGTATAATTTTATTGACGTGTTATTTTGAACATGCTTTCTTATGTTTCAGATTTTCTCATTTTTTTTTAAATAAACAGATAATATCAATTTTGAACTGTGGCTATAGTTTGATGCATGGAATAAACTTGAAATAAAAAGTAGCCTGCGTATTTTCCTAGTATTCAACGGTACATACATACTCCTCTAATAGGTAAATCACATTTCATACAATTAAGTAAACTCTGTAAAATTGTATATCTCTTTATAACAATATTAGGAAACGATAAGCCATTATCGCCTGAGGCACCTATTCAATTTGTGACAAATGGTTCAAAATACGAATAAACCCTTCCCTGAACTCTTTATTATAGATAACAATCCTACACAATTCGGAAGCCATTTCAATATCGTCCCATTCCATACGATTGTGGGTGAAATCATCAATTATACTACCATCTCAATACAGCCTTCCTTTTATCGAAATAAGCTGTTTTGGAGTAGGCCAGTTCAGGGAACCGCAGTAAACGGTGGTGTGCTGCAGTAACGTAGAGATCTTCTACTATCTAAAGTCCCGCGCCTTTACATTTCCAAACGCTTCAATTTTATTATTATTATTTAAAAAGCGCCACCAACACTCTCAACGCATAGTTGATGGCTGGCTCAGCACGCACACATGTGTTGAGAGTGTTGGTGGTGCTTTTTAAATACATTGGCTGGACTTTAGATAGTAGAAGATCTCTAGCACATTCTGCATACGTTGTGCCTACTTTGTCTCGTATAGCATCTAGAATCGATTAGTACTCGTAACAGCTTGTAAATACTCGAATACAGAAACAACTTTTAATTTTGATGCGACTCTGCTTGATCAATTCTGCTGCATAACCTACACAAACCGGTGCCAACTGGATTTTTTACAGTTAAATACGATTTTGGTGCCTTTGTCGACGAACTGACAGCTATCACACAGGCACAACAAGGTGTCTATGAGTTGCTGTGTTTACTTAATTCTTGGCTCGTTTAAAGATTATCAATTTTCGCTTACAGATATGAAAATAATCATGCAATACCCCACGTCGCTAAGAGTGAGATTGCACCACTGTAGTTAACGTTTACACTGCGCCGGCGCCATTCATTAGGTGACAATGGCGGCTGCACCTGTCCCGGCGGATCGCGCCGCAACTATGAATCACGACCCACGAAGCCATTTGAGGGGACTATAGACACAGCTATAGATCCGGCCGCACACTCGGAATTGAATATAGGACAGCCATTGTACCTAGATTTTATAGTTTACCTTTTCATATTATTTTTGAAAAAAAATCCTTCTGCTGAGTTTGTTGCGGTGCTTCTTCTCAAGCAGTGGGTAAATTCATTTCTGACGTGTAAAAGTGTCCAGGATGTGGCCTACTTGCTGAATAAATATTGATTTGATTTGACATATGATTGACTTTTTTGATAGCAAAATTGGTTTGCAATATCGGATTAATTGTTGTTACTGTAAACATGAATGAATCTGCCGCTACCTTCATTATTAACTTTTCGTACTTATAGTTTTAGTCTTATTAAGTTCTCGAGTGGCGTCCGCGAACCGGGAGACGAGCTGTCGGTAGGCCTCCAACAAGATGGAGTGACGACCTTGAAAAGGTCGCGGGAACGCGGTTGATGCTAGTGGCACAGGACCGCACTGGTCTTAATACCGCGCCTTGGGGGAGGCCTATCTCCAGCAATGGACGTCTTTCGGTTGAAATGATGATGACTTGGTGTTATCATTAAATGAAAGGAAGAAAGACGAGCTGTCGGTAGGCCTCCAAAAAAGGGGAGCAAGGACGTTATGATTGACTTCTCTACACCTCCCTCACTAACCCAAGGAACCTACATGAATAATTTTAGCACTCTACGATCATTAGTTTCGGCAGTACGCTCTCAATAGTCAGCCAATAACGAAACAGTACTAATTACACATAGATATAATCTACTATAGGAAGTCCCGAATTCATTTCAAAACGCTTTAATGTATTTATTATTATTTCAAAAGCACTACCAACCCTATAATAAGTAATAACATATGGACGAACAGTGCCTAACAGAATATGTCAAAATATATGGAGCAAACTGACAGTAGAAAATACGTTCCAATTTGCTAATAACGCATTTTTATAACGAAGGCCAAACGGGTGCCTGAGCTGTTCGGGCACCCGTTTTGACGGGGCCATTTTTCTCCGGCTGATTGTGAATCCTTACTTATAATAGATCAATGCTACCAACACTCAACGCATAGTTGACGGCTGTCTCAGCACGCACACATGCTTAAATTATCTCCACCTATACATTGCCAGTTCATTACTTACCTAATTACCTAATATTAATTAGTGGTAAAAAATAATGGTATGAAAAAAACACATGTTCGAAATTTTCTTCTCAGATAATTTCTTTTAATACATTGAATCTTCCTTTTTCGGGAAGCCGGATTCGCTTATCTTATTTAACGCCATCGCTGCGCCATGTCAAACGCGAATAAATGTCGTTCCGGCCTCATTACTGTCAATTTTAATAGAAAATGTCAGCGAAAGTATTGACAAGAAAAATAACGCCGGTTTGTAGTGTTTTCGAACATCTATATGTTAACGTCGCAAGTATGACGTATTTTTTGCATTTGTATGTTACGGTTATTCGCTTTCCATTTTGTTACTATAGGTACTTACGAAGCCGTGGTGGCCTAGTGGTTCGACCTACCGCCTCTCATGCAGAGGGTCGGGGGTTCGATTCCGGCTCGCGCCTCTAAGTTTACTTATGTGTGGAATCCAATTTGAATTTACCACTGAGCTTTTCGGTGAAGGAAAACATCGTGAGGAAACCTGCACACATCTGCGAAGTAATTCAAAGATGTGTGTGAAGTCCCCAATCCGCACTGGTCTCGCGTGGGGACTATAGCCCAAACCGTCTCGTGATCAGAAGAGGCCTGTGCCCAGCAGTGGGATGCAAATACTCTGTAGTACTAGGTACTTACATGTTGCTATTTTTTCTTTAGTAAATACCTACACAAGTTCTAAATTATAGTAAAATAGGCAACTACTAGACATTCAATTAATTATTAAACTATTACGCTTAATTTGTTTATTTTCGCAAAGTTGAGTTTCAGATATGTTGTTAAGGACACAATAACGATACTCGTGGTGCGGTGACGTGGGCCTGGGATCATAATCCTTATACTATATAGGCCTATCAACAAAGGTAACATTACCTTTTCTCATATAGCGAATCGATAACAGACCCCCGACCCGCAAACCCCGTTCTCCTAATTCACATTCAGTTAGCGTGAAACTCGCCGGTAAAAAGAAAAGTGAGACAATCGGCCGCAGTTCCGAAAACCATCGAGATAAGCAACTTCAGCGGGCCCGGACGAAAGTTAGAGAAGGGCGCTATCTCAGAGATAGCGGAAGCCTATTATTGAATTTTCGATTTTTTTTTCTGGTTTGATAAAATTTTGGGAGGGCGATTAATTTTCGTCAGCGAGATAATAATTGGGAGACTTAATGTGGGTACTTTTATTGCACTTAGTCAGAAAGTTAAGTTAATAAGTTAGTTCATTAACGGTCTGATGAGTTACTTAGTTCTACGTACGATAGTTACCTGTTAGGTATAGTGGTTCTACAGTGTTTGTGGGCAAGTATGCGCACACACCTTAGGTTTTTAAATTCTTTTCGGTTATGTCCCACTTACTATTAACTTATTCTTTAAATTCGAATCGGCTCTATTTGCCTACCCAATTTATAATTTAGGTAACTAACACTAGATTAAGTATGCAACTGTGCTACTAACCAAATGATCCAAGTTGGTCGTAATAAAAGTTTTCTATTCTGTTCTATTCGAATTTAAAATTTTACGTTAAAATTATACATGGTGGGTCAGAAAATATGGCAAAGATTTAACCCACCGTATCGGCTATCGATTCTAAGTATATTGTATAGGTCTTTATTTTTTTTGAATTGGTAAAAAAATATATTTTGTATAGGATTCAGGCGTCGCTCACACAACCAATCCCATATAATTTTTTTTTTTACCAACTCAAAAAAAAATTCAAGGCCTATACAATATACTTAGAATCGATAGCCGATACGGTGGGTTAAATCTTTGCCATATTTTCTGACCCACCGTGTATAGACCAAATTCATGAAAATTTAAGACGATTCCGTCTTATTCCACGATTTAAGTATCTATAGCATTTGTGACGTACACATGTAGCAGGAATATTGAATTGGTAGAGATTCTGTCGAGTTAATTAGCCTTCAATAACCAAGCGCTCTAATGCTTTTTTCAATAGAGTGAACAAACGAGTATTTTCATACGTGTGAACAGTTAGATAATTAACTCGTCTATACAAGCGGTTTAGCGACCTTCTTGACACTCCGGCTTAGCCTCTGCTACACGCATATATTATGGAATCAAACTAATCCAGCCGTAGCTACAAGTTAAATGAGACCACGTGACGCACCCAATCCGCTAATGGTCCGCACAGCGCCATCTCGTGAATAATGCAGCGAATTAGGGCTTTGTGCCGCGCTGGGCGCTTCTAATTTGTATAATAAGTGCAGTGAATGCAGAAAGAATGGAGTAATTGTGTTTGTCTGTGGAAGCGCGTGATTGCCTGTCTAGGCACCTATTAAGAAGCCTGGAAATTTATTTCAAGATGTGGTTCTCCCGAATATGATATTATATTATGTTACTTACCTATTTTTTATTTGTCAGGATTTAGTTCAGGGTTTATTTTTTCACAAGTTAAGAAGCTAAAAGTATATAAAATATTATTATTTAATGCAGTTGCATAACAAACAAACATTTTGATAAAGGGTTAGCATGTGGACTGCCATTTCCGACCGAGTTTTTCTTTTTTTTTTACCTTTTTGGCCCTACCGTGCTTTTTAAATTTTGACTCCTTTAACTCGAGTCAGCATAGCTGGTGATAAATTATTTCAAAATAAACCTATAAAATACCATTCCAGACGCCTGTGCTTTAAGAAGACATTGTATTCACAACACACAGTATTTTCAACTTAGTTAAGAAGAATTTTAGTGTCTTGCTCATTATGAGTTCATTAAATAATTTAATATGCACTTTCCAGTTTGTCCGTGCAATTTATTCCAACCAAGTTCTTACTGTAGTTGTTCGCAATTAAAAACTTAGCACGTAAACCATAGACGGGACACAGGTGGCCGGAGTAATTAAAGTTTGTTGCATAAAACATGAACAAACACCTTGTTAATTCTATTTTGATATATTCCATTTAAAGTATAACGTAAGCGAACTGAATACGTTTAGTTATTCTATTCCTAAATCTGATGTCAAATCGAAGAAAGTTATAAACAATATCAACTTGCTTTTTGGACAAACAATATTTTTGGAGTAACAATAATGTGACGAGAAGTCAATCAGTAAATAACGCCTTAAGCCAGTCCCTAAAGAAATTCTATGGTAAATGCCGTTTTGCCACAATTTCATTAATACAAGAGATACTCTTAAGATAGGACCAAAAAATAAAACATAGTGAGTATACATTCTGTACATTTATCTAGGTACATTCGACACGTCCTACGTATACTGGTGTAAGTGTCATTTTTGTGATTTTCGATTTTTTGCAGATTTATGACTACAATACTTATATTTAGCTACCACAAAAATTTCGTAGAAAATCCTATTAATTTCGAAATAAAGTGACGTATATTGATGTATGTAACGCAATTCCGTCAATCGGCACGATGTATACTGATGTATACTGATGTTAGGGTCTTTGTCTCAGTTAGCACACATGGTATTTAACAACGTAGACGCCCAAAATGACTTCAACGTACCGTCAGCAGCAGAAGTAGATAAGCTGTCCAGGTGTTCAAAATCACCTACACACGCCCTTAACGTCTTAAGAATAAAGTCGTGTGTAGGACATTTTGAACACCTGGACAGCTTATCTACTTCTGCTGCTCACTGTACATCATAAAGGTAACATGAGTTAATTTCACGATGGTTTTTCTGGTTAATTGCTAAAATTGTGTAAAATAAGTCAATGATTAGTTTGTAACAGTATACGAAAATTCTATTGTCGATTTCTTTACCGCGTATATTGAGGCAAGTGGTAGTTAGAATAGTTACTACACCACGTCGATAAGTCAAATACGCGTATACCAGTGTATCTGCCATTTTCTTTAAAGCTACAAATAATTTCGAAATTCCATGAATGTAAACTAAAGTAAAATACATCCTTATTATTACTAAAAAAAATTGTACAATTATCTTCAGAAACAAAAAAGTTATGAGTAAAAGAACCTTTGCACAGCTCTCCTGTGTAAAATCATAATTTTGCACTTGCACTAGTATACGGGGACGAGTCGAATGTATAGTCAGCAGCAGAAATAGTACTTCTGCTGCTGACTGTACATTTCATATCTATGAAAATCTTTTCATATAGTTGTGCACGTGTATACCATTCCTCTTCTTACCGACACTTAACGTACGTTACGTAATTAATAATGAATACTCAAAGAAAGTATGTACTTTGTTTTTGTTATTCGCATTTCGGTGAAGTCGAAACAAAAGTTCACTTGGAAGTTACATAATTAGACAACAGAATTGCCAGTTAGTTTAATTAAGTTACAGGGAATGTACCTATTAGTAAATAACCACATGTGTTTCTTGTGAGGTGCTTAGTCTCCTTGCAACTAGAAGGAGATTAAATACTTCACATTCATTTATTAAACTCACCTACTTAAGTAGAGATCTTCTACTATCTAAAGTCCCGCGCCTTCACATTTCAAAACGCTTCAATTTATTTAAAAAAGACCCACCAACACTCTCAACACATTTGTGCGTGCTGAGACAGCCATCAACTATGCGTTGAGAGTGTTGGTGGTGCTTTTTAAATAATAATGAAAAAATTGAAGCATTTTGAAATGTGAAGGCGCGGGGCTTTAGATAGTAGAAGATCTCTACTGACCGATCAACGCACTGCCTGAACAGATCGTAGAAAGCTGAAATTCGACATGTAGATTCCATTGGGAGTGTAGAAGAGAACTAAGCCTGGATTTTCCGAAATTCCTGCGGGAACGGGAAAAATGGGACCTACGAGGGCTAGTAGATGGCTAAGTATAAAATACAAAGTTCCTATAAAAACGTCAAAAATGTTAACCGATCTAAAAGCATCACTTGATGAGGATCGTAAATAATATCGAAACGTGTTTGAGTAAGGTCTGGACGTTTCAAAAGAAGGGTTCTATTTGCGCAGAAGTCTGGAATACGTAATGATAAGTGTAAATGTATCTTTCGATTGAGTTGGTGGAAATTCCACCCCTTGACCATTAGTTTACCCTTTAATATTAATTTTCTATGAAATATTTTTTTACTAGCTTCTGCCCGCGACTTCGTTCGCGTGGAATTCGTTAATAGCATTACCGCGGGAATTATGCATTCTTCCGGGATAAAAAGTAGCCTATATGTTGATCAGTGTTATAAACTACCCCCATACCCAATTTTGTTACAATCCATCCATTAACTTTCGAGTTAAATCCGGACATACATACATACAGTAAATTTTTCTAAAAATTCTTATTTTGTGTTCAGTATTGTTTATTCCCCTCGACATGATAGTTTCTTTTAATTTTCAAGTTTCAGACGTGACTTCTTCTACAGACTTATTATTAGTAAAGATTATTCTTACTGTATAACACTATGTAATTTTGAGGACCTTCCCCATTTTCTCGTAGATCAAAGTTTGTAAGAAATGGGACCAAATAAGAGAAATACCCTTACAATTACGAAAAGAATTTTCGAAAACGCCATAAACGACGGAGTAGGAAACACAGGAAAAAAACCCACAGCAAATTGAGAACCTCCTCCTTTTGAAGTCAATTAAAAATACACATCCAAGATCCAGATCGTGTCTTTATTATGTTGTTAGTATTTCCTACATGGTATTACGCCCTTGGGCTGAACACTCGGGATAATCCACGCCGGCACCGACAGCCAAGTTTTTCCTCGGTTTGACACACGAAATGCAAAACTTGTAATTTTGTTTACAAATTCAGGCCGGAAGGTGTTTGCATGGTGTCTCGGAACTTTTCTATTATATTTCGTAAATTCTATGAGCGATGAGGGTAGGGTGTCGGCGGGTAGGAGATCGTGAGCCTGATTGGAAGCCACGTGATTGGCTGCCAAGAACTCAGTATAACTTGATATAAGTAAGTATGAGGTATATTTGCATAACTGAGTTATTTTGTTGACACTCCAATACAAGAGTCGATAATGATTTTTTTTTTATGTTATTAGGTCACTGCGGCCCATGGACACCGAAATCATAAGATCTCGAATGCTGTGTTTGAAAATTGAAAAATCTATATTTAATGGTAAGACACGATTTTGAATCTACTTATTTTAAAAAGTGTTAGCAGTAAAAACAAAAATCGACTTTTTATAAGTAGGTAACCAAACAACATTAAGAGTCCCCTTTTAGAGCACGGCGTTTCTCAACTTTTCATACAAACGTAGTTTTGGCTTTTATTCCCAAATTACTGAACAGATTGACTCGAAACTTGGTACACATAATAAAATCATTATTGTGAGTGTCCGAAATTAGTAAAAGTCGTGGTAAAATAAAACACGATTAAATTATAGCCAAAAAACTGAATTTTGAAGTTTGTATGGAGAAAACGAAAATGGTCCTAGTTTCTTTGTTATTCAATTTATTACAATCAAAGTGTATTTTGGACACTAATATCTCTGCGCCACTATTATAGGTACTTGTAAAATTTGGTGCCAATCTGATAAGTAGTTTGCGAAATAAAACGTAACTACTTTTGTACGGAGAAAAGAGCGTACTGGGGAACTCTTAATATAGAAGTTGTTAAATGTTAAAGCTTTCCTAATCGTACAGAAGTAATAAAAGCAAATCTGTGATTAAAAATCTAAACATTAAACAGATTAAAATTATCTTTAACTTCAAGTCAACCAACACTAATGAATGCTTCCAAAAATGAAGCGAAAGATAAGAGGTATACAGAAAGGAACAAGAAATTCAGGGATAATTTATTAATTAACATCAGCGTGGAATTAAATTTTCCAGTAAATTTATATTGAAGGAAACCAGAAGCTGATGAAAAACTTATTTATAAGAGCAGTTCTTGAGAAAGGCTGTCGTTTACGGAATTTAAGACGATCGTTGCTAGCGACATCTTTAATCGGCTTACGGGTGGGGGCGCGAAATGAGCGGCTTAGACTCGTAGAGATAACCTCTAATTTGAGATTTTGTGAAGAGATTCCAGATTTTCACAGAAAACAGTAGCAGTGTCTTAAAAGAAACATTAATCATGACATTTAAAAACTCTTTAAAAATAGTTTTTCCACAAGGTTGAAGCAGTATATCGTGCTTTATTTGTTTATATGCAAAGATGGCATTGCAAAAAAATGCTAAAATCACTGCTAAAATGGATTATTATACCTACACTATTTTAGTTGGATTGGTTGAATGGATTATCACCTCTACAATAATATAAAATGAAAGGTTCGAGATGTTAAACGATATGAATTATAATTAAACAAATTCTATCTGTGTCATTTTCTGTTGTAGTTACGTGTTACACTCATGATCAATTCCAACGTTTTCTCCCTTGATAGTCAGCAAAGTAGCGTTTTTAGGCGGCAGCAAAAGCGTCCATAAAATGTGTTGAAAATCGGAATAATTTTATATTCTAACCGACCTTCTCGTGGCCCCGCCTTATCTCCGCAACTGAATATTTTAATCAGATTATTAATATAAATAAGGCGCAAGTGGATCGGAATTGAGCATTATTTCGTGCGTCGCCTACTTCTTAATTTTATTTGGTCAGAATTGGCCGAAAGTCGCGATCGTTAGTATTAATCGGCCTGTTTATTCGGCTAAATCGGTTCTTAAGTGCTCGTCGCAAATGCGGTTCATTTAATCGTGTTTGAAGTCTGTATCGGTTATTTTGGGACGGATATTGGAGTTTAATCGACGAGGGTAAGCTGTTGGCTAAAATTTAAACATCCTTTACTATTAATTAGGTACTTACTGGGCGGGCTCACGCGGGGACTATAGCCACAGGGCGGACACAGCCTACAAAAGCACGATTTCGAACACAATTCGAATGAAGTGTCAATGTTTGCGTGCGAGGACGTCTGTGTGCGTGCAAGGACGTCTGTACACCTGTACATATGTGTGTACTAACTACGCGGGCCAGTGATCCACTCTCCATCTCCGGATGAAATAAATGACAATAAGGGCGAGTTCGGCGCGAATTCCGCGTGGGCTAGATTCAGGCGGTTGATTCCGTGTCCATTCTGTACATAGTACTATTAAATATTCCCCTCTGTGATGAGATGAGAGGAGGCCTGTGCCCAGCAGTGGGACGTTAAAATAGGCTGTTGTAGTAGTAAGTTTGTAATCTAAATATAAAATAAGGATCAGTGCACATTTGAACCGTGGACCTAGCTAGAAACATGAAATGTATTATAAAGGTATGCCGTAAGTGATAATTAGGCAATGTTTTATGGTATAACAATTTGTATATCTGGAGTGGCGTCCGCGAACCGGTAGACGAGCTGTCGGTAGGCCTCCAACAAGATGGAGTGACGACCTTGTAAAGGTCGCAGGAACGCGGTGGATGCGAGTGGCCTGAGTCTGGGAGGACTGGTCTGAGTGGTGCGCCTTGGGGGAGCCCTATGTCCAGAAGTGGACGTCTTGATGAATTTCTATATTAAATATATCTGTATTAAATAAATAAACAAGCCGTGGTGGCCTAGTGGTTTGACCTACCGCCTCTCATGCAGAGGGTCGCGGGTTCAAATCCGGCTCGCACCTCTGAAATTATTTATGTGCGAAATTCAATTTGAATTTACCACTGAGCTTTTCGGTGAAGGAAAACATCGTGAGGAAACCTGCACGCATCTGCGAAGTAGTTCAAAGATGTGTGTGAAGTCCCAAATCCGCACTGGGCCCGCGTGGGGACTATAGCCCAACCCTCTCGTGATGAGAGGAGGCCTGTGCCCAGCAGTGGGCCGTAAATAGGCTGTTGTAGTAGTATTAAATACACAGTTAAATTATGGATGCTTTTTGATGCATAGATTAGAAATGTTACTTGTTTGAAATACTAAAAGCAAAATGGCATACAAAACGATGCGAAGTGAAATGCTTTTACCCAAGACAAAGTTTTCAGTCAGAAACATATTTTTTTTATTTTTGTAGAAAAAAATATAGGTGTTTTCTAGTTTTTACTTTAAAAAGAAAATACTTAAGTTCAATGTTTTATAAAAACCCTTTGAAAATTCTTGAAATTTCTGTGACTCGGCTAGTCAGCATCTACCTACATATAAAGAAATAAAGTACCTCTACTTATAAAAGATATAACTATGTGAAAAAGTAGTAACATTAAACTTACCATTGAAGAAAAACATCGCGAGCAAACCTTATGCCATCTATTCAAACATATCACTACATAGTATAAATCAAAGTCGCTTCGCTGTCTGTCTGTCCCTATGTATGCTTAGATCTTTAAAACGACGCAACGAATTTTGATGCGGTTTCTTTAATAGATAGCGTGGTTCTTGAGGAAGGAAGGAATAGGAAGGTTTTACTATACATGGTGGGCCAGAAAATATGGCAAATAATTAACCCGCAGTATAGGCTATCGATTCAGTAAGTATATTGTACTAAGTATATTGTATAGGTCTTTAATTTTTTTTGAGTTGGTAAAAAAAAAATGTATAGGATTCAGGCGTCGCTCACACAACCAATCCCATATACAATTTTTTTTTTACCAACTCAAAAAAAATTAAAGACCTATACAATATACTTAGAATCGATAGCTGATACGGTGGGTTAATTATTTGCCATATTTTCTGACCCGCCGTGTATAATTTGTTATAGTGTAACGCTTGATTCCCGCGGGAACGCTATAACCGAATTACACGCGAACGAAGTCGCGGGCAGAAGCTAGTTTTATATAAAACTCATATAGGTTACCCTGCATTACAGAATAAAAGGTCATATAAAAAGCCATGGACACCCTAAAACCGTTTCACATCAAGACACCGACACTTCTATAGCCTTTATTCAAATGGAAAGCTTTCCTGAGTCGTACAAAGCTCCAAAGGTCCTTCTGCGCTGTGTAAATTATTATTGTAGCAAACTGACGGCTATCGATGGCTTGAAAGTGATATCGGAGGCATTTATTGTATTTCTGTACAAGCATTATGTGGAATTTTCCATTGAAAAGCTTTCGAGGTTTTCATAAGCGAGCTGAGCTTAGTTGGAATGTTCTGTTATTTGTAAAATTCTTAAATCGATTAAGAAAATAATGAAATTGAGTTTTAAATAGGTATTTGTTATGTGGAATAAAATAGGTTTGATTTTTTTATGGTTGTTGACAAAAGGAATTATATAACATACTCGTTGATTTACTAAAATAATGATGATGATGATTTTAGTATTTGTACAAATGTACCATAATACTATTTATAATGAACTCATTATTTCGAAATCATAAACGTATTAATCACACATGATATAATTTAATGTTTATAAATAACATAATGACAATTTAAATAAAATTAATATTATCCTATCCATATTAAGTGATAATATACATGGTGGGTCAGAAAATATGGCAAATAATTAACCCACAGTATCGGCTATCGATTCTAAGTATATTGTATAGGTCTTTAATTTTTTTTGAGTTGGTAAAAAAAATATTTTGTATAGGATTCAGGCGTCGCTCACACAACCAATCCCATATACAATTTTTTTTTTTATCAACTCAAAAAAAATTAAAGACCTATACAATATACTTAGAATCGATAGCCGATACTGTGGGTTAATTATTTGCCATATTTTCTGACCCACCGTGTATAATGTACCAATTTAAATAGTGGAACAAAAAGTTAACATAGGACCTTTTTTCTTTCACGCTCACTCTCGCATCGTAAACACGGGTAAAGTTTATATCACAGTTCTAGTAATTATATACGTCACTAATTGTCGTCTTACCTCCCGAATGGGGTAAGCGGTTAGTTACTCGAATGTTAGCGTAAATCTCGTTACATAAAACCGCCAGTTGAGGTAAGGTTTGGGTCGTGCTGGTAGCGAGTAATGAGCTTATGGAAGCTGAATATTTTAAAAGGTGCATTTGTTTTGAAAAAAAAAACATTTAAATGTATGATGTAAGTGAGATACTTATTTTGTGAAAAAGATTATGGAGAAGGTATGACGCTTTACTAATTTCATATTTTTATTAGATTTTTGATATACCTATGTTTACTATTGTTTTGATAATAGGACGAAAAATCCAGACTCAATGTGGTTACTTTTTAAAATGAGAATGAAGCATTCTTATTTTTTCCTTTTTTCTATCTTTTAGTCACAATCGCAAAACCTAAGGAGAGTAAACAAGGGACTATTATATAACCAATCAAATACAAGAGTCTAAAAAGAATCGATCTCTTGCAAGTTCTAATTTCATAATTACATACTATTATTTTATATCCCAAGTGCTTAATTTTCTAATTATCATAAGCCTCTGCTTCCCACACCTCATGTCAAGGTACACCGTGCTCTCACCTTCGCACTTTGATGTGCCTCTAATGAAGACTCGAAGGCGTCGGTTACGCGAAGAAGATGGCTTTGAAAATCAAGAATTCACACCCTCCAACGCATGCTTTGAACATCACAAATTTAATTAGCGCAAAAGCAGTACAATTTCCTGGCAAAAATAGCTCTTTGACGTTATTTTAGTTATTTTAGTTAAAAATGAAAATAATATTAAACTTTTAGTTTGTGCCGAAATAAATGCTACGTATATTTATTTTAGTATACTTATATAGTTATTATGACTTACGGTAAGAAATTTTTTTTGAAAATTCCACCTCTAAACGGCCTCTAAGCGAATTCCAAGCGGATGAAGTGGCGGATAGAAGCTATTATCTATATCTATGTATATTACTAATAATAAAACTTGAAAATTAAAAGAAACTATCAAGTCGAGGGGACCATTATCATTATCAACGATACTGAACACACAAAAAACAATTTTTAGAAAAATTGTCTGTATGTTACACATCTGTATGTATGTATGTATGTCCGGATTTAACTCGAAAACTACTGGACGGATTGCAACAAAATTTTGTATGGGGCTAGTTTATAATACTGGTCAACATATAGGCTACTTTTTATCCCGAAAAAATGCAGTTCCCGCGGGAATACTACTAACGAATTGCACGCGGCCGAAGTCGCGGGCAGAAGCTATGTAATTATATTTACGTTGTGGGAATATCCCGAACCCTCTCCTGATGAGAGGATGATTTAAAAATTAATTTACCGTTATTTTCTAACAAAATTAATCGAGCCAGTAATGTATTGCAAAACATATTGTGCTCAGGCAACATGTGATATTGTCACTGTGGAATCATCTTTTAAAATGTTTGCTCCTAATAGATACAAGCCACACCCGGTCATGTCCCTGTTAAATTGATTTTTTTATATACCAATGGTGTAAAATCTGTTAGTTTAATAATCTACCAAGTTATAACTTACTACCTATTTAATTACCACATTAATCCACATGTGTGTTAAACTTTAAATTCCGGCGGAATCCAATTCTGTAGCTATCAGTTCCCGTCCGCGTTAATTGTGCTCAGGTGCTGCCGGAGAATATCTCTATTAATCTAGACGGAAACGTTTTTGTGTTTTGTTTACAACAGTTAACTCCACAAAAGGCAATGGAGAAGACTTTGCTCATGGTTTTTTGGCGTAATGGAAGCACCTAAGCAACCGAAATTTAGCTCGTTAAAAAATTGCTGAAATGTTTTTCAACCGACAAAAAAACGGAGGAGGTTCTGAAGTCGACGCGCGTTATCTCGTTAATTATGGACCGATTTCGATGTTTTTTTTATGTTAGCACGTGTATGATTTTGGCATCCATTCAAAGACTTCAGTGATATTTACGTCCCGTGTATACATGTTTGCACAATGGAACCGAAAAAAAAACCGACTTCAAACTCCGACAAACTGTGAAGTTGGTGTCAAGTGAACTGATCTAAAGCTATGACAATTCGTAGTAAACTTAGATCGATATTCCACCCCTATAAGACCCCTATTTTCCAATTTTCATTGAAATCGTTAGAACCTTTTTCGAGAACATGAGTAAAAACATAATATAAGTACCTGGGTAGGTACAACTAACTTTTGCTGCGGCTCCGTTCGCGTGGAATTTGGTTATAATTATGTCCTTCCCCGGCATGTGAATCCATCCGGCGGTGAAGAAGTAACAGACAGACATAGTTACTAACTACCCATTTATAATACACTCAACAGCAATGAAAACGGGTTACTTTGTTTGGAAAATCCTATACTTGATCCGTTTTCATTGCTGTTGAGTATATTAGTATGGATATTTAGATAAATATTGCTCGTTTAGTGGCAAGATATCCGCAATATGATGTAGTTGCAATGCGCTGCAATGCGAGACACCATTTAATTTTTTAAACCACGCAAAGAGGTCTGAAGCCGAAATAGCTGTAAAAGCTAGATAATATAGCCATCAACCGTTAATTCTCTGAGCCGCTACAGAAAACCGTAATTAGCGAAAGCCGCTGAAGTCACACACAAACAGCCCACCAAATTCGTTATTATGCTTGCCAACTTGCTTACTCTCCACGAACTTGATGTTTTCTTAATTACGCCCCTAATTTCTGCTTGGTTTTTACTTGTTATTGTTATACTTGTGTTTGTTTTGCTGTTTGTTATATCTTCGGAAGATAAATGTGATAATGATAAGTATTGCTACTGAGTGTTCAAAATGTCGTAACTTTCGGTTTGATGTAAATAATCTAATATATAAAAGTCTCGTGTCACAGTGTTTGTAACCAAACTCCTCCGAAACGGCTCGACCGATTCTTATAAAATTTGAAGTGTATGTTCAGTAGATCTGAGAATAGGACGTAAGCTATTTTTCATATCCAAAAAAAAATTATTCAAGGCGGTACGAAGTCCGCGGGGTCTACTAGTAATATAATAAATATCTTATAAATCTTCATTTCTGACCTAATCAACAAAACAATATAAAACTCTTCCTTAACTGTTTTTTTAATGACAAGTATTTCTTTCATTTTCCTTATTTTTTATATATGTTTGATGAGAAAACGTTCCCTCTTCTTTGTCAATATTTCCTTTACCTCCGACAATTTTGTGGAACGACATCATATCCAGCGGTATTACGTCATCTGGCATTAATTTTCGTCCTAGTTTATCTAACGAGAAAACTGCATTATAATTAAGTGGGTGGCCGAATTTTAGCTTCAGCTGCAGCGGATTCATTACACGAGCTCTAAACCTCCTCGTTTACAACCCCGAGTGGACGCGGGAAGCGTTTCATAATAAATTTGAAACCTAACGATAGGTAAATTATAATCTTCTCATCACCCTTGGCCATAAAGTGGGATTTTCTGCCCACTACGCGGAGAGAAAATCTCACTTCTTGGCCAAGGCAAGACGTAAAACTTTTGACAAACCACTGGCGGTAATTCGTAAAGCCCCAGATCGCATATTTATGCATATATACGCACGGAAACCTGCGATCTGGGACATTTACGAATTCACCACCCTAGGTCTGTAATGAACTATTACCATCAATGTATGCGTAATTTAAGAGATTCTTAAACGTATTTGCTATGTAATGTGCAATTGAGAAATTGATAATTACTTACAGTTCTGTAAGTCATTCGTACACCGGACACGAAAAATAGTACATTACAGACCTAGGGTGGTGAATTCGTAAATGTCCCAGATCGCAGGTTTCTGTGGCCCGAACTGAAGGTGAGGGCCATAAATATGCGATCTGGGGCTTTACGAATTACCGCCCGTGGTTTGTCAAAAGTTCTACGTCTTGCCTTGGCCAAAAAGTGAGATTTTCTCTCCGCGTAGCGGGCAGAAAATCCCACTTTACGGCCAAGGGTGATGTAATAAATATTTGCTTGCCTTCATGCAAAGTACTCGCTTACCCTCGTTTACTATGAAATAACGATTTTCCGCCTACTTCGTACTTTAAGGGTACTTAAACTTAACTAACATTGAGATTAGTTTCAGAAGACCTTATCAAGACATTAGATAGGTACCTTAAACTAGTTAATAAAAAAGTTCACTTTAACCATAGGTACAAACATACATTATAAGGCGTGGTGGCCTAGTGGATCGACCTACCGCCTCTCATGCAGAGGGTCGCGGGTTCGATCCCGGCTCGCACCTCTAAGTTTACTTATGTGCGAAATTCAATTTGAATTTACCACTGAGCTTTTCGGTGAAGGAAAACATCGTAAGTAAACCTGCACGCATCTGCGAAGTAATTCAAAGATGAGTGTGAAGTCCCTATCAGCACTGGGCCCGCGTGGGGACTATAGCCCAGACCCTGTCGTGATGAGAGGAGGCCTGTGCCTAGCAGTGGGACGCAAATAGGCTGTAGTAGTAGTAGTAGTAGTAACCATACAAAAAGTAAGGATTTATAACCTTCATTCAAATCAGTGTAAGCCCGAAATAGTGTTAAATGTGATAATTGATAAATCTCGCCGTCTACTGAGCCTAGAGAATTTGGAGCGCCATCTGAATTTTGCACACGTACAGAGTTTTTACGATGTAGGTACGACGCAATGGGGACTATCGTTTCTTTGCTCACCAGTTGGCGCCACTGTTGACTAAGGTCCAGAGGTATAGCTGTCAAAGGCGACTTTATAAGATCGACGCCGAAACAAAGTTTTAAATCTTGAATCTCATTAACTTTATAAATTATAAACAACTATCATCATATCGAGTAGCTATGCCGCAATGTTGTGCACTTCCGTCATGTTAGGATTTTTTTTTTCAAAGCGTTCACATTTGTCGTCAAATAATGCATATTTGCGATAAAAACACGAAGGAGGTCATTTTTCAACAGGTAAATTAAAGAAATTATAATTTATATCACGAAGCCCGCCAAAACCAGTGAAAAGTGAATGTTATTGGACCTCATGCGACACTAGCGCTTCTAGTGGCAAATTCACACGCGATAGCCCCCATTAAAAGAGCACAAACCACAAACAAAAGAGGTTTTTGGTCTATGTAATTTCCTAGTCTCTGTTACTTATGACTATGATGACGTCACAACTGTTTCTATTTCCACTGCACAACTGCTAAGTGCGCTGTCATCCCGTTTAAATAAACGCTGACTCCAGCTGCCTACATGACGCCATGATATATTAGTTGTTTCATCGGGCGAATGCTTTTCTTGCCGCCATGTGCCGCAATGCTCAGTGTTTTGATAAATATCTTAATTAACAGGCAGTGTTGGTTATGAATGGGTTCTATGTGTTGGTTTTTATGGCCTTGTTGGTTGACAAATCAGCACACAGCCCACCTGATGGTAAAATTTACAATTTAATGGTCTCTGTGGCCAATCCTGAATTCTCAGATGGCATGCCTCTATGCTCATTGGTCCTCTATGGTCATTTTACCTGCTCTCTTACTGAAACTGCGAGCACCGCTGTTTGGCAGCAGATTAGCGAGTAAAATGGCAAATTAATTATTTATTTTTGGCTAAACTGCCAAAGTAACATACTGGACTATAATGTTAAGTTCCAAGTATGTAAAGCAGAATATGAGAAGGTAAGAAGAACACATTTAATGCAGAAAGTGCAATTTTGTTTAAAAAATATTTAACTTGAAAGCCTTAATTTTTACTAAATGACTAGCTGACCCTGCGAACTTCGTAACGCGTTAATTTTTTTGGTATGAAAAATAGTTTAC
The DNA here is from genome assembly GCA_963971205.1 of Aethes cnicana. Taxonomy (NCBI): domain Eukaryota; kingdom Metazoa; phylum Arthropoda; class Insecta; order Lepidoptera; family Tortricidae; genus Aethes; species Aethes cnicana. The sequence continues at coordinate 305,568 of OZ020278.1, read as the reverse complement.
GTCATATTCTCAGACCTACTGAATATATACACCAAATTTCATAAGAATCGGTCGAGCCGTTTTGTAGGAGTTTGGTTACAAACACTGTGATACGAGAATTTTATATATTAGATATTAAAAAAATGTTTTCACTCTGACTCAAAACTATCTCACTACAAATCAAATATTCCAAAAGACAAGAGCTCAAAGGTCAACATCATAAACCAGGAAATACACTATATAAAACTATTCTGTGTGAACAAAAATCTTTTCCCATTCCTGAAACTAAAACGCGATTAAGCCAGGCGCTAAAATAATTAACCAGACTATTCAATATTAAACCTGCGCATGATTTATTAGGTGTTTACGGCAACTTCGGATCAAAGCCTCCACTAATTGATAATACATTCGAATGGTAACACGTGTATGTTTCTATAATTATTGTTCAACTGGTTATCTTCGTTACTATAGTAGCTACTGTGGCATGAATTGTTTGGTATTGAAATTATAATTAGAGGCATTTCAGACATGATGATGATTTTAACACGAAAACATTGGATTATCCTCCCAGCCGAGTGCATTTCATTGATTTTGTACAATTATATAGTTTTTATTAAAATTACCAGATTCACAACTAACTTTAGTATCTTAATGCTGAGCGCTGTACTGTTCAAATACATTTTTTAAGTAAAGGTAAACCTGTTATTGGCCATATAATTGTATCCTAGAATTAAGACTTAGCTAACACTGTATTATAGGGCTGTTGGTTTTCTTATCATTAAATAAATAAATACCTGCTATATCAGAAGTCTTTGTTCTTGAAGTGATGGAAATTTTCTGTGAATCAAAAGTGTCCCTACGTTGCCTACGTTATATATCTCTCCAGTCCGTTTTAAATATATTTACCTCGGAAAAGGAGGGGTGTTGTATGATTTGACTTGTGTCTGTGTCTGTGTATTCTTTATGTATGTATGTGGTCTTTTAATTCCACAACGGATGAACGGACAAACCATAGACAAAAAGTATGATACAAAGTAGAAGATGTAGGTACCAAAATTAATGACGAATCTTGCAGCGGAAAACGGTATGTTTTTAATGATAACTACATCAAAATTTACATAATGACAATGCAAAAGTGATTGTAAAATCCTACTTGAATAAATGTTTTTTTTTTCTTTTATCTTATCTTAAATTTCACAAAAATAATAGGAGGTACATGAAAGCAAAGAAACACTATAAGAACAAAAGTGTGTTGCTAGCTCAGCATAAATACTAAGGTTGATACACCCTCAACGCTGATTTTCAGACAGCACCCAAGAAGCCGAGTGAAGTAAAAAGTTCATAATTATTTATTTTAATATCAATGTTGGGCCACATAGTACATTAAAAATGATACTATTTATTGAATACCATAAAAAAAAAACAAAGAAAATACAGAAATAATACATAATAGATAGGTAAACAACCCCGTAATAAAATACACCCGGAAGAGATACAAAACATCAACGCCCAAAGAGTTTGGAACTTCTTGGACTTAACGGGTATTTCTGATGAACTATAACCATACAAAGGGCCGTCACAATAGATCAGCAATGGTCGAGGTGACACATATATGGCCCTACAACACCCCCTAATAATAATAGGTAAACAACAGACCTATTATACCTACCTAACTACTGAAGGACTGGTACCATAAGTACTCATTGGGAATTGGAGAGTACAATCGGTAGCAGCGAAGTAAATGTGACGAAGCGAATGTTGTTAGATCTCCTATGTTCACTTTATTTATACGTACATATTCATGCTCCCAAATACGGAGGCTAGGGCCAGTAGAGATTCTGGGTATTTCTGGAATATTTACCGAAAGTCCGACCTTTGTGTACAACAAATAGTTGGCTCTGTTAGCGCAGGCCGGCCCGGCCATGGAATTCGGCAATCAATACGACGTTTGGATGTTTGAGGTCAAACAGTCAAGCTCAGTCAACGTTTGGAACGGCGTTATGTGCTTTCCAGGCAGATTTTATGTATCAATTAGGCACTTGACACCGTTAAGCACAGCAACTTATAACTTGGTTTGTAGATCGAAATATTAGTATTTGTTCGAAAAACCTGATAGAATAGTTTCTTGGACCTTTTTATGTAAAAAGATGGTAAGTGGTGGTAAGTGGTCACCGCCGTCTATAGACATTTGTAACACCAGAGGCGTCACTAATGCGTTGCCAATCTCGAAAGGGGAGGAGGATAGGGCATATGGGATAAGGGCGGATAGAGGACTTGGGATTAGGGAAGATGGGATAGGGAAGAGGACAGGCCCCCGGTCCTCTCACTTACCGTGTACGAAACGCATTAGCGAACTGGTTACTTCACGCTGATATTCTGTGAGAGTGTGTAGTGTGTTTATTAAAGCAATAATTTAATATTATTGCAAGGCTCTACCACAATAGACTAGTGTGCAAACTCTCATAGGTATAAACCAAATGTCGAATAAACAAAATTTTTACCACATTATGTTATCCGAAAGACATCCGCTGCTCGTCACCCGCAGACCGATCTTGTGTGAACATTGAACATTAAGCACAATACAAATAATTTACCTTTATTTAATTTCTCTCTCATAAATTGGACTTTCTTGTAAAAATCATCCATACTAATATTATAAATGTGAAAGTGTATTTGTCCTTCCTTCACGTCTTCCCGTGAAATTTGGTATGGAGATAGTTTGAGACCCGAGCAATAACATAGGATACGTTTTATCCCGATATTTCCACGGGAACGGTTTTCCACGGATCAAACTTTTTCAATACTTCTACAACTATAACTGTCTATGTGTATAGTGAAATCGGGTACGCAAATTCTAAGTCTACGCGGGACGAAGTTCGCGGCCATCGGCTAGTAGACAATATTTTAGAATTTAGTAGTCAAACGTACCGGGCGTCATTTTTCTTTCTGTTTGACCTTATGGTTGACTGGTAGAGAATGCCTTTAGGCATTAAGTCCGCCAATTGTATACATTTTGTATGTGCAATGAAGTTTAAATAAATAAATAAATAAACGTACTACGTTTAGTGGCTAATGTATAATTATAATTTCTTCCTTATTCTCAGTAGCCATATATTATGCAAGCTAGAAATCAAATTGGCTTAGAGGATGAGGGGAGAAGGCCTGGCGTTTTTGTACCTGGGCTAACCCTTAGTTGATGCGGGTACTTCTAGAACATACAGTTACAGCAGGCACACTTATTGATTATGCTAATTAGTTTTTAAATGGTTTTATTTATTACATTTTCGTGTAGATAATTATTATCTCGCAGTAGGCAGATAACACAGAACGCCTACCTATCTATTATAGGGCCATATGTGTGTCAAATCGACCATGGCTGATCTATTGTAGGTAGCCTTACGTTTTTTAAATAATTATTTTCGTGGCGTTCTGTGTTATCTGCCTACACCAACGGGAAAACAGGCGTAAGTCTATGTAATAATTAAACATGGATTTTGTTTGTTTGTGCATAACTTTCAGGCTATCCGCAACAGTGATAAATTGTGATATTAAGGGTATGCGCAATGTTGTTTTTATGGGATTGAATCTGAAATTTTCACTTGGAAATTTATATACCCTCAGTGTATTACACATTCATCACTTCTTAACTAAAACAAGCCTGACAACTATTGTAGTTGTGTGTTGTGTGTGTGTATAAACAAGGTACCTACTGGATACGTTTTGTCTATTATATGTCTCTCAGACCACTTCAATTCTAAAAGCTTACTTACATCTAGCTCCCTTTGTCTTCGATTCAATATATTTTTATTTTACCCTAGAAAATTCAATTTTTCAGAGAAACGGAGCAGGTTGAAATTGTAATAACATTTCAAGGATTTCGCTAGAGTATAACAATTTAAGTGTCCAGGTCTGCTGTGCCGGTCTCCACTACGACTAAGCCACGGATAGAATCGTCCGACATGCTTCGCTCAGATTATATTGTCTCACGCGGGACCAATTCTTGTGCTTGTACAATGAACTGTCAGGGCTGCGCTATATATCTCAGCCTACGGCCAAGTAGTCCAAATGTTTTGCTGATTGCTTCACATAGACACCAGTTTATCGAATGGATCGCTTACATCAGTGTGTCTCAGCCTACGGCCAAGTAGGGCAGATATTTTGCTGATTGCACATAGGCACGAGTTTATCGAATGGATCGCTTTCATCACACAAAGTACTTGTAAGTACACAAACACATACATAGTTGGACAGCTTGAAAGGTGTCATGTAAAATGAATATACTTACTTGTAATTTGAACACATTGAAGTTCACATTGATGCATTTTAATTACCAATTATTGTAAGAGTGACTCGAAAGTTTGTATGCAGTCGGAGTTTATTTAATACTTCAAAAATCAAGTTGTTTCTGAATAGACCGCAACCGAAAAAAGAGAATACATTTTTCTTCTTCGACAATATTAGGAGCCTGCCAAGATGGGTTATCAGTCGTCGTATTTCAGAATTTTCTCGCCGTTTTTTGCCTAGGCTTTTCATCCATGCTAGCTTGTCAATACTATCTTATGAATTGGCTCTACAGAAGAGTGTCTTAGTTACCCGCCGACATGTAAAAGCGTTGTAATGCAACCACGAGAAACCTTCAGCTTAAGTTAAAAATAATATGTACAGCGCGAAAGTGAAATCGTCGAATCCGACTCGGCTGGGCAGCCACTCAGAGGGCAATGGAGAGAGCTATGCTCGGGGTTTCTCTGCGTGATAGAATCAGAAATGAGGATATCCGCAGTAGAACCAGGATCACCGACATAGCGCGAAGAATTGCGAGCCTTAAGTGGCAGTGGGCGGGGCACATTGCTCGCAGGATTGATGGCCGATGGGGCCGCAAAGTTCTCGTGTGGCGCCCGCGAACCGGGAGACGAGCTGTCGGTAGGCCTCCAATAAGATGGAGCGACGACCTCGAGCAGGAAACTGGTGGAAGCAAGTAGCACAGGACCGGTCTGAGTAGCGAGCCTTCGGGGAGGCCTATGTCCAGCAGTGAACGTCTTTTGGCTGAAATGATGATGATGAAAGTGAAATAACGACCGAATTAGTAAACAATTATGCTAGTCTTCGTCATGATATTGCCCAACGACTTGAACCATTTAGGTACGCGGAGAACCTTTAAAAATTACGTGAATCCCCGTGAAAAACAGTGACCTCAAACGATCTGGTACATAATAATCCAGGCGGGCACATGACCCGCCATAATCACAGGCTCGTCTCAAGTGCGCGCCGACCGCTTGAGAGAACGGGCCAGGGCACAGGCGGACAGAGACGAAAGCATGAGCGAAAAGTGTCAGTTTTGTCAAAGACTAACCAAAACCACAACATCTATTTTATTTCACACTGGCTGCTAGGCACTGGTGTGTAAATGGTTTGGGCTACCGTGCTCACGTGATCCCAGTGCTTACTTAAAACTAGAATACTTTGGTGTCACTGAAATGGCATCCAACTTAGCATTATGTCGAGGCCCTGAGGGTCTCGTCGCTGGTTTTCCGTGGACACCATTGCAGAGATCGCCGATCTATCCCGCTTCTTCGTGTCTATCCCGCTGACTCCTGTGACTTGGTCTACCCTCAGCCGCGAGCGTCAGGCCCAGCTATCTCAAACCGTGTTTGTAGGCCGCCCCTCTCCGGCGGTATTACTTCGTATACGGCTCCAGATTATCTGCGATTCTGTTCGGCCTGTCTTGCTGATGGAGTTGCGTAACGAACGCCTGACGTTACCAGGTTTAATGGAGTGATTTCATAAGTTTAAACTAGGCGTGTTTTGAGACATCTCGAAACGTGTGACTTTTCCAAGCTTAAAAGTCACTACATAACTACTTAAGCTATTTAAAAAGTAAGTTTGTTTTCACAGGGAAAAGCATTTTTTTTTTAAATAACTGATTTTACTTATTTTAAAATGATAATAATAAATAAACTAAAACAACGTTTCAATTTTACCGGGCCCACCTTCAAGCTGCATCATGAGATCAGCTCATTGGTACCATATTACGACTATTGCATTGTCATCCAATACTTGCCAAGTTTCATCATGATACAATGACTAGAAGTACTCGTAGGTGAAATTCAGCTTGCAAGATTCCTAACATGGATGGTTTGTGCGTTAGTTAGTTACACGACAACCTAATAAAAGCGATGTAAATTTTAGGTATGTACGCCATTACGCCCGAATTAATAATTTTAATATGAGCTTACTTGTTTATCGAAGATGAAACTAGTGTTGTAAAGCTTGAACACTCACAAAGGAAGGCTCTATTCTAGAGCATTTCAAATGAAGCAGAATACTACGCAATCACTACCACTGTATCCATGCAATCTATGACACTCGATCGAAATGCGTTATCCATCGATGCGCCCCGGCACTAATCAAAGGAGTCAATCAGGAGTGAAGCGGCGTTGGACAACACGCTGATTATCCGCCCGGGGCACTCGTAATCAGGCTTGTTTGGACTTCTGCTTCGCTGAATGCTTACTTAGAAGCCTCTGTATGTATCTGTAACTCCATCTTGAGTTACCGGGAAATAAAACCGTATTAAGTTCGTGTTAACTACTCTAATCACGAGAAGTTTTAGCTTATGAAGTATCTGTGCGCCTCGAATGTTGTAGGTCCTGTATTTTTTTATTGGATTCCAGTCGTTGGTCTTTTGTAAATAATTGTACTTACTATGCAAATGCATGCCACAGTAAATTCAATGTTGATTGCAAAGTCGAATAAAAGGTTTAAAGTTGGATCGCTTTTTTTCATCGATATAGATTAGTGAAGGCTTCATTATTTCCCGCTCCCCTTGGAATTTCGCAAAAGCCTTTCTTAGTGCCGCTAATATAATATGTTTTCCATAGATGATACATGCCAAATTTATCTTTCTACAACCAGTACTTTCTACTGCGAATTTGTCTTCAGTCACTAACGTAAGAATTTTACGTATATTGATTACAAACAGTATGTAATCTTGTTCGCCTGTAGAAGCAGATATCTGAACTGAGTTAGAGAGTCACTACGGAAAACACACAACCAATTATTATACAGTTGATAGAACCAGACATCAATTACGAGTCGCCAGCCATATCTAATCAACGTCGGGAATGAACGCAGGACTAATGACGTGAGATGTTAATCAAAGGCCGGATAATCACATGTACCATTCAATTATTCTAACACATCAGTGCGTATGCAGCAGTGTCTCTGGGAATATGTGATTATAATCTATACTCTATACTAACAATAAGTCTGTAGAAGAATTCGCGTCTGTAACTTGAAAATTAAAATAAACTATCAAGTCGAGGGGACAATGTAAACGATACTGAACACAAAATAACGATTTTTATAAAATATATTTTAATTTGATTTATAACCTTGAATATTGTTACTTACATCACTCTTAACGCGCTACCTTTAATCATAACATCTTAAACAAAGTACAGTTGAATTAAAAGATGTATAGCAGAACACAACTTAGAAGGCGGACGCCCCGAATGGGGGGCCGTAAGTGAAAAACGCCAAAATAATTGAATTGAAAATATGTCTCTATCTACTATTTGTCGGTGGCACGCAGCTCCACAACAGATAAACTCACTTTCCATTTAGGATCTTCTTCTTTTTTTGTTTGAAATGGAGAGAGTTTTTGACCATGAGTAGGTAAATAAACATTTAACCCCTTAAAGGCATTATTGCCAAATTACATTATGTATAATGTTTATATGACAGTTAAGGTTCCAGATAAATATGCATTAAATGTTAAACAACAGACTAATTTCATAAAAACTGGCATACTTGAATGTCTCTTAACTAATACGAGTATTAGATTCATTTTGGTTTCACGTGTAACTCTGGATCAAGGCTCTAACTTCTCAGTTTCTGATGAAGTTCCTGATGGTGTAACTGAGAAGTAAGAGCCAACGCTGCCTCCTATGCCTTGTCCATAGCCTGACTGAAGTCCCGCTCTGTCAGTCGCAACCCGCTCCTTAAGTCTAAACAAGTTTTTTGTATTGTATTCCTATTGTATCAAATCTGCCTTTTGTGTAAAAAATATAATACACTTTGTATTATCATGCGGATACAGTTTGCTTTTCATCTGGTAAGATCATGAGGATTTGAATTATTTTGAATTTAAATATTCCCTTTGTGGCTAGTTCCAGATTAAATTTTGCAACCGCTGCACAAGACGTGCTTTCGTTTGTGTTGCATAAGCAGATGGTTTCTAAGAAAATTAGTTGATCCTATGAGCCAAGTTTCTGTGGAAAAATATATTATCTTAGTTTTTTGGTATTAAAAGGAAACATGAAATTAAATTAAGCAAGAGAAGGCAAACTAAAGAGTATACTAACATTCGTGCTTAGAGTGCAAGTTTCAACAAACTTATTTAGTTAATACTTTTATTAAATTATTTATTAGATATGGATTCCATTTTGCCTACAACGAAGCAAATACCTATCTCCTCACGCGACGCTCGATTTTCCGGCTCACTGGAAACATATCAGCAAACATAATTCTAGTCTCTATTTACGATTACGGAAGCACACAATATGTCACACAATCCCACTCCCACTTAGCCTTAAGTGCTGCCACGGCCACTTCAATAAGACCTCCGAACCACCTTCAACCGTGTTGTTGTCTATGGGAAACCCGTCGGTGAAAAAGGTGCTGGGGGTCTAATCAGCCTGGCTGGGGAGAACACTTGGACTGGATCCAAAGTGTCCGAAACGCAGCTACTTACTGTGACATAACAGTATTTGTAATGTACGCGACAGACTGATTTTTCGAGCGTGTAAACAGTGAGGTAAACATGAGTTAAAATGTTAATATGCAGTAATTTGATATTGAGAAATAAATGTCTATGTCTATGTCTAATGAAAAGTTCAACTATGATTCATACTATTATATATTCATTCATGAGTTCAACTAGTCGGTAATCATACTATCTATGAGAGATGGTGCAAAAAAGATTTGATGAATAATTTGGAAAGTTTTTTAACAACTTCAGTTCTTCAATGTTAATTATTATAGTATATTATTATTTTTATATTATATTATATTGACAGGCAGGCAGTTGATCAACTAATAAATTCCTGTATCCCAGTTGTTCTCAATTTAATTGTAGCAAATATTTTTCTAAACAATTAACAAATTATAAATCGACTAGCCACGGCCCGCGACCTTATTCCGCGTAGACTTCGAATTTGCGTTCCCAATGATACTATACATATACGTAGATAGTTATAGTTATAAAGTATTAAAAAAAAAATGAAAAGTAGCCTATGTTATTCCTATGGTCTCAAACTATCTACATGCCAAATTTTATCCAAATTGGTACCAGTCCTTTCGACGTGAAAGAAGGACAAACAAACACACTTTCACATTTATAGTACACTCAAAAGCAATGAAAATGGGTCACTTTGTATAGAATATTCAATACAATTCAATTCAATCATTTATTCAGCAAATTGGCGACATAGCGGCACTTTTACACGTCAGAAAAGAATTTACCAGCGCTTCTTAGACCCATTGCTTGAGAAGAAGCGCCGCAACAAACTCAAGCAGAAGGCCTTTTTTCAAAATTTACAAAATTTACATTACATGTATAAAATATACATATAGGTACGTACTAAAATTACATTGAAGGGATGTATAGTCCCTAACTTAAACTTAAATCTAAGATCTTAGAGATGTATAGTCTCCAAGGGTCCAGAAAAAAATATATGGAGATGGCCTCCATTGTCAAATAAATATAAATTCCATACATGTCGACAGTCTCAAAATGTCAATAAATAATGAAATACATCATGTATAAAAGAGTTCATTAATACATGTCAATAAGAACATGATGAGGTCTCTCGCTTAAAATGTTTGACTTAGTAATATATTTAAAGCTAATGATTATTTTTAAAAGTCCTTGCAAGCATGAACAGACCGGACCCCACAGACAGCACCCGTTCACGAGCGTGACGCGTATCTCAGCTATATATTAGTATGGATAGATAAGATACGGAACACAGTCATCACTAGAATAGATACACATCCCGATCGCTGAGCCAGAGCCGACACCAGAGGGCGCGGTATACCACAAGTTGGGTCGTTTTTTGGCTTTTTGATACATATTTGCGATAGTTGAAGCCTACACCTAGAATCGATACCTACAATATGTCCGCTATTTTGACTATATTGTCACTTCAGTGCAAAAATCGTTTGCATAAAATACATTCCAATTTGTTTGAAAATTTTCTTTTTATTATACGTGCTACAAATTTAAATTGTTGCTATTTTATTCAAGCTCAACAAAACAGTGTAAAACGCTTCTTAAACAATGTTTACAACATCTGGCGGAGGTTTAATGCGGGCAGCACTATCTAAATGATTTACTGCAAATGAGATCGAGTACCGTCATTAGAGGGCATAGAGCTGTTTATCGCGTGAACGAACCGACTTTTATCGGTCTAGTGATAATGTACCGGTGTACCGGACGGTTATTGGTACAATGTTTCTGTGTCCTTTGGTGCAAGATAAAATAAGATCTTAGCAAAGGTATTTTATGTTTTTATACTTGTACTAGCCGATTGCCCGCGACTTCGTCCCGCGTAGACTTTGAATTTGCGTACCCGATGATACTATACATATAGACAGTTACAGTTATAGAAGTATTGAAAAATTCCGTTCCCGTGGAAATATCGGGATAAAAAGTCTTATTGCCCGGGTCTCAAACTATCTCCATATCAAATTTCATCCAAATCGGTCCACTCGTTGCGAAGTGAAGGAAGGACAAACAAACAAATAAACACACTTTCACATTTATAATATTAGTATAGATAGTATGGATTATAAACTGTGAGTATAGAAGACACGAAGTCGTTGTCTTTGGTAAAATTATCTAAAACTTTAGAAAAAAGCCTCTATCAAATTAATTGCCAATCAGACAACTATCTTCTAATTCTAATATATAAAATTCTCGTGTCACAGTGTGTGTAACCAAACTCCTTCAAAACGGCCCGACCGATTATTATGAAATTTGGAGTGTATGTTCAGTAGGTCTGAGAATAGGACGTAAGGATTTTTTCATACCCAAAAAAAATCTAAGGCGGTACGAAGTCCGCGGGGTCAGCTAGTTTATATATAGAAAACGAGCTCTTTTTGTACAATGGTAGAGAATTTCAATTACTATTTTGATGATAGGTTTAAATTTTGTCCTCCAACTGTATAATAGAAAAAAGAAACAATTATATGATTCATTAATAGAATAATTCTGTAAATTAATTTTTAGACGAGTCTAGCAAAAGCCGTGCCACATTCAGAAAGTTTCGCAATAAAACCAGCTAATAAAATCCACCAAAACAAGGGTAGGGTAGAGGTGAGATCGAATGAGTTTCCGCCCCTAAGTTTAAAAACCAACCAAATGCTACACGGAATAAGACAAGCTGATCAATTTCTGTAACTTGGGATCTTATGTCAATTACTGTGGGAACCACTATTATTGGTTTCCTTTATTTAAAACAATAGAAGACAATAGTTATTTGTTATGCAAGGCTGCAAAGTTGTTGTTTGCTGTGAGTGCGTGATTGAGACCCGAGTGAACGAAGGATTCTAGGGTTGAGTGTAACGAGGGTTTCAAGGCACGAGACAGCAAACGACTTTGCTGCTGAGCGCAACACAAAATTTTTCACCTCACGCGCGATTTTTCGGGAAGAAGACTTAGTTCGGCGTCACGTACAGTTTGTGCTAACTCTGGAGGAGTTCAATTCGTATCTTCATCGCTAGAATCGCTCATATTTTCTTTATTACTTCGTATAGGTATTCTAAATTACAAAACCAGCAATCTAAAACTTTTTAAATGTTTTTTTTCCGGAGGTTGCGTTCCAAATCACTCCTACTCGTACTTCAAGATTCAATTATTCATTGAATACAGTTAAAATATACACATATTTAAGTATTTTTGTGATAAAACATAGTGAAATAATGAAATACATCTGAAACGGTGTATTATTAATATAATTTTATTAATGATGATATTAAGTAAATTGAACCTTTATTTTAATAAAACTCTCACGACGAATTGCGTTTCAGAACGTATCGTTGTTTTTTTATTGTGACAGTGGCGTCATGCGTCGTTCGAATTTCAAAAACACTTTCCACGCTAGCGGATAAAAACAACTTTTGCGCTCGGATATCAAGCTGCAAAACGACCACTTTCGAGCCAGTGAGGTGAAAAATTATTAAACTAAACTTCTGGTCGTAGAGAGCTGAAATTTGGCACGTTAGGTTCCTTGAAAAGTGTAAGTGTAAAATAACAAAGGATATCCGAAATTCCCACGGAAACAGGAATAGTATAGATTTAATTTAGATGCGTATGCGAAGTCGCGGGCAAAAGCTAGAAGTAATTGTACGAGCAATAAAGATTTGCTGCGTAATGTTGGAACTTTACTTGAAAAAAGTAGATATAATCCCAAATAAAAAAAATCAAAAATCTTTATTGATTTTTACAAGTAGGGTTTTTGACACAGGTGATTGGGGCGGCATAGTAAGTATTTAATACCTGTGTCAGGCAGCCCCGCTATTCCATTATTTCTAGTTGTTATCTACACTACATCTATTATCTATTAGTTACTTTTAACTATATATAACTAATTACACATCTAAGTCAATTCGCAAATTAATTGATCACTTTAAATAAATATAAGCTGTTACACCCTATTCCATTCTATTAAGACCAAAAGTGTAAATATCTCTTTGGTCTGGCAGTAAAGTCGAGTTCATTAATATGTGTACACTTTTGGACCTCATTACAACATAGTAAGGTGCAAAAGTGTGTATATATTGGCGAACTCGACTGTACAATAAATTTCGAATTAAGTGCGAAACATCGTCATTTTTTCAATTTGGCATAAAGTTGGAACCAAGGCTCTAAAGAATGCACAATGCCGGGTATATCCAGGTCAAATTTCAAATTACACCAAAAGTCCTCCATAGCCCAACCCTTCGATAAACGCGCGACGATTTACGAGCGCCTCATATTAGCGCCCTTTCAGATTTTATTACACTGTTACGGTTATGAAGCGGCTGTATGGAAGGCTGCCATTTATTCAAAAAGATTTCTGGAAGCCCAAAGTGATTTGCAAAGATTGAAAATTTTCGACACCTCGAACGTTTGTCATATTTATTTATTTATTTATTTATTTATTAGAAGACCAACAGCTATATCATAAAACAGAAGTATTAAACTAAAGATACATACGTTTGTCATATTGAAATAGCTTGTTTGCCAAACAAAGCGAAATAAATAAATACATTAAATATTTTTCATTGCTATACTCTTTTTAAGACTGTACGTAAAGTTAAAGCAAAATGGCTATTATAATGTTTCAAATGGCTTTTAGATCTTTTTGCTTTTTACTGAACTCATGACAACATTTTAAATGTCATTTCTTAAATCTTGCAGAAAACATTACCTATTGAATGAGCCTTATTATTCCACTAACACGTAATAATGATTTAACGTTTACGTATTAAGTGAAAATGTTTGAATAAAAATAAAATACGAACGGGACTTACGGTACAGACAAGATCTAAAAAAAGATGTATAAAAGATATGAAGACATACAATTATTCGCTATTAATTACGAATGTAAAACTTTCTTTTTATAATTGTATTATTCTGTAGTAAATTTAAATTATTTCTGAATACCGGTATGATTTCGCTTGTCACTAATGGGCGCGGCGCCCTCATCTGATTGGATTACAGCTCGTAACTGATTACGGTTGTAATTTCGTTAAATATCGAACGACGAACCCTTTATGGAATATTAAGGCTTCTTGTAATTATTTATTATCTTGTTTTGTAACTTCTCAGGTAGTAAAGTATAGAGATAGATAATTATACAAGACCTAAAAAACTTACCAATTACTTTTTAAATTACAAAGAACATTTCATCATAGATCGGTTGTGTTAGAATTTTGATAAAATATTTCTCGGTTGACTAAGCGAATATTCAAAAATATTAAAAAGTTTAAATTCTAGCATAATTGTTAGTCTTAAAATATTTTTCTAAAATGAGTTTCCGTACAATGTCAACTTTCCTTTGTAATTATTTAAATATTGGTGTAGTAAGAATTTATAAAAAGATACCTAAGCTAAAGAAAATCATATAACCCAAATCTTTAGGTCTAAATTAGAGTCACTCGGTAAAAATACCCAAAAAGCTGGCCACATTGCCACTCTGGATATACTAATTTCCGTTCTAATTAATTAGTTTTCCCTTGTAGTTATATAGTTTATTACAGACCTAGGGTGGTGACTTCGTAAATATCCCAGATCGCAGGTTTTTGTGGCCCGAACCGAAGGCGAGGGCCATAAATATGCGATCTGGGGCTTTACGAATTACCTTCCGAGGTTTATCAAAAGTTTTACGTCTTGCCTTGGCCAAGAAGTGAGATTTTGTCTCCGCGTATCGGGCAGAAAATCCCACTTTACGGCCAATGATGACGTAAAAGTAATTTAAAGACCGTTTTTTTTTTTTAATAATAATTATAATTATAGTACCTGGGCGACTGAGCTCTGCTCGGGTGAAAATAGCAAAAAAAGAATTTTCCCAGATATGAGACCTAGCTAGATCGATTTCTCACCCCCGTAAGCCCCTATATTCCAAATTTCATCGAAATCATTACAGCCGTTTTTGAGAACGCGATTACAAATATATATACATATTTATATATATAGAAATATTCCTCGTTTAATAGTATAGGATAACAGGTACTACTTACCTAGGTACCTCTTTGAAATAAAGCTTAGACTAATCGAGCAGTTTCAAATACGCATAATCGTTAGTGACATTTAGAAGCGCAATAAAATCGTATGTAATTAAGGCTCGTAGCGATTACCGTAGCCGTGCTACGCCGTAGAGTGTGTTACAGCGTAGCACTAATCGCTACGGAGATTAGTCCGGGGATTGTTCTGTTGGTTGAATAATGAGTTCGACGAGGTTTGTTTTCGATGCTTTTTCAATGTTTTTTTAAAAAAATATTTGTATATTGAAATTATTCAATTTTGAAATCATTCAATAAATACAGAGTAAGTATAGGCAGGCAAATGACTATAAAATAGAATTCAGGAAAATGGTAATGTTTTTTTCATTCAAAAGTTATTCGTCTTATATTTATGTTTTAAAGTTAGTATTATGCAAATTCCTTATAATTAAGGTGTTTAAAAACATAACCCTCCCTTAGCGCAGTCGGGTAAAGCACCAACGTAAATTAAATGGAATAGTTAAGTTTATAAATTGTTCATAAATATGCTAACTAACACTTTTATGATATTCCTATCCTAAATTATACTATTCCTTGAAGTGAGTCCTTTTCTCTAACTTTCAATTTTATATGACGGAATTAATATTGAACTGCTAAGTTCAATATTAATTCGGTCCAAATATTTTACACATAATAAATTAATTATTATTTACAGCGATTTTACTTCAAAGCTTGGAACTAAATGACCGGTTCATTTTTACCGCACTAAACGGTCATAATTATGTAACGTGCTACGGTGCTACGGCGTAGCACTAATTGCTACGCGTAGCCCTGCTACGGCAAAGAGCGTAGGTTAATTGCTACGCTTTCTGCGGTACAGCAAAGTTACTTAGAAATACATATTAAAATTTAGTTTTTTTTTTACAAAAAATACTGCAGATAAAAATAATTGGGTCGTATTTTTAATGTAGTTTTTAAAATAAGTTTCAAATTAATTTTATTTCAGTGATAACTTTAATAAACCCCACAGTACTTATAAAACTACAGTAAATTTTACACTTTACTCACCGATGATCACTATAAAACCACAAATCGAACATTATAGAACATAATCCTCACTGTGTAATTAGTCCGATTAAGCACTCACTGTATCTAAGCCCATCACTGTGTCGTCTCGTAAGCTGTCATAAGGAAGCGGTCATGACGCGGGACCGACGCGCGCCGCGGCCGACCGCCGACTGCCGAGCGCGCGCTGTGTTGCCAACCACCCAAAAAAAACTAACACTTCTACCATTTCAGTAGTTTTTAAGAAAACCGTGGTAGTTTATAGTAGTTTTTGATGAATATTGCAATGACTTTATCAGTTTTTGATATTTTTTTTATTATTGAAAACAGTAGTGATGTTGCGTTATGTTCATGACCGAAAAAAACACTGCATTTTTCAATATGTTAGTAAGACGAAAACTTCAATTTTAATGATTACAATTGTAAGCGAAAATTGCTTTGGAAATAGATATTTTCGTATGAAAATTGTCCCTACGTTGCCCCCCTGTGGGGGCGGCCGCGCATGCGCGGTGCGCGGCAACGCCCAGCCCCGGGCGAGCCTAGTCCCATTTGATATTTTTAAACTTCCACGGACAAGTGTATCGCAAATAAAATTTACGCTACATACGTTGATTTCACAAAGAAAAAAAGTTGCGACACGATTTTCTTTGCAGCTCGTGTGTGTGGAGCTGTTTTTAAAATGTATGTTTTTGAATACTAATTTCCATACTAGCTCTTGCCTGTTTTGTCTTCGTAATTTTGACACAAACTTTACACTTTTCTTTAGGCCCTTTACAGGGTCATTTTTTTAAATATTTCCTCGGTGTCTAAATTTAGTAAGTGGCTTCGTATTCCTGCTGATGTCAATTTTTATTTACAAATTAATAGGTACTCAAGATTTGGAACGCATTTTGAACTTTTTTAACACTTTCGCGGCCATAGTCTGGGCAACGAGAGCACAGTTTTTAGTCGCGCGCTTTCATTTACAAAGTGAGAAAAAAATTACGAACGTAGCGCAAAGACGAATGTGTTAATATAATAAAAATGTTTAGGAAATCGAAATACTTTTTGGCGAGATAAGTACATTTGATGAGGGATAAACTTTTATATAACAGAGTTGAATATTGTGAACCCTTTCGCAGCCACCATTGCAAACGAAACGTGAATTTGAACCACAAACGCATGACCTAAAGCGTATCAGTGCAATGACAACTTCGTTCGACAGTGGCGATAAAAGGTTCAATGGAAGAGACTTTTAACCTGAAGGTCGCGAACTTAAATGCCGCTAGGGGCAAACTTCGTGGTTTATACATGGTGGGTCAGATCCTATAGCAAATAATTAACCCACTTGTATTGGCTATCGATTCTAAGTATATTGAATAGGCCTTTAATTTTTTTTGAGTTGGTAAAAAAAAGTATGGGATTCAAGCGTCGCTCACACAACTAATCCCATATAAGTATTTTTTTTACCATCTCAAAAAAAAAATAAAGACCTCTACAATATACTTAGAATCGATAGCCGATACTGTGGGTTAATTATTTGCCATATTTTCTGACCCACCATGTATATGTTTTTTAGGCATTACTTATTGTTCCCGATAATAAGACAGTTTGTACATAATCCATATCCATACTCCATACTAATATTATAAATGCGAAAGTAACTCTGTCTGTCTGTCTGTTACCTCTTCACGCTTCAACCGCTGGACGGATTGAGATGAAATTTGGTATGTACTTTTTATAGGATTGGAAGTTGGATTTTTAAAATGTGCTTATTTCAGTAAATTGTTCTTGTATTGAGATTCCAAACAATAGAAACAATAATATGTAAAAATACTTTAGTGCGTTTGGCCTAAGCTTTGAGCTTATTTAAATCGTCTGTTGAAAATCACCTACGGGATCAAAGCGTTCATTTAATCCCTGGGGACTAAAATGATGTTTCATTGTCTTCAGTGCTCACGTCCAGTTGCCATAATACATTCATATGATTATGGCATTATGTCTTTAAAGACCTTAGTTAATGGTTTCACGTATGATTGTCAATTTTATACCACCTACTGTGTAATATATTATTTTATTCAGAAACACGTCGTTGATAATACTAGCTTTTGCCCGCGACTTCGTATGCATGAAATCCCGTTTTATCCCGTCCCCATAGGAATTTCGAGTAATCTTTTTGGGACCACTAAGAAAAGATTACTCGAAATTCCTATGGGAACGGGCTCCTTTACACTCCACAATGAACCTACATACAAAACCTCGGCTTTCTATAACCAGTCTGTGCGGTGTCGGTCAGTCACTCAATCACTTACTATAACGGAAGAGTTGTACATAAAAAATGTTGATTGATTATTATAAATAAGGATTAAAATATGCATTTCAACATTTTTATTTAACAACTGACGTTTAAAAGCACACGGTTTTATAACGTCATCTAAAAGTGCGTTTTATGCATAATTAATTAGAGTGGTTATTCATTTGAAAGCCTTTACATAATAGACTCCGTCCTTGAAAGTCTGGATTGTTCCATATTATAATTAAGAGTCGTTGGTTTGCGTCAACAGATTTCCCAGAATTTCGTCTACTGTATAAAAGGGTGATGTTCTGGTACTGCGTGGTAGTACCCACTTGTTATTAAAATCAAAATCGTTCTTTGAGGTGTGCAATACTCATATTTCTTTATGAGCAGTGGTAATTGCTTCTTTTATATGCTTTGAAACAGGATCTTTACGAGTAAATGACTACTTATGTCAAGTAGATTTCTACAAGTAGAAATTACTACAAAAGATACTATAAATACGTAAAATCAGTAGGGGAATCTGAAAATGGCATCCAATTTAAGAAACTATAGTATTTAAAAGATGTTTTTGTTCTTTTAATATAGAGCTTTTAAAGAAATCCATCAGCCTCCAGCTTCATTCCTGCATGATAATGTCAGCTGCTATTCGTTTCAGATAACGGACCATACAAAAATTTTTCGGAATTAGCTCAGCTTCTTTTTCATTAAATAGCAATAAATAGACGTATTCACATTAAATTTCACACTCAATTATTCCTATAATATGAAATAGATAGTCTCGTTTATATAATGGCTTATTATAAATAATTGAAAGCATTTCGCACGCGGGCCAAAAAGTAATTTTCACTTTTATAAGTATTTATTACAGTACAACAACGACATACATGCCCATTAGACCTTATTAACGTCTAGACGCCTTTTAAGCTATTTGCACAAAGGGCCTAAAATACCTGATGACTATCATAATAATATGTCACGGACGAACATAAAGCCTCTCCACATGAAAATATTTCTCATTTTAGACATTCGTAAGGGAACTCGTAAATAATGCCTGTTTCGGGGTAACCTGAGCGCCACGCTTGGATAAAATAAATCATCCTGCATACTAAAACTACTAAGGCTTTGCTTGCGAACTAATATATTCGACCAACTAAAGCAAAGTTTCCCACACACCTCCAAATTTGGGACCAAATCAAAACCCTTTAGTTATAATTTGCTACATACAATTGAAGAAAGAATTATGATTGTGTTTAATAATTATTATTATGCATAGTAATTATTATAATAAGTAGGATAGGTTATTATCTTAAGAAAATCGTTAAGTACCTATTTATATTCGTGCTTAATATCCTCAACTAGTATTTTCAGAATTTGCATTTGAATTTATTTTATTTATTTAAAATTTAATGCACATAAAAAAAACTTAGTGTACAAAAGGCGGACTTAATGCCTCGAGGCATTATTTACCAGTCAACCTTTAGGCAAAGCAGAAAATGGTTAGGAGTGGTGCCAAAAACAGACAAGATTACTTAATATATTAGTCGATATTGAAATACACATGAACAATCAAATCAATCATTTATTCAGCAATTGGCCACATAGGGGCACTCTTACACGTCAGAAATGAATTTACCAGGGCTTCCTAGACCCATTGCTTGAGAAGTAGCGCCGCAACAAAGTTAAGTATAGTACCGTCATCTTAAGTATAGTACCTTCACCACCTGATATATGGAAGCAAACAAGGTGATCGTAAATATCTGAACACAATGACACTAGTTAGCAGATACAATAGTTATTTGTTATGCAAGGCTGCAAAGTTGTTGTTTGCTGTGAGTGCGTGATTGAGACCCGAGTGAACGAAGGATTCTAGGGTTGAACCACGAGCGAAGCGAGTGGTTCAAATATAGAATCCTGAGTGTAACGAGGGTTTCAAGGCACGAGACAGCAAACGACTTTGCTGCTGAGCGCAACACAAAATTTTTCACCTCACGCGCGTATTTTCGGGATGAAGACTTAGTTCGGCGTCACGTACAGTTTGTGCTAACTCCGGAGGAGTTAAATTCGTATCGTCATCGCTAGAATCGCTCATATTTTCTTTATTACTTCGTATAGGTATTTTAAATTGCAAAACCAGCAATCTAAAACTTTTTTTTTTTTTTATTTTTCATGTTTTTTTTTCCGGAGGTTGCGTTCCATATCACTCCTACTCGTACTTCAAGATTCAATTATTCATTGAATACAGTTAAATATACACATATTTAAGTATTTTTGTGATAAAACATAGTGAAATAATGAAATACATCTGAAACGGTGTATTATTAATATAATTTGTTAATGATGATATTAAGTAAATTGAACCTTTATTTTAATAAAACTCTCACGACGAATTGCGTTTCAGAACGTATCGTTGTTTTTTTTATTTTGACAGTGGCGTCATGCGTCGTTCGAATTTCAAAAACACTTTCCACGCTAGCGGATAAAAACAACTTTTGCGCTCGGATATCAAGCTGCAAAACGACCACTTTCGAGCCAGTGAGGTGAAAAGATAATTTATATAGACTGACGATGTCCGTACATTGCGACGTACATCGGAAAAGCTCTGAATGTGAGCAAAATCCAGGGACGCTCCAAAGTTTTATTCAGGCTACCAAGGCAGCAACATCTATTATTGGTTTTTACACTTATTTCGGGCGTACGCTAGTTTGTATTGTGGTCGTGGTGGGTTCGTTCTACTACTACTACTACTACAGCCTATTTGCGTCCCACTGCTGGGCACAGGCCTCCTCTCATCACAAGAGGGTATGGGCTATAGTCCCCACGTGGGCCCAGTGGATTGGGGACTTCACACACATCTTTGAATTACTTCGCATATGCGTGCAGGTTTCCTCACGATGTTATCCTTCACCGAAAAGCTCAGTGGGAAATTCAAATTGAATTTCGCACATAAGTAAACTTAGAGGTGCGAGCTGGAATCGAACCCCCGACCCTCTGCATGAGAGGCACTAGACCACCACGGCTTCTACACTTCACGGGCACGGGTTCGTTCACATATAGGTAACTAAATTGATCAGCTCAGGTAATGAGTAGGTATTCAGCGGGAAGTAGAAACACTGTCATAATTCTGTAGCACTACCATGAGTTTACAAGTGACCTTACTCGCTAGCGACGACGTAAACGATTTGTATGAAGAATTTTAGTTCAACGAGTGACCGCCAGGGGCGCTGTACTATTCTTCATACAAATCGTTTACGTAGTCGCTAGCGAGTACTGTCACTGTAAACTCATGGTATTGCTACTGGAACCGATCTAGGCGGGGTAATAATAAAGCCCGGGTCACACAGAGCACGCGCGCAGCTAGTGCACGATACAAAGTAAGTGCCCGTCGCAAGTGAAGTAACGCTTTACAACGCATGAGTGTACTTGCACGAGCCATAGACAAGAAATCTGCATAATTTGGCCACTAGGAGCGCTGCAATCGCTTGACCCAAACCATCTGTCAATTACATAGAGAAATATTTGTTGTTATTGATTTTACTTAAATTATTAAAAAATGCCGCGCTGTGCAGTTCCAGGATGCAATGATAACGGACGACACGTATTTCCGAAAGACTTGGTATGTATCTTGGTATTATCAGGTATAATTGCATTGGGATGTCTTCATTTTCGCAAATAACTGAACCAAAATTAAAATTGCGGTCAATATTTAACAATTTTATACAAATCTACTTAAACAAAAAAAACCTTAACTATTTGACAGCTGCAGTGTTTGGGTTTTGGTTTGGGTCAAGCGTTTGCAGCGCCATCTAAGTCGAGTTTTGCGTATTCTTGTCCATTGATTGCAATTCGGGTAAAAGGCACTGTTTTTTTTTTCCTCACGGCAGACCACTGACTAACGTCGAGTTCAATAATAAGTTACGAGGAAGCCCGCAATCACTCTTGCTTCGAAGGCATTCCGATTATGTTACAACTTGCTTCTGCTCGTGACTTCATCCGTGTGAAATTCGGTAATAGCGTTCCCGCGGGAACTATGCGTTTTGCCGGGATAAAAAGTATAGCCTATATGTTGTCAAGTGCTATAAACTACCCCCGTACCAAATTTGGGTTCAATCTGACCAGTAGTTTTCGAGTTAAATACAATTTTTCAAAAAATCATTTTTTTGTGTTCAGTATCGTTTATATAATCCCCTCGACTTGATCGTTTATTTTATTTTTCAAGTTACTGACGCGACTTCTTCTACATACGTATTATTAGTAAAGACGACATAGTGTTAATTATTGAATTGGCTAGGACATTCTATCTACCGCTTGTCTACCTCTAGATTTAGAAAATAACAAACTTACCCACTGCTACTTAGTTAGGTAAATCTTTTTTTATTCTCAATCATCACGCTACACGTTACGAATTTGTAATTTATCAAAACGAAACAAATATTACGTCGAATGGAGGTAAAATTTGAAATTTAAATGCAAAATTACTCCGCAAAAAAATGATCGCCGAAAACAAAAGGGAAGCCTACAAACGATCCAAAAGCCTCTGAATTTTAATA
Organism: Aethes cnicana; assembly: GCA_963971205.1. Lineage (NCBI taxonomy): Eukaryota > Metazoa > Arthropoda > Insecta > Lepidoptera > Tortricidae > Aethes > Aethes cnicana. The sequence continues at coordinate 282,933 of OZ020278.1, read as the reverse complement.
TACCTTCACCGTTTCGATTTGCTTTTGGGTTTGAGTTATTGAACTGTTCGGTGGCTACCTGTGTTTCAATTGCCAATACGAATTCGTGTAGAGATCTTCTACTATCTAAAGTCCCGCGCCTACACATTTCAAAACGCTTCAATGTATTTAAAAAGCACCACCAACACTCTCAACACATGTGTGCGTGCTGAGACAGCCATCAACCATGCGTTGAGAGTGTTGGTGGTGCTTTTTAAATAATAATTTAAAAAATGTAGCGTTTTGAAACGTGAAGGCGCGGGACTTTAGATAGTAGAAGATCTCTACTGCTTTATTCTAGACTAGCTTTTTCCCGTGACTTCGTATGCGCATAAACTTTAACATGTAAAATCCTTTTTCTCTCCGTTCCCTCAAAAAACTCTCACCTCTTTCTCACTCAAAAAACATAACCCTCCTTCTGGTGCAGTCTGGTAAAGAGAAGAAGATGCTTTCGATTCGTTGTCCTCACACATCAGAATTTAAGAGAAAAATAAAATACAAAAGGTATGCAACTTTATTCTGCAAACAGATTCAAGAATAAAAAATAATTAGCAGAAGCATTCCGTTTCAGGATACGAGGAGATCATAAAGCAATAATAATTAAAGCAATTGGCGTAACGGCTCCATGTACGGTAATGAGGAACAGTATCTGTGTCCCTCACACTAAATGCGAGTGATGTGTGAGAGAGGGAGAAAGCTATATTAAAGCTCACAGGACCGAATTGATTTAACGCGCTTTTACGCGAACCATTGCGGTGCCTTTTGAGCGCTTTTTTTTTGGATTTATTAACTGGGTGTATGAAACGGCTTTTTCACTGGATTACTTTAATTAACCTCCCTACTGTTTGAAAGCAATTAAAGTAATTTCTCAGTAGGTACGTTGTTCATTTGAAGGTAGGTTGTGATTTAAAAGTAAGTATCAAGTAACTCCACACAGGTAACAGTAGCAGTTAAGGTTTCAGTTAATAAAGCCATTTGTTGGGATCGGGACGCCAAAAATACGCTAATTAAAATAGCGGGCACAGCTACGTATAGATACTTTTAAAACATCAGAGGAACGTATTCAATATGATAATTATCAAGAAAAATATTCATGTACAGTCGAGTTCATTAACATACACACAGTACACATAGTGTACACTTTTGGACCTTATTACAACGTGGTAAGGTGCAAAAGTGTGTATATATTGGCGAACTCGACTGTACAAGTGTACATACCTACCCAATAAAATATTGCGTGATTAGTTCATGCAATTGAATATGAATATTTAAGAAGTCTGTGTCCCAATAAATAGGTACTTCAAATGCTCTATATACCTATCGAGATTTCATATTCATCTACGCTGGATGGAACGCGATATTGGTGACCCTTTCTGTACCTAACCATGTCCTGTGAAATGGCCAAGAAAGTTTTTGACATTGGAAATGTCTTTACGTTCGCTCCAGTATAGGCTCCGATTTCACGTGCAATCCCCTTATATCTCGGAGAGTTGTGAAAATATGATATTAAAAAAACTCAAAAAACGCGTATTCATGGAAGCTGTAAGGTGCAAAAAGGATTATTCGAGAAAGTCAAAAACTAAAAATGTTATGGCCGAAATATTAAAAAAAAAGAAGTCTTTTTTCCGAATTTTTGATTTTAGCGCTCGATATTTTGGAAACGGAGAATGATATCAAAAATTTGAGATAAACTCCTCTGGACAATTTATTCAGCTACAATTCGAGCCTAAAATAAAGATAATCGGTATAAAGGTTTGCCCTGTAGCCTAACCTTTTTGAAAAAAGTCTAACAGTCAGAACGATATTTTTCACACTTTTCAATTCCGTAGATTCATTCCCAATGTGCTCGATAGTCGTATGAGGCACGAAATCTGTGAATTTTTTTAATCGCCACGGCTAATAGAGTCAACCGACAGACGTCCACGGCTATAGACACAGGCCTGACCCAAGGCTCACCACTCCAAACAATCCTATGCCACTCGCATCTAGAGATCTTCTACTAACTAAAGTTCCGCGCCTTCACATTTAAAAACACTTCAATGTATTTAAAAAACACCACCAACACTCTCAACACATGTGTGCGAGCTGAGACAGCCATCAACTATGCGTTGAGGGTGTTGGTGGTGTTTTTTAAATAATAATAAAATTTTGATATGTGAAGGCGCGGGACTTTAGATAGTAGAAGATCTCTACCGTATTTCGGTACGTGGACGCCATTAGAAACGCGCAATAACCTTTCAATAACGCTTAAATAAATTACGCAATTCTTCAACTCCCGTTGTGACCCCGTTGATGTCAAAACCGTTTGTAATGCACACGACCAGTTATTGGAATATTCAGGTTGGTGTTATTGGTAAACCTTCGCTGCATATCTAATCCTACGTTGCTACAAGTAAACAACGTGCATTCTGCCGCGTGGCAACGCATTCAGAATGTAATCAGCGGATTTGCAATCGAATATCTGTTAATACTGTCGCCAACCGACCAAAATATGCCAATAATTTGAAGCGGTGTTGGTACGTAATCTACACGAGTTATGCATGCTACTTGTTATTAGCATGTATAATCCGCTCATATGAATTGTAGGCGCGATTTAAGGTTTTAGGCGATCACAATTCTCATTATCATCGTCCATCTTAACATCGCAGAACGTCCAAAGGCCTTCTCACATCTCGAGAGGCAAGTACCCCCACGTAATTCACATTATTCGTAACATGTTGCTTCATCTCTTCTCATGTGGAAAAAAAAAGAACCCGCTCACGCCATCTGTTTTCCCGGAAAAGTTATAACTAGATATCTTAAAGGCTATAGTGAAACACACTATAGCCTTAACAGAGGTCAATCACTGGTCAGGAATGAATAAAAAAACAGTAGGTATCCGACTGCAAACAAACTTTTTATGTCACATAATACATATATTTTTGTCACATTCATTAAACCCTTTATTTTGATACCCCACTCGACGTTTAAAATGCCTCCAAAAGTCAGCCATTTTGTTTTTTGCAATTTTGATATACCCAGTATCACTATCACTACTACAGCCTATTTGCGTCCCACACGGCACAGGCCTCCTCTCATCATGAGAGGGTTCGGGCTATAGTCCCCACGCGGGCCCAATGCGGAAACTTCACACACATCATTGAATTAATTCGCAGATGCGTGCAAGTTTCCTTACGATGTTTTCCTTCACCGAAAAGCTCAGTGGTAAATTCAAATTGAATCACTGTCACAATTAAGACGAATCTAACGACACCTCGCAAGCTAAAATCCATCCAGCCATTCAGCCTTATATACACACTCGAAAAACATAATCCTCCTTCTAGCGCAGTCGGGTAAAAAAGCTTCGCGGATGATTGACATGTTACTGTTCTAAAGCTTCATTCATTTCAGTGTCATAATATTAATAACAGGTTTGCATCATATTCATGACCATTTAAAACCCAAACCCGAAAATGAAGTAAAACACACGCTCCACTTATGTTGGCTGCACAAATATAGAAAATTGGTATAGGACCTAAAGCACGGTCCATCCGAATGGCTTCACTATTTTAAAAGCTAACCTGCTCACACTGTTGTATCGTGGTAAAGCAGAGAGCCGGTGAAATTACAAGCATAGAGGAATGTAAGCTTATACTTCAAAGGTTGGCAAAGCATTAGCTTACTGCGTGAGACACAATGTCCACATAACTATGAAATGAGATTGCCGTATGGCCAATTTCTAAATAACGGCATGAAAAAATCTAGCCCATAGCGTGTATTCATTCTCCCTTGTTTTCTACAGCCCTATCAATAGATAATTACGGCGCTAGTCCAGCGTCATTTCCAGTAGACCGCGTCAGTCAGCGAGCAGCTCCAATCACGTTAAAACGTCACTACACTTCTGTGTCACCCTGTAGTTAGTTCAACTTAGACATTTGAAAAGTTGTTTGTAATAGTAATAGTAGATTGTATGACTAGGGAGCATAATGGTATAGTTCGCCAACAAACTGTTATGCAGTTTGGCGAAAATCTAAAATGTATTACAGTCAGCAGGAGAAGTAGATAAGCTGTCCAGGTGTTCAAAATGACCTTATTCTTAAGACATTAAGGGCGTGTGTGGGTCATTTTGAACATCTGGACAGCTAATCTACTTCTGCTGCTGACTGTACCATGTATATTATTTCTGATAAATAAATAAAAAAAATAAAAATAAAGTTTTACTGCGTGTGACGTATTGAATTAAGAGCAAATTACGTGGTATCTTGAGCTAGGGATGGATTCAATATGTCACCCAGTTATAAATATTTTTTCACTCCCCTATTCAAAAAGGAGTATTTTGTTGGCCGTCTACTTCCTCTACATTTTTGCTCTGCTAACAGGGAGCAAAATGCGGTTTAGCTTCTTACTCTTCAGATCTAGTTAAGTTAATCTGTCTAAGAAACTAATATGCTAACTAGCAGCGCTTTAAAAATATTCAATTTCGAATAGAATCCGTTTAAGCCAGGTGTAAAATATTGTGGAGTTTTCGCTCCTTATTTTAATAATATTTAATCCATATATTCTTGTCTAAAAGACACATTAACAACACAAAAAGTGTTGAATTTCCATTGATTAACACATCCCTGAAATATACAAGTAATACTGCATGGGACTCGCAAGCCCATGTAACCTGATGAATTTCATACATTTGCGATGCTCGAGAAATACCCGATGCAGCGCTCTTGACCCAGTTGCGTCCAAGACGGAGCGAAGTTCAAACAATGCAACAAAGTCACTTTATGAACTCACGTTGTATTTTTATACCACAAGGGCGGTAACTTACCATTTCGAGACAGTTTCTTCTGTATACAAGAAATATTTTAGATTGTCTTATTGAAATGAATCATTTTTTATTGGGAATGGGATGATTACTGATATCGAAGGGGAGACTGGCACACGGTCTGCAGCGGAAGACGGCACGTAAATTCCGCATCGCAAAGTATGTACCTATAGTCGCAATCAGATATATCATCATAAATATGTATACATATTTAGCGCTCTAACATCTTGGCACACGGATATGTATGACACGGGCAGATATTTATGATCTTCCATAAATAAATAAAAGTAAAGCCTTCCAACCCTTAGCCCTACCACAAAGCTGTATGTTTAAGTCGACATTCCTTGTTACTTTTTAGGGTTCCGAAGTCCATAAGGAACCCTTATAGTTTCGCCATGTCCGTCCGTCTTTCCGCACTATTGCTCGGAGATGCTTAGGTCTAGAGAGCCGTAATTTGGCATGAATATGCATATTAGTTATGCTGACAAAGTGGTACAATAAAATTTTGAAATATATTTTTTTATAGGGTACCTCCCCTACTCGTAAAGTGGGGATTTTTTTTTCTTGCATACCCCATGGTGCGGCATATCGTTGAATAGGTCTCGAAAAAATATTGTGGGTTTGTTAAAACCATTTTTTGATTAAGTGATGCGTTTGTGAAATATTAAGCTTTAAAGTGCTATTTTTTGTTAGAGTCACGTGTCCCCCCCCCCCCCCCTGCCAGCTAAATGGTGGTATTTGGATGGCTGAAAAAAATCACGGTTGTGGCATATATAACGTAGTTGAAAGGAAAACTATCAGAGCTAAGTAGGCTGTACAAACTTACGAGTAATAGTCGACCAACTTATAATGATGATTTTTCTCGAGCGGCAGGGGCGTCGGGCGGGCACGTCATACCACAGGCTAGCTAGATGCTAATAAGTCTTAGAAAGGTACTGTGGGCATCGTCAACTTCGGAACCCTATAATTTGCGCGTGGCCCGAAACGCACTTGGCCGGTTTTTTAAATAAAAAAATCGGCCAAGTGCGAGTCGGACTCGCTCACGAAGGGTTCCGTACTAATATCTATAAAAACGGTAAAAAATCATTTCTGTTGTATAGGAGCTCCCTTAAATATTAATTTTATTATGTTTCTTATTTTTTGTTGTTATAGTGGCCACAGAATCACCTGTGAAAATTTAAACCGTCTAACTAGCACGGTTCATGAGATACAGCCTGGTGACAGACGGACGGACAGAGAGGTCCGGATTTACCTTTGGGTACGCAACCCTAAAAACATAATTTCGATTCAGCCTTTGAATTTATTTCCTGTTCAATTTCTCTTTGATTAACACTATTATGTTGGCACTTTGCCTGCGCCCAACACGGACGTTCGTAAATTCGTTCCGGCCAGTATTGCCAACCTATCGGCGGCGCCATTAGCGACTCCCGCGCCGGATGTTGCGTACGACGCACCGCGATTACTTCCGGTCGCGATCCCGGCGCGCCCCCCATTTTGTGATTGGTCACACGTCGAATATTCCAATATTTTTAGGCTGTGATTATTTATGTACTATACATGGTGGGTCAGAAAATATGGCAAATAATTAACCCACAGTATCGGCTATCGATTCTAAGTATATTGTATAGGTCATTTTTTTTTTTGAGTAGGTAAAAAAAAATTGTATAGGATTCAGGCGTCGCTCACACAACCAACCCCATATACATTTTTTTTTCCAAATCAAAAAAAATTAAAGACCTATACAATATACTTAGAATCGATAGCCGATACGGTGGGTTAATTATTTGCCATATTTTCTGACCCACCGTGTATATATACTAGAATATAAGTCACGCCATTCTAGAAAATACCTTTGGTCTTCGGGTTAGTTTAGATGGAAAATATGATGAGGCCTGAGTAGTAGACGCTTTTCAACTGATATCATCATTATTTTAATAATCAGCAAATACATATTCCATCAAAAATAGAGTTCATATCCATACTGATATTATAAATGCGAAAGTAACTCTGTCTGTCTGTCTGTTAGCTCTTCACGCTGCAACCGCTGGACCGATTGAGATGAAATTGGGCATGGAGATAGTTAGGGTTCCGGGAAAGGACATAGGCTACTTTTTATTCCGGAAAAACGCATAGTTACCGCGGAAACGCGATAACCGAATTTCACGCGGGCGAAGTCGCGGGCAGAAGCTAGTAAATTTATAAATTCGGAACACCTAATGATGATACCCATAAAGTATAGGTACCATGTCTATATTTCACACACGTTATTGTTAAGGTTGTACTTAATTCCAATGTTTCAAGGTTTTTATGATTTACTAGCTTATGCCCGCGACTTCGCCCGCGTGGATTCGGTTATCTCGCTCCCGCGGAAACTATGCGTGTTACCGGGATGAAAAGTAGCCTATGTCATTTCCCGGGACCCCAACTATCTTCATGCCAAATTTCATCTCGATCGGTCCAGCGGTTCAATCGTGAAGAGGTAACAGACAGACAGAGTTACTTTCACATTTATATTATTATTATTAATGGATTTTTACAATAACTTGTGGAAGATTATTTTAATCTTACTATGAGCTGTGCGTACCTGGTATTTATATGAATTATATCTGTTGAGAGATCTACGGAGGACCACTGTACATAATTTCTATTTCATTCACAGATCATAAACATTGTCCATTAACTGACAGATAGATTCACTAATATAAAAGACATTAAACCCGCTAACGACGTAAAAAGTAGCGAACATTAAAAAACTATCTAATTATGACTAAAAATGCATACAAATGCAGATTACGGTCCTCCAGTACAAAAATATGCACAATTTCGAATCTTATATCAAGAGAATAAGGTATACTCGGCTGCTCGCATGCCTCGTGAACACGCCAACTGCTCGTTGGGAACTAATTTACCTTTTTTTTATCCCGGTCATTGCACGGGATGAGAGGAATCCTGTATCCATCGTCTTCAGTGCCTAACGTCCCTGATTTTGATGGAAAATTGACACGTAGGTATAGGTGCCTTCTGGCACTGAAAGTTAACTACGATTATGTAAAATTTAAGAGTACCTAGTTTCCATGTCTTGAGAATAAAATTATCCAAGTAATCTGCTCGAGTTCGAAATGATGTTATTAGCTAATTGTAATAAAATGAAACAAATAAGCAAAATTCACTCGTTTCACTACGAAACGAGTGTTGTTATTGAGATTATTTTAAAACTGTAACATAAATGAATAATTAAAAGCATATAAACTCATTTCTTGTCGTTTCAGAATTAATCAATTTTATGAGAATTATTTCAACCATTACAATTATAATTTATTAACCACTTCAATTTAATTCCAACATGTATTACACAAAAAAAAGCCGTGGTGGCCTAGTGGTTCGACCTACCGCCTCTCGTGCAGAGGGTCGGGGGTTCGATTCCGGCTTGCGCCTCTAAGTTTACTTATATGCGAAATTCAATTTGAATTTACCACTGAGCTTTTCGGTGAAGGGAAATATCGCGAGGGAACCTGCACGCATCTGCGAAGTAATTCAAAGATGCGTGTGAAGTCCCCGATCCACACTAGGCCCGCGTGGGGACTATAGCCCAAACCCTCTCGTGATGAGAGGAGGCCTGTGCCCAGCAGTGGGACGCAAATAGGCTGTAGTAGTGGTATGTTTTACACAAAGCGTAACAGAGACACAATTTATTGAACTTTTCGACAGCGTTCGAATCCAACTTTTTACAAAGCCAATCAGAGTACGTCTGTGTTAGCGAGATTGGTTCGACGCGGAAATTAATCAAAAATACTCCATGTGTGACGATTTCGTAAAATTTTTAGGCACTTTTAGCTTTATTATCACCATTTTATAATCTTCTTTCTATATAAATTCCCTTGCTTTTCATTTACTTTGAAATAAACTGAATGTACGCAGTTTGAAAGCAATTAAAAAGGAATTAACAATATTCAAATACACAAGTTTTCTGAACAAATACCGCTCTTAGTACAATGGAGTTTGTAGACGGGCAGCCAGCAGATCTTTTGTTCCAAGAGAGAACAAAAACCACAGTGCATTGCATTTACAATCATTTCAAATGTTATATTATTTATAGTTTAAGGCTGAATTGCACCAATGCCGATAAGCTCGGGTTAACTTAAAGAAGAAGAAGAAGAAAAAGAAGAAGAAAAACCATTTATTGTCATACACAAAATACACAACCGTTTGAAGACAAAATAATACACATGACACAATGAATACAAAAAAAATTAGGTACGCTATAACATTTCTCATGAACCTCTCTATCTATTAGTGAAAATCGCATATAAAATCCTGTCAGTATTTGAGTCATGAACAGACAGGCAGACATCTCGTACTAATAATAATAAGTTTTTTTTTTTTTTATTACCATTATAGACGGCCCACCTGATGGAAAGTGGTTACCGGCGCCTATAGACATTTGTAACACTAGAGGCGTCACCGATGCGTTGCCGAACCCGAAGATATTTAATGACACCCTTTTTAAAACATCCCATATTGTAGCACAGAGGGAAAGTTTCAGCAGGGAGTTCATTCCAAATGCCTATAGTACGCGCTAAAAACGTTCTAGAGAACCGACCCGTGAGCGTTTGTAGAAGAAGTCGCGTCTGAAACTTGAAAATTAAAAGAAACTATCAAGTCGGGGGGGGCTATATGTATAGCGAGCGATACTGAGCATAAAATATCGATTTTTACAAACAAAATCGGTATGTATGTCCGGATTTAACTCAAAAACTACTGGACGGATTGCAACAAAATTCGGTATAAGAGTAGTTTATAACACTGGGCAACATATAGACTAGGTACTTTTTATGCCGGAAAAACGCATAGTTCCTGCGAAAACGCTATTTCCGAATCCACGTGGAAGAAGTCACGGGCAGAAGCTACTATTTTATATTATACCTCTACGTATGACGGTATGTTTCGTCTTGTCATAAAGTTTATGAGCCATTTAACGGCACAGGGTTTCATTTTAACTCATCAGCGGTAAATGTCCTTCATAGCGTACGCGTAAGCCATGAGTTTATATTGAAAAAAAAAACGTAATATGTACACGGGAATTCTAGTGATTTTAATCATTGGGAATATCGGGAAAAACTATACCTGAAATTCATTCAGTAGCAGGAGGGTGAAATTCAAAAACACCGCATTTGCGCGTAAAAATCGAAAGCGAAAGTGTATCTTTTCGAGCTAGAGAGGTGAAAATGAAACTAAAATCAACATTACAGGTTTGAAGGGTATTAAATAAGTAAAAATACAAAAAAGTCAATATATAAGTAAAGACTTATGACTAGAACGGAGATTTATCCGGTTTTGTATAGCTTGAAGTACAAAGATACTCTTACCTTAAGTTCCGTCAGGCAAAGTATTTCTAAGATACTGTGCCGCATCCGGACGGAAAGCTGTGCTCAGATCAAGGACCTAGACAATGGAGGCTTCTATTACAGGCTCTTCCCATATCCGGAGCCGAGAAAGCACGAAAAACGGGCTAAATGAGTGCATTGTGACGAGAAGAGGCATGTGCCTATCACTGCGATGTAAAATATAGGTTGGCATAGGTGGCACATTGTGGACGAATTTAGGTAAATTTAGTCTTTTAATTGTTCTGCTTGCAGCGCATATTGCGGTACATTGGCCATATTGCACGAAAAGACAGCGACAATCTAGAACGGCTGACGATAACCGGTAAAACCGAGGGGAAAAGACCTCTAGGGCGAAGTCCCATACGGTGGTCGGACCAGATATCGGAGCTACTAGAGGTACCCGTCAGCGCCGCACTTCACCAAACGGCAGAGCGCAACCGATGGAAACAATTAATTGACAAAGCCAAACGGAGTCACGATCCTCAGCTGTGAGGGAATGGCTGAGGAGAGAGACTCTTAAGAGTCCCCAGTACGCACGGCGTTCCTCAACTTTTCAAACGTATTTTCACTTTCATTTTCAAATTACCAAACAGATTGACTCGAAACTTGGTACACATAATAAAATCATTATTGTGGGTGTCCGAAATCAGTCAATGTCGTGGTAAAATAAATCACAATTAAATTACTGCCAAAAACTGAATTTTGAAGTGAGTATGGAGGAAACTAAAATGGTCCTAGTTTCTTTGATATTCAATTTATTACAATCAAAGTGTATTTTGGACACTAATATCTCTGCTCCACTATTATTTGTAAAATTTGTTGCCAATATGATAGTTTGCGAATTAAAACGTAACTACGTTTGTATGGAAAAAGTAGCTTACTAGGGACTCTTAATTAATAGATTTATCCGTCCTCATCCTCCTTCAGCCGTTTTCCACCCAATGCTGAGTAAAGTTCACTTTTTCCAAGCGATGCGATCCACATCCAGTCTTACAAGGTTATGGGTCCATCTCCTGGGCTGTCTTCCCACATTTCTACGCCAATTCCGTGGCCTCCATTGTAAAACTTTCAACCCCTATCGTCCGTCGGACTTTCGACATATGCGGCCAGCCCACTTCTACTTCTCTTGGGCTATAATCTAAAGCTTGTCGGTGAGTTTCGTTTTGCTGCGGATTCAGTCTTATAATGATAAGATTTAAAGCTCCTATGTTAGTAATTTCACAAGCTGCCTTACCCCTTTTTAAATGCAATACAAGAGTGCAACCACTGGCTATTTGATGTCAGGTTAGAGGGCAAGACGGTGTGAACCATCCGGACGGACCTTGCACGGGATCCTACTACCAGCATTAAGTATCTTCTAATAACTATCCAAGCAAATTGTTAAAAATCAAATTTTAGATAGGTATATATTGAGGGTGTTGGAAGTTGAAAAGAATTCTATTGTTGTTAGAATTCAGATAATATTTTAGGGATCGTTCTCAAACAGGAGTTGTTCGATTGAATGCTTTGACGTCTATTGGTTCTTCGGACAAAACGCGCCATAATTCAGACATAATTGAAGTGACGTTTACTGCCACCGAAGTAGGAAATATGTTTCTTCAATGATTTTGTGGATTATTAAATATATAGCCGCATCGTGAATTATGAAATCTTTTAGATTAACAATACCTATGTTTATAAAGGTTGTATAAATCAAATGTATTTAACCTCTCGTAACCTATTATTAATTACTGTCTTCGTCCTCGGGGTTAAGTAATGCATTCGTAATCTATATCCTTCCTTATGATCGACATAAGAGTACAAGGGCTACAGCTAGTGATCACTCTTAAAACCTTCTCTTATTACTTACTTTGACATGTAAGTATGCAAATTATGCTCTAATTATATATTATAAAAACGAAATATTCAATCTGTCCAATTATTCAAAAAAATTGATATAATATTAAACATATTCACTATTCCCGCGTCGCAATCAGACTCCCGCGTCTCGAAACGTGCGCGTCCAGGCGTGAGGGGCAAATATTGTAGAGCGCTCATTAGTTGTTTACCTTGTGCAAATTTTTTGACGACAGCTTAAGCTGTACGAGATGTTTAAGGTAAACATGCCGCGTCAGTGGTTTCTGATGTGATTAACGCCTCAATTTAAGGCTTATCCGAGCATTTCGAGCCCAATTTATACTTAAAAAATGGTTTAAATGCGTTAAAGTCTGGTATCTTAACAACTGATAGAGATAGTGGTGGCCAATTTGCTGAATAAATAATTGATTTGATTTGCTATCGTTCGAAACTTAGACCTTACACCTAACTGGCCACTTTATTGGTTTGTCACTGTGGCCTATCGTAGAATTTCAGGGGTTTATGTAGGTACATCAGTAACTGCTAAAAAATATATATACGCGTCGCATTGAGAACCTCCTCCGTTTTTTCGTCGGTTGAAAATGCCAAAGGTTGATTACATTTGTGAAATGTAAGTCGTTGTCAAACTTTTTAGGTATCTCTTTTAATTCGAATGGCGAGTCCACTCAAATTCTACGACAGGCCATAGCGACAAACCGCTAAAAAAGGTCGTTTAATTTTGGAATGGACTTTACAAGACAAATAAAATAGGTTCCATACTAGTATCCAAGAGGGAAACATATTTCGTTAGCTGTCCTAAATAGCAAAACGCCTTTTTTGCTTTAAGCAAATGCTTTTTTCCCTTAACGTATTAGAAATAACAAGCAGTTTAGACCACTTTAATCCTATAAATATCGCTGAACATGCCTGGAAAAGCAGTAGGTATTAAATATTTAATATCAATGTATTTTGAAGAAATTATCAGTGCTCTAGAAAGCACGTAGAAATGTAATTACCGACAAACAAAGGGTACATTCTTCTTATATTGAATGACTAGCTTCTGCCCGCGACTTCATCCGCGTGGAATACGGTTATAGCGTTCCCGCGGGAATTGAGCGTTAAACTGTAACAAATTATATACTAAAACCTTCCTCTTGAATAAATCTATCGCATCCGCATCAAAATCCGTTGCGTAGTTTTAAAGATTTAAGCATAGATAGGGACAGCTAGTAGGAAGCGACTTTGTTTTATGTAATGATTTCCAGCCGCGGAGCAATTCATATCCTTTGATATCGATTTAAAATTGGAAACTGAAGCAAAAAAAAGTTAGCGTTAGGGGTCGTAGAAACTATTGCAGCTATCACTGGCACAAATCCGTCTTTGTGACCTGAAACGTTTTAGATAAAAAAATCTACGGGCAATGGGTCTTTAACACCAGGAAGGACAAAGGATAGTTTTTATCCTGAAAGCCATACTTTAAGAAGGTGAGAAGGGAGGGGAAAAACACTGACAAAATCACTGGCATAAGCTAGTGAAATATGCATGCATATTTATTTATTTTTAAAATCTACAGTACTTATGGTATAGATGATAATAAAATATTATGATGATCTATAACTTAACAAATATTTGTGGTACTGAATTTGTTCTGCTGATAAGTAAAATGATGATGAATGATTTCAACTAATTATTGCAGGACAGCATTTAATCATTAGTTTTAATTAAAGGATTGTTTTGCACACAGTTCGGGTGTTAACAAGTCATAGCGCCGAAGCGAACGTAGGTATACTTATTTGATCCCTTAAGTTATATAATGGTTATATTTAGACTTACTGACTCATATAGCACATTCGATTATGGCGGGGGTAAGATCTAAAGGCTTTACGGCCCCGCGGGGACCTAGGCAGGCCTGGAATCGTTATTCAGGTGAACGCTACCTTCGAATGGAAAAGTCATTATTGGCGTTTTACGGCAATACTTTTGTGGTTTACCTGAGTGCTGAGGGCTTTTACTCCTTTTGCTGTGCTTAACACAAAATAATGTAATATAATTGGTTTTGCTATGTGCGGAGCATAGTTTCAAAGCGGTCATTTTAATAGAGAAATAGTTTTACCTATGCGTTTGTGTATAAATATTTTTTATTTGTATAAAAAAATTCCCAGCCACGTCTGTCAGTTCATGATAAACTCAAAAAATAACGAAAATTCGGTTTTCGCTAATAGATAGAGGGGTATAATGTATGTAGCATGTAAACACTATATTATTGCAATTGTAGAAAAATAAAACATAACACGACAGAGTGAGGAAAATAGCTACAAAGGCGAACTTAACTCTTTGAGAGATTCTTCCAGTCAACCTTAAAATAAATGAGTGAGGATGCAGTATGTGATAGACGAACAATGGGTTCATAGGGAAGGTTTTGTTGTATTATGTTTTTTTTTCTAATTAAAAAGTCTTTTCACCACAAATCTTTGAATGAAATGCTGGACACGAGTAAACATTGCGAAATTCAATTTGATTTTACCATGAGCTTTTCGGTGAAGGAAAACATCGTGAGGAAACCTGCAGGCATCTGCGAAGTAATTCAAAGATGTGTGTGAAGTCCCCAATCCGCACTCGGCCCGCGTGGGGACTATAGCCCAAACCCTCTCATGATGAGGGGAGGCCTGTGCCCAGCAGTGGGACGCAAATAGGCTGTAGTAGTTGTAGTTTACCTACATTAAATTTTTCGTGAGCAGACACAAATTGACAAACGCACCACAGCCAACAAGTTTAGGCCTAAACGAACCACTTTAGTTGATCAGTATTTAAGCCAATTCTGGAGTAAATCGCTGTCGGCGAGTGTAAGTCCGCCTCGGGGGACAGATATACTGGGATGATGGATGCTCGTGAATATATTATACCTCGGTTAATCGATTTCGGGAACTTCGGTAATTGTGTAAGAGGGGACTTATCTTACCCCCGAAAAGCAAGTACGATAGTAAAACTAGTCATTTGTGAATGGGAGTGCTATACTGCTACAAGACATGTTTATTTATTGTATTGTTAGACAATTGGTAAGTGGTGATTGTACTCCCTATATGATTTATCAGAAGACTTACGAATCAGAAGAAATGTGGAGTTGCAGATGTATGTCGGTAATTGAGATACCTACAAGGCCAATAAAAAGGCGTAGGTATAACTAAAAAAATTAAGGGAATGTTTGTAGAGTTTCGTATTTTTAATTAGGTTGTTATCTAAGTAACATGAGATATATATATTTTTTTTTATTATTATAATCAAGCATTTGATCACGATCTCACCTGCTGGTAAGTGACGATGCGGTCGAATGTGATACATGCTTACTTAGATAGTACCTGTTCACTCTCGACTTGAAAAGATCCAAGTTATAACTATCGGGGAAGAGACCGGCCAGTAGAGAATTCCACTCCTTAGCTGTTCGTATGATGAAGCATGAATCGAAGCGCTTCGTGCGCGCTGGAGGAATATCTACAACATAAGGATGGAATCCAAAACCACGCCTTGTGCCGTAATGACGAAATTGGGATGGTGGAATTAAATCAAACAATTCCCCCGCACACTCTCCAAAGTGTATCCAATAAAATACCGATAAGCAGGCAACTTTACGTCGGTGATCGAGACTCTGCAATTTATTCTCCACCAACTTCGAGTCACCAATGAGCTTCCTGGCACGCCTGTCAATTGCTTCAAGGGTAGCTAACTGGTACTTAGCGGATCCATCCCATAGGTGGCAGCAGTACTCAATGCACGTACGGATCTGCGCTTGATATAATTGGAGAAGCTGCTCCGATGCGAAGTACATAAAGCATAAGTAGATAAAGCCTTTTTTACTTTGACACGAGTACGAGTCTTTAATACACGAAATGTAACCATTTCAGTGTACATATGCTATGTAGCATGTAATAAAAAATACCATTACTATTTCATGCTCTGATACATGGTGAAAGAACACCATTCAAGATTTTTGCCAGCTTCGGTCGCTGCAAATTTGAGTAGCTCGAGAATTCGACCATTAGGCCGCCATCTGATTGATTGTCGAGCGGCGCGTCACGTGACCCGCTCGATTTCCGGCGCCGGCGCTGCATCCGGAGGCCATTTCCACGGTGTCTCTGGGCAGTACGCTCGACGCGCCACAGACTATCTACACGACCAAATAAACTTGGCGTGTGGTGAAGAATGCTGGCTTACACAAATTAGGGAGCGCGTGAATTAGGCAAAAATAGACTACGTCAACGGCTTAAGTGCTTAACAGTCAACGGACGTTATGAAAAATCCTGACTTTTTATGCAACTAAGTTAGGATAAAACTTGTGTCGTCTCTGAATATAGCTAATTTCAATGTCATAGGGAAAAAAATGGCATACTGTATCTTACCAACAACCACCAAGGAGATAGTTCGAGAACCGGGGAAGGACAGGCTACCTAATTTCTATGCCAGAAAAACCGCAGAGTCATCTATAACGGAATTCCACGCGGACGAAGACGCGAGCAGAAGCTAGTGGTGAATAAAGGCAAACTGAATTTCACACATAAGTCTAAAAGGTGCGAACTGGATTCAAATCCCCAACCGTCTGCATGACACCAACCACGGCGTGTCCAAATTTCCACAGCTTGTTTAAATACTTCATATTATGCATATTTTTATATATTTTGCTATAAGTATTTATATCGTCATCTAGTAACCATAGTACAAATTTTGCTTAGTTTGGGTTTAGGGAAATTTGCGTGAAATGTCCCAAGATATTTATGATTATTATCATTAAGTTTAGAATCTTTTGGCTCGTTTACCCATTTTTGGTGGCACAAATATTGAAAGATTCCATGGTCGACTTCAGGCGAGGGCCATGAAAATCGGTGAATGAATACATAACGGACAAGATCTTAGCGGCCAGTCGAGACTACAAAGCCTGTATTTGAAAGACGTCCGACTTGCAGCGAGGAGTATGTGAAGAAGTATCCAATTCTGCACGTTGTCATAAAGGGATACGATCCACAATGAAATAGGCGCAACTCTATTTTATCAAAGTGAATTAAGTCGCAACTGTAGGTGTGTATTAAGATATAACATTCGTGGTCATCGAATAAAATTGGCAACCAGTCTAAGTAGATAAACATTTCAAGTTTTTGTCAACGAGTTAGTCCATGTCAGTTCAAGAACTTTTGACAGTAAAACAGTCATACTTTGCTCTGTCCCATGCTATTGACAGACCTTGTCGAGTACCGAATTCTACCGAATGACATATTTAAAAAAATCTCAGCTTTTATTTACCAAAGCTGCCTTCAATCTATCAAATCTATTTAGGTATCTCTTGCACATACAGTATCTATAAAATATAGAAAACCTACTAAAAGCTCATACCAGTTTTCTTTGAACCTGTCTCTCAATGTCTTAAGGCCATTGACATAAGTTAAAATGAAAGTTCACCCCTTACATTTTTAATTATACAAAAGCACATTCATGTTCCAAGTTATTTAACTTGAACTTTTGAGACACGATAATTCGTTTCGTTGGAAGTTATTATCGAAGCCAACGGCCTATGCTACGAGTATGTTTAAAATACTAAACAAATGATAAGCTTTCGTACTTTTTGTGAATTCTTATTTTAGGTCTAAGTATATTTAATTAAAAAGTTCTACTTGTTGGAGGCTGACTTTAAAGCTCGTTGTTCTAGTATGCTTAGATGTCGATCTAGTATTAACCCGGGTTTCGGAGCACACACTACAGTATAGACTCTGCAACTCTTCTTGTATCATTTCTCTATGATGAATGATGATATTAACCAAACACCACACTTAAAAATAACTACTCAAATATTTACAAGATACTGAACTGCAACGCGTTAAAAATTAAGTAACTGTTTATTGTATTGTATTGTATTATATATTTATTCTTAAACAATAGGTATATAAATTGTATTTGAATGTTGCTAGGAACTTAAATATAATCTTGATTATAATTGTTCAACTACTTACGTAATCTTAGCATAGCGTTTGAAATCAGCGCATGACATGAATCTGAAACCAAGAAACAAAATTGTATTTATGCATAAACAGAGTAAGTTATTTCTATAGTACACAAATTCTAATCTATGTGGGTATAAATATAAATATATTTTATAAAAAGCATTTATTTAAAGGGTACAAAACGCAAAGTCTGCTTGTCATCACTACGTGCTAAATGGATAATCTTTTCAAGAGTGAAACGTCGTAAGCCTTTTGAAGACAAGACTCTTATTCGTTTCAGTTCACACTACATTGCATTCTAGTTCTGCAATTTCTAGAATCCAGCAAACATCGCATCCAGTGGAGGAACACAATCCATCAGCGGTTTCAAAACGCTCTCCGCGGTGCACACACACAATGGAACACAAACAATGTCCGCACAGCGCGATCAACCCACACTTGCAACTCAGTAAGTACAATGCACACAGCCTCATTTGGATGTGTGTGATTAAGCCCGGGGCACACTGGATATTGTTTTTTTATACAATAAGAATTATTAATAGATGTAGATGTTAAATCCCTTTATTTTATCCGGTTTATCATCGTGAGGCAAAATGCACGCATCTGCGAAGTAATTCAAATATGTTTGAGAATTAGAGATCTTCTACTATCTAAAGTCCCGCGCCTTCACATTTCAAAACGCTTCATTTTTTTTATTATTATTTAAAAAGCACCACCAACACTCTCAACGCATAGTTGATGGCTGTCTCAGCTCGCACACGTGTGTTGAGAGTGTTGGTGGTGCTTTTTAAATACATTGAAGTGTTTTGAAATGTGAAGGCGCGGGACTTTAGATAGTAGAAGATCTCTACTCAATTCCCACTGGGCTCGCATGGGGTCTATTACAGCCCAAATCCTAAGGAGGCTTGTGCCCAGCAGTGAGACGTAAATAGGCTGTAATTTATGGGTATTACACGTAAGTCAGACTATACTCGGTTGGTTGAAACGTATAGGTAAATAAAATTGTAACTCATGTCATGGGTCCAAATGTCTACAATAAATTGCCGACGAGAATAATCGAAGCTCCCTAGTTTGGCCAGCTTTAAATATCGTCTAAAGCGCTGGCTTGTCGAGCAGTCGTTCTATGGCTTCGGGGAGTTCAATAATATGAAATTGTAACATATTTTTTATATTTATTAATTTGATTATATTGAATCATGATTATAATTGACTAGGTACTACAAATGTAGTGTATATTACCTAACATATACTTTAATTATTCTCAAATTGAATGTGTAATGTACTTACGTAAGTTTAATGGATTTTTCTTAATTTTAACGTGTAAAATGGTTTTACGAATAAATTATTTAATGTACTTACGTAAGTTTAATGGATTTTTCTTAATTTTAACGTGTAAAATGGTTTTACGAATAAATTATTATGATTATTATTATGATTCTGATAAATATACCGTCGTGGGGTTTACACGTAAGTCAGACTCTACCCGGTTCCGTTCTATCCCCTGATTTTGTGTTTGCTCTTAGGTTAGGTAGTTAGATTTTATGTTTAAACAAAGGTTTGGAAAACCTGTGAAAATAGTTCGTCTACTTACATTTACCTTTAACAATAAAAATATCTCACTCAACCACTGAAGATTATTTTACAAAATATACTCGACAGCAATGAAAACGGGTTACATAGGATTTTCCAAACAAAGCGACCCGTTTTCATTACTGTTGAGTGTATTTCCAATATATTATAATGAATGAAGAGTTATACTGAAATGTTCTACATTAGGGCAGTAATAGTAAGTAATAGGGATGACGACAACTTTTTTTTCCTTAGTCTATCAGGATGATTATTGAAAAGTATTGGACACGTATTTTTTCTTTTTTCACTTAATCAAACTTATATGGAGATATATTGAGTTGAAATGTCGCGTGACGTCACGGTTAGGTACGATTTATACCTAACGGTGACGTAGTTAGCCCCCACTCTCCAACTTTAATGCGTTTTAACTTAGTCATTCGTTGTTAATTTGATAAAACAAAAAATACGTGTCTAATATTTTTTTATTACCTGACTGACGGACTAATTAGAATTTGGATTTCTTCACCCTGTCGTCATCCCTATTGTTTTTCATGGAAACAATATTACTCTGCGCTGCATTTTATTAATTCCAGGCAAAAGCTTTGCAGCTTCGATTTAATATTGTACGCCAGATATAATGTTCTAATCGGCTTTCTATTGAAACATATTTACTTTATTACAAAAAATATAAAGTAACGTATATTTTTTATTTTATATCGTGTTCGTATTTATATCGTAACTAATATTACGAATGCGAAAGTAACTCTGTCAGTCTGTTACCTTTTCACGCTTCAATCGCTGAACCGATTTTCATGAAATGATATAGATATAGTTGGAGTCCAGGGGAAGGACATAGGCTACTTACTATTCCGGAAAAACACATAGTTCCCGCGAGAACGCGATAGCCGAACTCCACGCGGGCGAAGTCGCGCGCAGAAGCTAGTAGCCAATAACTGGGATGTAAAAAAACTCATGTCTATATATAATCATCGTTTATAACTCGATAATTAAACTTTAAATTTAGTATGGGGATGAATTGTAATACGGTTCAACATACAGGGTACTTTTTATCTCAAGAAAATATTCGAATGGGATACATTTTAAATTTAAAGCACGCGCCACCAAGTCGCGGATTAAAGCTAGTTTAAATAATAGTAGTTTATATAACTGCTACATAATAAAGGTCCTTAAAACACGAGTGGAGTTTCATAATAATATCGCACGAGTGTTTTAAGGCCTAATTATGTACAGTTGCATACACAACTTTATCTACACTCAATTTATAAATCCTCTAAGATGCTTCAAAATCTGTCCACAATGGCGGCAATTCGAATACGTCAGTGTCTCACATTCGATTTTCAAAAAGTATAGACTAAATAGAGCCGACATTTTAATTTGGAACAAACTTTCGTTCTGTCTGACTGAAGAATATAGGCGGGCATTGCTGTTCGAAGATATTCGAAATTTGAATGCTATCTATCTATATCTTTCAAATTCGATGGTCTCATACAGCTATTAGAACATTTTCACAGATAAGAAATCTGTTCTAACTAAACAGTTTATCTTAATGCTGGTCATAATTTGCGGTTTTGGAACGCATCATTTGGGGGTTTATGATATGAGTGTAGATAAAGATACTTATGTTTACATAAGTTGACCTAGCCCAAACCTAAGCAAAAGCCTATAGGTAGGTACTTTCAGTACTACATGAAAAAATAACACACATGCATGGTCAATAAATTGTACCTAGTTAGCGAGTATATTAATGTATCGTAATTTTTACAACGCTACAATAATAAGGATATGTAAATAAATGTTAATAGTACATTACAGACCTAGGGTGGTGAATTCATAAACCCCAGATCATGAGGGCCATAAATATGCGATCTGGGGCTTTACGAATTACCGCCCGTGGTTTGTCAAAAGTTTTACGTCTTGCCTTGGCCAAGTAGTGAGATTTTCTCTCCGCGTAGCGGGCCGAAAATCTCACTTTACGGCCAAGGGTGATGTAAACACTTTTATTACACCTACAATATTGGCCAACGTTGTAACTGAGCAATTATTTGCAAATAATTTAAATTCAATATACTGAAACTAAATCCACACAATACACATAAAATAGCACCTGTAGGCGGAGCGGGTGGTAAGGACATTTTAATTTCAATCCATTCATTTATTCAGCAACTTATTCCCATGTATTCAGCAACATCCCAAGTAACACTAAGAGTTAATTTTGAGTGCTATAAGGGTGGTATTATGGCGGTCACTAACTCTAACAGTGTTAGAAGAGCGCTAGAATAGGTGGTATATCGGCGCTATAAGCCGATATAGCACCGATATAGCGCCATTTTGGCATAACTTTTTAGCGCCTTAAGTGCTATAATAGCGCTATAACAGTGTTAGTGGCCACTATCAAGCGCTACAATGGCGCTACAAAAGCGGTCACTAACTCTTAAAGTGCTACAACGGCGCTACAATAGCAACCACTAACACTTAAAGCGCTACAATGGCGCTACAAAAGCGGTCACTAACTCTTAAAGCGATACAATACTCCATAATTAAAGCTTAAAGTGGCAGAGTTGCGGTACTATCGCTCTTAGTGCTAGAGTGGCGCTACAATAGCTACTACTAACACTTAAAGCTCTACAACGGCGCTACAACAGCGATTACTAGCTCTGAAAGCGATACAATACTCCAAAATGAACGCCTTAAACTCTTAAAGTGGCGATATATACATAAGGTTATATCGAAGAATATTTTAGTTTGACAGCTTATAGTTTTGTTGCATTTGTAAAGTGTCTTGTGATAATTTAATGGCTGAAAGTGAAGTTAAATTAAGGTACTTTACATTTCGTGAGTGAGCTTGTGATTCCACAGGAAATCAATTGCGCAGGTAAGTTTACTGTGAAATACTATACATATTATTATCAAATTCTGAAAGGGCTTTCATTTTAGTGGCTTTTTGCAGAATCATAACAAATGTATTGGTGTAGAGCATTGTTACAAATATGTAAATATCCGATAAAAATAAGTTTAATGATTCATTTTCTTTATAAAAGAACATCGGCATTCCGTGTCTATGCTATATACTTAAACATTTAACAATTCTATAGGTCATTTGTAATGTTTTGTGTGTAATGTAGATTATTTTATTTATTTATTACTTCAATAGAAATGGCGGACCTGTATGGGCCGCCAAATGAGTGGCTTTTAACTCCTATACCTGCACAAAGGCGCTATAACTCACTCATGGCTCTACAACAGTTCCAGAAATCTCTCTTGTAGCACCCAAAGTGATATAATTGAGTTTTATATCACTTTAAGCGCTATATAAGTATTTTTAACTCCAAAAGAGTTCGCTAGCACTCTTCTACAACTAAAGCTCTTCTTTAGAGCTTAGGGTGGTAATAATCACTATAGCCTGTAAGGCAGCAGGCTTCAGCTGTATAATAGCGATAACAGACGCTCTTCTATCGCTGTTATAGACCTGAAGGAGTTAGTAGACACCACTATAGCACTGTTAGGGTTAAAAGCACGAAATTATATCCTTTATAGAACTTAAAGAGTTATATCATGCTAAAAGCGATAGCACTAACTGCGTAACCTGCACAAGAGTGATTGTAGTCGCTGTTATACGAGTTTAAGCTTATTATAACTCTCTTATAGACCCTTTTTACGCTCTTTAGTGGTAGTAAACTCTATTAAGCCTTTTGTATCGCTGTAACAGTTAATGGTGGCTATTGTAGCACCCTTGTAGCACCTAAGGCTATAAAATAAGCTCTATATGTCGCTAATGTGTTACTTGGGATATTGTTATCGAGTACTTTGGACTAAGACTGGCCCTATGCTGGTAATTTCTCCGGATCTCTTAGTCCCTCATGGTAGTAGCAATCCGATTAGACCCTGCGTCAGGTCCTATCACTGCCAAAAAAAAAACCTGAGTGTTCGTATCTTGATTCGTTTTACGTCTCAAACTCGTTTACTTTTACATTTCTGTGGACAATTTGTATGAAATTCAACACTTAACAGATGTAAACTTTTGCAGAATCGAGAAAATTGTTTTATTCCAAACTATACTATAGAAAGGTATGTAGGTACACCATTATCTAACAGATTTATCATGACAAAGCATGGAATCTATAACTCTGGGAAAAAGTTTAGTGTAGGTGTAGAGTGCCAAGCTCTTTTCAAGCGTCAGTCTCTCTGAAAAACTACTCCACATAAACTAAATAACATTTTGTTTAAAATACGAGAGATTTCCACTTTTTAGACCTCATGTGACCCAGCTTTACCGCGCTCCCGCCGCCTCTTGACCCATATCCGCGCGGCAGGGAAAAACTTGCATATTATCGAATATGACAGAACTTGGTCGTACTTTTAATAATGCACCCTGCCCGAATTTACAAACCTGTACTTTTGCGTTTTATTGTCATGTGCAAATGTACATTGCGCGGATGGCAAGTAAGCGCTGAGAAGTTTTAAAGAAGAACCAGTGAAAAAGTCAGTTGAAACGGAATTTTGGTTAAATTGTGAAAGAAAACAGTATGAAGGTGTATCTGAGAGTGTTCGTTTTGTTATTTATTTATTATTCAATTTTAAACAGGTAAATAAAGGTTAACGATTCCGCTTTAATTGCTTTAATCGTAACTGACCCATGATAACCAGTACTTTTGAACAACCACTATTTCGCCACTACCATCCGGGTTGAAAAATCTTTAACTCTTTTATACGACAGCTTAGAGCTGGAAGACCCTTTGATTAGATGCGGCAAAACAAGAAACTGAACAGAAAGTCATGTTTATGCAAAATTATACAGTAAATAACTAAACGAAATAACTTACATCATTTTACCTAAGTTTATAATTATATTGACCAAAGCGTGTTTAGTAGCGTAAAAACTCATAAGTTCGTCAATATAAAATATATTCGCCTACATCAAATGTTTGAAATCCAAAAATTAGGGTATTACAACGTTTCAGTCATTTCAATTTCTCGCCCGAAAAAATGTGGTTCGGGCCTTCAAAGGACACGCGTTTTCCTTTTGAAGCACAGCTAGTCTAACTCATACATACATACATACATAATATCACGCCTTTTTCCCATAGGGGTAGGCAGAGACCACTTCTTTCCATTTGCTAGTCTAACTCATGTGTAGATTTTGATATGGTTTAGTCAAATATTCGAATATTAGAAATTCATATATCAGAAAACTCCCTGAACAAGCCGTAATAGACTTTTTTTAAGAAACACCGTTTATAACATGTAACGGCATCTCTTCCACCTATTTTTGTTTCAAACGCTGTCATTGTCCTGTCTGCATTTGTATGTAGTTAAAATGTAATAAAGTGCGTCTATTTCTAATGCGTCAGAAACAGCTCTTGGTACAAATACTTTCTGCATAACATACTAATTAATACTTAGAATTCGTTATATTTTTGTTACAAAAGTTGTGGACAATTAACGTGAGTCAAGACGCTACATTCGAAAACAAGACGTAAAAACATATCAGTAAACATGAAGTTCGTCGGAAAATGAACTAGCTCCGAGCTACAAGCGTGTTCGCATAGGAACCGCGTGAAGGTAAACAAAGCGGACATCACTGCAATCCCGATTGACAGGTTTTCTGCCCAAATGAAATGGGAAAAACGTAAAAAAATCAAAGCTTTCATACACACACTATTGTGTTTCAATCTGGTTTATTTAGGCAAAAAATATTTCGAATAGAAAGCAAAACCATCGAGGTGTTTTTTTACAAACTATATATACTTATTCTTCACGGGGTAACATATACATACTACGTGCAAACAAATCAAGCAACACAGATTCAGAACAACAAAAAACCGGCCAAGTGCGTGTCGGGCCACGCGCAAAGTATAGGGTTTCGAAGTTGATGATGCGCACAGTACCTTTCTAAGACTTATTAGCATCTATATCTTATGTGGTATGACGTGCCCGCCCGACGCCCCTGCCGCTCGAGAAAAATCATTGGTTTTTTATCATTTCATAAGTTCGACTATGACTCGTAAGTTTTTATAGCCTACTTAGCTGTGATAGTTTTTCTTTCAACTTGATTTTTTTCAGCCATCCAAATACCACCATTTAGCTGGCAGGGGGGGGGGGGGGCACGTGACTCTAACAAAAAATAGCACTTTAAAGCTTATTTTTTCACAAACGCATCACTTAATCAAAAAATGGTTTCAACAAACCCACAATATTTTTTTAAGACCTATTCAACGATATGCCGCACCATGGGATACGCAAGAAAAAAAATTACATCCCCACTTTACGAGTAGGGGAGATACCCTATAAAAATACATTTCAAAATTTTATTTTACCACTTTGTCAGCGTAACTAATATGCATATTCATGCCAAATTACAGCTTTCTAGAAGTAAGCATCTCCGAGCAAGAGTGCGGACAGACGGACGGACGGATGGACGGACGGACATGGCGAAACTATAAGGGTTCCTTGTGGACTTCGGAACCCTAAAAAAACAGTTTTCAATTTCAGTATTAAAACCGGAACATGTACATACATATATTAAAAGCATATTTTGCTCTATAACGAGTAAGCAGGTAAATAAATCGCGTAACAAGTAAGAATTTTGTGATGTACCTAATACTTACAGCCATGTTGGCCAAAATATTGAGTTTAGGTATTTCTTTGGTAAATCAACCGATTCACTACGTAGGTATTTAAAAAAAAAGTGTCGTCCGTTTACCTTTGATGGTGGTTATTTTTTTAGAAAATGTTTTATGTGCCATTTAAATGTTTAATTTATTTATATGACAATGTACTTGCAGTTATTTATGCAGAGACCTTGAGCATTTTATTCCGTATCCGATATCTACCTACCTGTTTAAGTTTATTTGAGCCAATTTAATTTAAAAGTTAATTCATATGAAAATCCAGTATTCGAATTTACTAATCAGTGCCCAGTAGACCTTGACATTGCCGTTACATTATGTAAAAGTAAAGTACACATTAAAATGTAACCCTCGCAACTCTCGAGTGAGTTTTAAAAGGCCCGAGGGTCCATTCTCGAAATAAAAACGGGAGAACTAAGCGACTCCCGTAAAATGGGAAGTTTTAATCAGGAACGCGTAAGACGCCACTGGCCCACCTGAATTTTTATTAAACAGAAGGAAAGTTAGCCCGGTAATCTGGAATTACGTCGCGGCCGGAATCGCGGATTTTATTTCGGATGGAAATTGATAAATTATGTGTGCGGCTCCATTGAGAGTCTCATTTGAAGGCGCGGCAAACGTTTGAATGCCTGAATAGGATTCTTTAATCTTTTTTTAAGGTTTCTCATGGACTCTAGGGATTTATTATCATGAATTCATGGAACTTGGAAAATAAGTTAAACTCATCGCGTCGGCATTTTTACTCGCTATCAAAATGTCTGTACTCAAATACGACCACTAGAATTAGGTATATTTAAGTCAGTTTTATACAGTTACCTACTGCTA
Organism: Aethes cnicana; assembly: GCA_963971205.1. Taxonomy (NCBI): domain Eukaryota; kingdom Metazoa; phylum Arthropoda; class Insecta; order Lepidoptera; family Tortricidae; genus Aethes; species Aethes cnicana. Next base: position 255,872 of record OZ020278.1, on the reverse strand, counting down.
AGACGAAGTTATCGTACTCATACTCAAAACCTTAAAAAATCGTTCAAGACAAAACCTGCCAATTAACGTTCAGCCCTGAAATCCACACAACAGCTGCGCTTTATTCCTATACCACTTTTCAGGCGCCAATTCCATTCCCCTAGCTCCAGGAAGCATGCATGTAACCGGTCTAAGAACCAGTTTTAGCTGGTTATAACCGGATCCCGTATGTATTAGGCGATTTAAATGCATGCAGCGGCCACCTGGCCGCCGGTGCATCGTCTGACGATGGTATTGTAACGGGATGGGGTCAAGTATTGCGAAGGACTCTGAGAATAGGCCGCACGTTTGCCTTTTAGCGCGGTCGATTGCATTTGAATTTTTGCTATACTGTGAAGTGTTTCCTTATCTCTTATTTTTATTTAGATCGAATAGATACCACGTATTCTTTGTTGCGAATAAAACTAATCATTAAAGAATCATTTTCACCTCACTAGCTGGAAAAGATTCACTTTGGCCTTACATTTCTCCGCTGAAAAGTCGTTCGTATTCTCTAGGGTGAAAAGTGTTTTTAAGATTCGTACACTGACCTCGGCATAGGCTGCACATAGCGTTCAAAGCTTTTCTTTGCATGTGGTAGATAATGGAAGGATTAGACGGTAATGGTAATACCTAAAGAGAAAAAAGGACTGTTTATTTCAGCAGCTAAGTTATTTCGCATCTTGTGCATTGATTGTGAGTGAGAAAAAACCACGTTGCGGCAAAAAACTACTTTTCTGCCTTGTACAAATAAATAACTATTTTTATGTCACTGTTGAACGTAATTTACGAACGTTCCTGGCCAAAGAAAGACGTAAAACTTAAGACAAACTACGGACAGTAATTCATAAAGTCCCAGATCGCATATTTATGGCCCTCACCTTCGGTTCGGACCACAGACACCTGCGATCTGGGATATTAACGAATTCACCGCCCTAGATCTGTAATGTACTTACTATTAAAAGAAGACCCAACATTCGACGTTTAGTTAGTATATTATTTATTTATTTAAACTTCATTGCACAAACAAAATGTATACAATTAGAAGACTGAATTCATAACATAAGACATTCTCTACCAGTCAACCATAAGGCCAAACGGAAAAGAAAATGTGTAGGTATATTATGAACAACATATCTTTCCATACTAGTAATCTGTGGCTAAAATATCTTCTATGGAAGAAGAAGAAGAAAGAAAGAAGAAATTCATTTATTCACTGCGCAGAAGACACAGTTTACAGCAAAAAATAACCCAAAAAAATGTACAAAAATAATATTACAAACACGACAACAAAAAAAGAAAAAAACATAAGAACAAGTGTGTGTGAGTCGTCACGGCAGCGGAGAGGTTGCTGGCTCAGCATAAATGTTGAGGTGTATGGCATTATTGCACCTTTCATAAAATGCTGATCCGATTTGATTGAGAGAGAATTTGAGAACTTGAAATGAACATTAAATTTTAAGTGAATGGGTAAAAGATAGTTTTAATTTCAAAAATCATCAAGGGATATTGAACTTTCGTATTAATCTCTACGTAGATACGGTCTCTTTACTAATAATAATACCTACTAATAAGAAGTCTGTAGGATAAGAATAAGGGACTAAACTAAACTAAACGATACTGAACACAAAATAACGATTTTAAGAAAAAAAACCGTATGTATATATGTCCGGATTTAACTCAAAAACTACTGGGTGGATTACAACAATATTCGGTATGGGGGTAGTTTATAACACTGGTCAACATATAGGCTACTTTTTATCGCGGAAAAATGCATAGGTCCCGCGGGAATGCTATTAACGAATTCCACGCGGGCAGAAGCTAGTTAAGTATATAAACGATGTCGTGTCTATACTGTGTGAGTAAACATCTCACTCGGCTATTCGAGCGGCATTTAAAACGGTTTTCGGAGCATTTTTTTCGATTTAGGCGCGGGGCCACGTCCGCGCAGTTTGTCGCAAATGGCGACGAACACACGGACGTACGTATATTGTTATGATATACGCCTTGGGACTGGCTCGGAAGCGGTTTTTAAGATGTTTTGGGAGTAAATGTGAATTCGACGGTGGTGCGTGGGGCACATACGTAAATATCCAGGGCATCGAGAGTCTTCTGCTGATAAAGTGTTATTTGTATAAGATACTAAATCTAATATACACGGTGAACTTGAGTAACCCGAATAATTTTACCAGCGTATACCTGAGGTCGTAAGGAATAAAAAATATTAATGAGATCAGGTTGAAATATGATTTTTAACTTATTTTATTCCATACGACCCCAGTCGGAGTCGGTCAGAAATCGTATGGAATAAAAAAAGTTAAAAATCATATTTCAACCTGGTTTCATTTTTATTTTATTTCTTACGGCCTCAGGTATACGCTGGTAAAATTATTCGGGTTACTCAAGTTCACCGTGTATAAAATTCTCGGATCACGGTGTTTGTAACCAAACTCCTCCGAAACGGCTCGACCGATTCGTTTGATATTTGGTGTGTATGTTCAGTAGGTCTGAGAATAGCTAGCTATTTTTTTTTATTCTAAGCGGTACGAAGTCCGCTGGGTCAGCTAGTAATATTAAATAACTAAATAATAGTGTAGGTTTTAGCTTTTCAAGCAGTCGTAGCGTAGTGGTCAGTACCGCCGAAGTCAGTACCGGATGATGACATCCTATTGAGATTGCAAACCTTCGGGTAGGAGAAACAGGAGCTCTATTCGAAGTCTTAAATATGGACAGGGAGATTCCGTACGCTGTGTTCACGCGTCACGGCGCTCAATTTGAACTTTAAATCTAGCTGCTTAAAGTTCGGTTGCAACGCCGCGACGCGTGAGCGCAGCGATAGGGAATCTCCCTATCTTTAAAACTGCGAATAGAGCCACAGAAACAAGAAAATTAACTTGACATTTTAAATACGTATTACCCCTCTGTTAAATTAGTCTAATGATAACTCCGCTTTTTTATTTTAACACCTAACGAGGGTTTGAAATATTTTTGGCTTTGTTAATTTATTGTATTCTTACGGCTTATTTTGTGACACCGTGTGTATATAGACTACTAAACATCAGCGTGTCTAAAGCTAAAGTCTAGTTTATTACCATTCAAATCTTAAATATTAGTTTGTTAAAAACTCTCTTACTGACCTACTTCAAAGTATTTCAAAAAGTCTTTGTCAACTTTATCAAAGGTGACGTATTGGAACTTTGGCAGCTCGCCCCGTCATACTTACGCGGACAGATTGACACTATATTATTAATTATATTAATAAAATAACTCTAAGTCACAACAAATAGCACTAATTACGCTTAGAAACTGGGAAGGTAAAGCTTTGGGGACGTTAACAGAAGCCGATTCGAATGGAGACTATCGTTTCTTTGCTCACCAGTTGGCGACACTGTTGACTAAGGTCCAGAGGTACAGCTGTCAAAGGCGACTTTATAAGATCGGCGCCGAAACAGAGTTTTAAAATCTTGAATCTCATTAGGTTTATTAATTATAAATAACTATCATAATATCGAGTAGCTATGCCGCAATGTTGTGCAATTACGTTTTGTTCGAAAAAAAAATCCGCTTTCAAAGCGTTCACACTCATCGCCAAATAATCCATATTTTCGATAATTTCACGAAGGAATTCACTTTTCAACAGGTAAATTAAAGAAATTATAATTTATGTCACGAAGCCCGCCAAAACCAGTGAAAAGTGAATGTTATTGGACCTCACGCGACACTAGCGCCTCTAGTGGCAAATCCACACCGCACAATGGGGGCTATCGCTTGTGAATTTGCCACTAGAGGCGCTAGTGTCGCGTAAGGTCCAATAACATTCAGTTTTCACTGGTTTTGGCGGGCTTCGTGATATAAATAAAAATTTCTTTAATTTACCTGTTGAAAAGTGATCTCCTTCGTGAAATTATCGCAAATATGGATATTTGGCTATGAATGTAAACGCTTTGAAAAAAAAAATCTTTTTTCCAAACAAATCGGAACTGCGCAACATTGCGGCATAGCTACTCGATATGATGATAGTTATTTATAACGAATAAACTTAATGAGATTCAAGATTTAAAACTTTGTTGCGGCGCCGATCTTGTAAAGTCGTCTTTGACAGCTATACCTCTAGACCTCAGTCAACAGTGGCGCCAACTGGTGAGCAAAGAAATGATAGTCCCCATTGACCGCATACGCATGGAGAGTTTGACTGACATTCGATAATTCGGTTTTTAAATTAATAAAATATCTCAAGTCGATTAATATACGGATTGATCATAATCTCAGGCGAATAGGTAAATGAATATGTTACTTACGAATTTAACAACTAGGGAAACTATCCATACTAGTCCATACTAATATTATTGTAGGAACTTAAACCGCTAGACTGCTTTAGGATAAACTGTCTCCTGCCCGCGACTTTGCCCGGTTTTTCCGGAATAAAAAGTAGCCTCTGCCCTTTCCCGGGACCCCGACTATCTCCATGCCAAATTTCATCTTAATCGGTCCAGCGGTTGAAGCGTGAAGAGATAACACACAGACAGAGTTACTTTCGCATTTATAATAGGAATGCATATGGATATGGATGTGATATGGGGAATTGGGCATTTTTTTATTCCCGGAGAAGGCCATAAGCTACTTTTTACCCAGAATTCCCACGGGAACGTTAATTATAATCGTACTTTAAGCAAAAGTCACGGACAGAAGCTGTTAAATAATTAATAATTTCAATGATCAGTAAGTTTATAACGGATTATTGAAATTAACCAAAGTAATCCAAACTCTCCCATTGTTAGGGTCGGAGCTCGCGTCAAAAGGGTTGGAGTGTTACCATTTTACTTGACGATGAGATTTAGATAGGAAGTGATTGGGTTTCAATTAAGGTCGTATACAGGCTTAATTGGCTTACAGAACATGTTCATACCCAATCATGTTAAGCACGGACTCAATGTAGGTCGAATAGGAGTCAAGTAGGAGTCCATTGGTTCGCTAATTGTGTGCCCTACTGTGTTTTAGGAGTTCGAGAGATTATTTCAATTTTGGATTATCTTACTAATATAATAAAGCTGAAAGTTTCTGTGTTTGGATGTTTGTTGCTCAATCACGCTAAAACGGCTCAACCAATTTGCATGAAATTTGGAAAACAGATAGTTCGTAACCTGGAATAAGCTATAGGCTACCTATTATCCCGTAAATCCCGGGAAATCCAGGAAAAATCCCGGAAACTCATTAGAGGGACCCCGGAAGAGGACTTTGGATGGAAAATCCCACAAAATCCGTAATCCCGGGAATCCCAGAAATTCCGTAATCCCGGAAAAGATTTTAAAAGTATCCCGGAAAAAGGGCTTTGGAAATATAGTGTTAAATTCCTTGCAAACGAAGTCGCGGGTAAAAGTTTGTCACAGATAATGGGCATTGAAGAGGGTTCTGTGTGACATAATCAGAAGTGATAATAATCATGATACAATAATATACATCGCCAGGTATTAACAGTCCGGTATTCTGTAGTAGTGTGGGTGTCACCCGAACGTCATTCGCACTGTTGTGTGTTGCAAATGGTGTATTAAAATAATCCCCGACCACCCATGTACCCTGTGTGTTTCGTTAATTATTACCTTCATTTGTTTTTAACTCGACCCATTTTGTGTGTTTACACAAGTAAATGACAAAATTGTAATGCGCAAATGATTTATTTTGCATTATAACAGCAGAAAATATTTACTTCGTTTTTGTTTTATTGCAATAAAGTGGCAACTCGACTTTGACGTTACAGTGACACGTCACCCGGATCGGCAGACCTTGTTTTCATAGATCATGATAATAATAATAATATCGGCGAGACAACTAGAGTCTCTGAGGTAGCCCTTGGTTGAATAGGGATGACGACAGGGTGAAGAAATCGAAATTCTAATTAGTCCGTCAGTCAGATAATAAAAAAATATTAGACACGTATTTTTTGTTTTATCAAATTAACAAAGAATGACTAAGTTAAAACGCATTAAAGTTGGAGAGTGGGGGCTAACTACGTCACCGTTAGGTATATATCATACCTAACCGTGACGTCACGCGACATTTCAACTCAATATATCTCCGTATAAGTTTGATTACGTGAAAAAAGAAAAAATACATGTCCAATACTTTTTAATAATCTTCCTGATAGACTAAGGAAAAAAAAGTTGTCGTCATCCCTATTATGAAGCTGAAGAGGGAGTCTCAACTGTTGCAACCGATCGAGCCTTAAAAGTTGAATGGCGGGGATAGTTGCATACTTTAAGTGGCGGACATGGTATGATCACATACTTTAAAATGAACTGTCGACAGGGCCCAACAAGATAGAATGACGTCCTAGTAAAGGTCACATGAATACGGTGGTAGCGCGAAGAATTACGAATAACCTACAGTGATCGAACAGTGGTGGTAAAGTTTAGGGGCTAGGCGCCCCCAGCAGTGGGCGTCTTCCGATTGAAATGATGATAATGATTACCTGATATTTCACATTCATGAAAATATCCTGTCCTGTTTCTTATTCCTCTCATTTTCAATATAAAAAGCGAAACATAGTATCTAGTATAGTATCTAGGCTGGAAATAACAATAAATATGTGTAGGAAGCCGTGGTGGCCTAGTGGTTCGCTCATGCAGAGGGTCGGGGATTCGATTCCGGCTCGCACTTCTAAGTTTACTTAAGTATGTGCGAAATTCAATTTCAATTAACCACTGTGCTTTTCGGTGAAGGAAAACATCGTGAGGAAACCTGCACGCATCCGCGAAGTAATTCAAAGATATGTGTGAAGTCCCCAATCCGCACTGGCCCGCGTGGGGACTATAGCCCAAACCCTATCGTGATGAGAGGAGGCATGTGCCCAGCACTGGGCCGTAAATAGGCTGTGGTGGTGGTTGTAAAAAGTATCCCAAAACCTATATACAGCTAAGAGAGAAGGCCTGTCACGCGAATAGACTGTAGTAGTAGTAGTAGTAATGTATAGTTTTAATTTTTATCATCTTTCTAAAATACATACATAAAATCACGCATTTTTCTCATAGGGGTAGTCAGAAATCACTTCTATATTTTGTCAATTGAAATTAGATGATCCAGGGAGGAGATAACTAAACAGCATGTAAGTATTATTGGAAAGGGTGTAAAGACTTTTTTCTCAATACTTGTTTTTCTTACTTTCTAATGCCTTAAGACTCATTAAGAGTCTTAATTCTATTAGTTCCCACGCAAAGATTTCATATTACAAAACAACTTGTTTAGTCTCATCAGACTGCGCCCGGTTTATTCAAAATGTATTTTCTCTAATTAAGTAGAATCGCGAAAGGGATTTGTAAAAAACAAATGGAATTAGATGCTTTTAATACCTGCTTAAGGAATTATGTTTTACGGCTGCTTGAAATTGTTTATTTTAGTTTAAATTTCTTTAAAAAAATTAGGTGTGGATTTTCTTTTAAACTGCGTCCATGCATTTTATTACCTAACTAGCGGTGGACAACGTTTTCGATTTTCTTTTAATATACTATAGGGGGGCAAACGAGCAGACGAGCTACTTGATGGGAGGTAGTCATCGTCGCCCATGGACAAGTGCAACACCAGAGGAGTTGCCAATGCGTTGCCGGCCTTTAAGAGCTCTATTCACTCGCTTCTTGAAGATCCCCATGTCATAGCGCGACGGAAACACCTCAGGAGGAAGATCGTTCCACAGTTTACACGTTCTCGGAAGAAAAGAACGCGAAGCCCCAACGTTTTTGGGTTGCCAGGCGTCCAGCAACACGTGGGGTTGGACCTTACTTCTGAAGCGGGAAGTGCGGTGATAGAATCGCGTCGGTGGCACTATTTCAAAAAGTTCTTCAGAACATTCCCCATTGTACAAACGGTAGACCACACACTTAGAGCCAACGTCCCTCCGGTGGCTAACGGTTCTAGACTGTCTGTCAGTTTGGGTTCGTCGACAATACGAACTGCCCTACGTTGGATGGAGTCAAGCGGAAGAAGCTGGTATTGAGGTGCACCGGCCGAGAGATGAGAACAGTATTCCATATGGGGTCGAGCCTGGGCTTTATAAAGTGAAAGCCGGTGACCCGGCGTGAAGTACCGTCTTGCAAAATCCGTCGTGTAAAATCTTTAGAAGCAGCAATTTAAAAAAAAAACTTCAAACATCGACGGGCAAGGTTGGTGCAAAGTAAACAAAAGTACCTAAACTTTGACTTTAAAGACTTTAAAATCTTTAAAGTTAAGCCCTGTAAAGAACATAAACAAGCATTCTAATTTCAAATCTAAATAACACCGTGTAATCTGGCATCCGCCGGTCGAAAGGACATAAAGCCGCGTGCACACCGGCCGAATTATTGGCGTCCCCCCTGACATTAGGTCCGCTACACACTAATTGCGTTCCAACGGTGGAATGGTCGTGTGTCCGCATATTTTTGGCAACATCTGCACGTCAGTGAAAAGTACCGGGTGCATACATCCATTATTCAGCTTGTTTGGAACTTTAGGATGGCATTTACACGAGAATTCAAGGAGTTTTATTACCTCGTATTATTAAAAATTGAAAAAATGGACTTTTTGCTGATTTGCGTTCTTTGGATTGTTCTCAGTCGTTTGTTCATTAGGTAGATAATATACTCGTAATCTAATATAGTAAGTCCCTCCCCACCACAATTCAAAACGCTTCAATGTATGTATTTGGAAGGTATTTAAAAAGCACCACCAATACTCTCAACGCATGTGTGCTTGCTGAGACAGCCGTCAAACATGCGATGAGAGTATTGGTGGTGCTTTTTAAATTACTTTCCAAATAGATTGAAGCGTTTTGTATTATGGAGGGGCGGACTTCCTAATGGTAGATTTATCTCTAAGGTTAACAATGAAAAGCTTTAAAATTTCAAAGTGACTATTATTAGCTCAATAAATCAGATTATTTCCCTAAGTACGAATCTTCTTTGAATAAAACGGACATAAATTATATTCCAATTAAATTTCAATTCGTTTTAATGCCGCCACCTAATTTGTGTGCAACTTCGTGCTGATAGAACCAAGTAGGATCCGGTTGAAGCCGGTTGAAACTGCTTATTCCACGCGAATGCTCCCGAGGCCCGCTCTAACACGTCGTCGCATGCTTGCAGTTTTGCTGCTATTTCGAATTCTGTTGCAATTCTTGCAATTTCTCGCTATTTGTTACCGTTCAAAACATGGCAGTATTCACAGGCACCACCAAGTTTACGGTTATGTTTCGTTTAAAATTTTAGTTTAATCGTGACCTACCTTGAGTGTATGATCAATAAAACTGTCATTGAACTCTCAAGTGAGATCTCGCGTTATTCATAGCTACATTATACCGAGCTACTTTATATTTCCACGTGTGGCCACAGTAGTTGTAGAATGGGCTGATGAGCGACAATATCCGCTTATGTGTCGTAGAATTTATTTAGTTGGCCTTAGGAATGGCTTTCCCATGTATGTACTAAAGCAGCACAATGATTATTGAGCTAATTGGAAGTGTTTATTTTCATGGATTTAGTTTTGACAGTTCGTTCAATGTAAGAATCGCTTACTTGGCGCCCAAACGTGGGGCCCAATGGAAGTGACTTGACAGCGACTTTGTGGAAGGATTCTTGCTATCCGTTGGGTGAAACAGAAGCCAATCACCTGTCCAGTTTATAATGAAAAGAACTCTTCGTCCCGCGTATTATTTGCGTATCCGATGATACTATACATATAGATGGTTATAGTTATAGAAGTATTGAAAAAACTAGTTGGACCTGTATAAAACCCGTTCCAGTGTATATCGAGATGAAAAGTATCCTGTGCTATTCAGTCTCAAACTATCTCCACGCCAAATTTCATCCAAATCGGTCCAGTCCTTACGTCGTGAAGGAAGGACAAACAAACAGACACACTTTCACATCTTCACGCCAAGTTTTATCCAGATCGGTCCAGTCCTTACGACGTGAAGGAAGGACAAACAAACAAACAGACTTTTACATTTATAATATTATTAGTATTAGTATGAATGTATGGATTACTTGCAACCATGGTAATACATCTTAGAAACATAACTTAGGTCAGATAAAAGGCAGTAGGGGTAGCAATTAGTAACTTAGGAACTCTTCCTTACCTTGCGAAGCATTTTTTTAGTACAAATCTTGTCAGTCCTTCAAAATGTGTAAGAGCCATGGGCGCCCTAAGAATGACCTTAACTAGGGTAGTTAAATTAACGATGCCGTTCGCGAAACCCCATGGAACTGTTTACGGCCGCGAATAAATCGCCGAGATGAATAGTAAATAATAGATAATAAATACACGCAACGGCGTTTCCGTGATTCCAGCGAAACGAACAAACAACCCGCTGAGCACGTTTTATGAAACCGATTTGTTTATCTTATACAAAAGCTCGCTTATTTATATACTAAGTAGGCGGCTGATAACGACTACGATACTTGTATCAGTATGTAATTAACACGCATTCTCATATAAGCCGTTATCATACAAAGTGCTCTCTGGATGAATCTAACCTTCCACGCATTAAGTCAGACTACTTCTAAAACCTAGAAAATCAGTACGACATAATCAATATCACCATATACTCGTAATTATACGTGCAAATATTATACCTATTACATAACCCTTAGGAAACCGGTAACATGCCACTTATCTCATACTATTGTAAAACGTATGTACAGTAAATTAAATGCGAAAATAGCTTGTTATTTCCGTGTTTAAGCTAGTTCGGTACTGAGGTAAAGCTAGTAGTTGTATAAAATAATATTTGCTCAGTAACCTGATCAGCAGCCGGAAGCGATGGTGGCTTCCTGCGCCGCGTGCTTTATTGGTTTTCAGCTATTGTGTTTACGCGCCAGTTTATGTTCCTCGTTCGCATTTTGTTTTAAAACACATTGTTATACCAGTACCGGGCGGCCGAGCTTTTGCTCGGGTGAAAATGGTTAAAAATGATTTTCCCAGATATGATGGATCGATTTGTCACCCCCGAAAACCCCTATACACCATTTTTGTTTATGAAGTTATTTGTTACCTTTCCCACCTCCTTGATTATTTTAGTAGCATCGTCACTACTCGTCATTTTCCACAGACAGATGGATGTACACGCATCAAAACGACACTCCACACAAACCGAACGTATACTGCACACAAAAAATATTATGGTGTAGAAATACGTGAAGTGGTGCGGGGTGGTACGTATCACTACGGTACGAAAGAACCTATTAGATATACCAAGATATACTGTATTACAACCTTATCTTTCTGTTGTTCTTTTCTGGAGGCTAAATTAAGTTAACTGGCTATAAAATAACAAATTGTATTTTCCCTGAATTTGTAGCACGAGTAGGTAGGTAATTTTCATGAACAAAGTAATATCCTTTTATCTGAAGAGGTACCGTAATCAATCCTTCCGAAAAGTTATTTTTAAACAACTGGAGTTAGATTTATTCCTTGTGTTTCGGCTTGGAACAATCTATAGAAAATAACGACTTTAGGACGATACGACATTTCTATATTTATCCCTACCTATCGCTATCGCTGAATATCGGTGCAAGCACACAGCGGATACGGCCTATAAAAGCACGATTTCGAACACTTTGCATGCGAGAAGGTCTGTATACTTGTAAATTTGTGAATACCACTACGCGGGCCAATGATTCACTCTCCATCTCTGGATGACACAAATGAGAGTAAGGGCGAGTAAGGCGCGAGTTGCACGCCGGCTAGATTCATTCTGTATGTAGTACTATTAAATATTCTATGGTGCAAGGACAACATAAAGTCATGGTTTTAAAAATACTATGTGAGTAACACTTTCAATTTTTCTAGGTTTTCCGGATGGCGCATAAATGTGTTTGAAGAAAATCCGTGCAGCGGTTTGATAATTAGTTATCATTTATTTTTTTGGTATTACGTCGGCGGTTTATTAAATACCTTCAAATACCTACTACCTACTGTAAAATATTTTAACTTTGAACGACACTCGAAACTTTTCTTTCGATAAAACTCAAGGAAAGACATTTCTCTAAGTATGTACCTATTTATTGGCAATCAAACATGTCAGTTTTTCCCATCTGGCAACTGTAAAATGAAGGTATAAAACAAAGATATTGCCGAGATTTTGCCAGGCAAAGTTTAGGCAACTGGGCAAAGTAAAGGCATTTTATTGTATCTTTGGTAAGTTTTTTTTATCACTTGCAGTCAAGAAAGGGTTTTTAATATGAAGTTAACATGGCTCGAACCTCTCGGTGATCGCTGACTCGCTCCATTTTATCTCAAGGTAAGCGAATGCAGCTCCTATGCGTAAAACTTCGTAACAAGCTTCTTTGACAAGTTGCCTTATTTCCTTTCGAGATACTCACGTTCCTTTTACTCGTTCCTCGTACTTTTAGAGACCTAGTTAATTTTATACTTCAATAACTATACAGGCTGTGGAACATTTTAAGTAGAAACAGTAGAATTTAGAAAATGGAAAACACATTGAGTGGTTTTTTTATTGAAATTAAGAGCAATAATAGCGTACAAAATGAGTAGGTGTATCTTCTAGCAACAAAAAGAACAAATGACAGCAACAAGACTCATTGGTGTATTTTTATTTAACATTTATAATAAAATGGTCCCTAGGTATTAGTCTGTATAATAATATAATTGACTTCTACAGAAAAATCACATGAAAAATTGTTAATATGAGGAACGGATCAACACCAACAAATCGTAAATCACTGTGCTTTTAAATCTATATTAAAATGATATTTGTAGAATTGAAACGAGTAGATTGATTCCATTGAAACGAGTCCTTGGCTTGTTACAAGCTTAATTACAACTACACAGAGCCAAAAAGCTCCAAACTTTGCAATTGTAGAGGCTTTCAAAGATATTGTCAACGGAAGTTTCGTAGCTGTGAGCTTTTGGAAGCGCAAAAACTTTAGCAGCGAGTAATGAAACGGGGGATGCCTGCACGGTACCGGGGCAACGCGCTCTTTCTTATAATTATAGACTGACAGACAGGCAGACAGGCCATTTGATGAAGAGTGGTCATCGCCTATAGGCACATCCGTCCGTCCGTCTTACTACGAGCGTCTACCCGCACAGCTAAATAGTGAACCGTCTGACGCGGTGTTTCGACGTCAACTTAAGAACCTTTTGTTGGAACATCCGTTATATTCTGTTAAAGAATACATGGACTTAGATTTATAAATTTGTAATATATAATTTGACATACCAATTGTACCATTAATCCTATTACTTGTTAACATTATTTCTTATTTTGGTATGAAAAGACGATCCTAACGGTGAAACATTTTATTCCTGATTTTCATTTTATTTTTATTTTGTATTCTTTCTGACGATCTCAATGTGAAATTCTCTTATTTTGACATGTAAAATATGCTGTAATTTGATATTAAGAAATAAATGTCTATGTCTATGTCATCGACCATCAGTGGCGCGCTGCCGGTTTCAACGGCGGACTGAAATTAGCGTGGCTACTTTACTACATACAACATACTTAATAACGAGGGAGTGGTAGACATACAGACGAGCATCAGGCCTTCTCTCTTAGCTGTAGCTTTTGGGATACACAACCTATTTACAGACCACTGCTGGGCACAGGCCTCCTCTCATCACGAGAGAGTTTGGGCTATAGTCCCCACGCGGGCCCAGTGCGGATTGGGGACTTCAACACATCCTTGAATTACTTCACAGATGCGTGCTAGTGTTTGGAGTAAATGTGCCCGCATACAATGTAGTGACGCCTGTATGCAAGAGTTTAGTTGCTCCACCGATATGTCACAAAAGCTCAGTGGTAAATTCAAATCGAATTTCGCACATAAGTAAACTTAGAGGTGCGAGAAACGAACCCCCGACCCTCGGCATGAGAGGCGTTTAGTTCGAACCACTAGGCCACCACGGCTTTGTTTTACGTTTTACAACAGTCAAAGGCAAACAAATATATTCTGCCAAAACGTCAAATATGTACAGCGACTACATTCCATTAGAGTGCCATTGAAAATAACTAAATAAGTAACAATAAAAAGTGCTTATTCTTTATAAGTATTATTTCTGATTAGAAACAGAAACCTTCCACAAAATTAGCTCATTCACACACCAACTTAACCTGTTAAACGAAGTTACCTTTTCATACTGTACCTAAATTGAAATAATAAATTATAAAACCACCATAAAAGTAGGCAGAAGTCGAAGCGATGAAATGTTTAAGAGTTCACTGCAGGAATGCTTCCCAGGCGCCTCGTAGATGACTTCGTCCGTTAATGAACATTAATGCTATATATTAAAACACGAGCCAAGTTTTGAATGTAAAGAGTTGTAATTTTTTAGTACGATCGTAAGTGTTTTAGTACATTTAAGCCATATTATGAGCAAGGTGAGATTATTTTAGGAGTACATTACGTTATTAACGAATAGATTACAAGTATGCATAAGATATACACGTAATTAACATGATGAATTATTTCTGCTGAAGTAAAAAAATATATAAAATCTGAAAATTGCATCTTTATTCGACGGTGCTAATTGAACATAATACTGGTACTAAAAAGACCCAACTTCACAAATAAAATCGTTTTTTTTATTTTCTTTAGTCACAAAATAAGTACCTAGGTCGTATTAAATTATAACGCATTAATGCATCGTTTGAAATATAAATTCTCTTATTAAGTTAACATAAAAATATTAAATGAATGGATAGTACAAATGGCATGTAAGCACATTATGTGTAGTGATTAATTTTTCCATCGGGAATTCTCGGGAATCCGTCAAGAACCGAACCGGTATCGAATTTGATGTCTCATATGTATACATAATTATATGAATATGTGGAACTTAATTTCGCCATTGTCATATTAATATTGCGAAAATACTTGGATGACATCTTGACATTGACGAAAAGTTTCTTAATAAAGGACGTTATAGATGTCAGTCATTAAATTCTGTGATTGGTTGACAGTTCGGGTCTTGTTGGATTCCCGAGAATTCACGATAGAAAATATTTACTCTCCACATCTGTAGTTTACATGCAGATATATAGAATGGTATATAAGCCTTGAAAATCCAAATGCACGTCTGCAGTGGCGTCCCAGCGGAGGGGATTGCTCGGTGATGAATACTGTATGACCGCGGTTCGCAGGCAACCTTACCTGGAATTTTTCATATCGCAAATGTTTTAGAGTTTCGGTCTTAAGAGATTTATGCTGAAGAACTAATAACATTCGACATTGCAGATGAAAACCTCTTTACTCGATTTACTATCCACGCTAATGCAAAATTTTAATATGTCTTTGGGAACTACTACACGTAACAGTTTTGAACACATTCAGTCAGTAGCAAAATTAGATTTGAAAAATCAAATCTTAAATGTTGTAATATAGATTACAGTGTTTAATGACAAAACAGCTCTCTATATACCTATCTAGTTATAATTTATTTTAGTTCAAAAATCATTAGGTAAATATGAGTTAATCTATGAAGACCGTTCATAGATAAGTCCAGCATTGGACATATTTCGTGACGATGATGATGACGATGTTCATAGCTATGTCTGAAGAAATACCCATATGAGGAATATCAGCAAAACTCCTTCCCCTTACTTATTGTTAGGTTTTTTTATTAATCCGAGGCTGTCTTAGCATGAGACAGCATCTTTGGTCGGCTCTGACGCGTAAGCCGGATCGATGTTGAGAATTAATCATGCTCATACGAATTCTGCTGAAATTGGCTCAGAGCTCTGACGAGGCGGGAATCATCAAATCAAACTACCTCCAAATTTATTGATGTAGAAAAGTTCAAATTAATATAGGTACCTACATATGTAGGATAAACCTACATAGGTAAATATCAACATAATTACTGTATAAATCGATTTGATCACCGCAACCATGTGGATACAATTTAGATTTAAGTAAATTATACTTTACTCTGAGGAAAGTCATTGTTATGAAAAGTAAATTGTTCACGCATTGTTCAAGGACTTATAAGACGACGCATCTAAGCCACATGAAACATATCGTTGGGTAAAGTGAATCTAGTGGCTATCGATATACGGCTAAATGTCAGCTAGCCGTTGGAGTCCTGATTGTATCTGTGGCGATCTCCTCAAATGGCAATTTAACGATTAATCCTTTTGAGCCGTCGGCGAAATTTGATTGGACAGGAGCTGTTGGCCGAATGAACGTAAACAGTAGTATAACCCATGTCGGTATAAGCATAATAGGTAAGCAAACTGAGAGACAAAGAGCTAGGGCTCACCTTAAGAAACACTTGTAACCAAGTCATTATGCTCTGTATGCACTAGAACGTAAGAAAATTGATATTGGAAATAAACTAATATTTATTATTATTATATGTTTCGCGCCTGCATTACTCCGCCACGGCTGATGATTTGGCGGAGTATATGCGCCAGAAGACCGGCTTCTCCCTGAGGGTGTTCCCGCTGCGTTCGCCCCACTACGTGCACTTCAGCTCTTTTGTGGTGCGCGTGCCGCGGCCGCTGCTGGAGAACATCGAGAGTGCTTACTTCTGGCCGAAGGGTGTCGTGTTTCGACTGTTCCGGGGAAACCTACCGAATCCTACACCGGAGATGACGATGCAGCGGAGCCACGCCGTTTCGTCGCCTAAATAGTTTTTATTTGGTTTCGTGACGCATTGGTGGTAACGGTAATGTCATGTTAAACTTTTATAAAATAAATAAATAAATTATTATTTATTATTATTATAAATTGGTGTGGATATAGAGCGAATGAAGTGCCTTTGAATGACATATCTATGCTTATAATAAGTTTGTCAAAGCTACGTGACCTTATGTATTGTTTATATGTATATTCGGTTTTAACTCGAGAAGTAGTTGTCGCATTGCTACAAAATAGGTACGAGGGTAGATTATATTTATAACACGGGTCAACATAGACTACTTATAACATAAGAAAAATGCATGCATAGTTCCCGCGGGAACGTTCTAAACGAATTCCACGCGGATGAAGTCGTGGGCAAAAGTTAGTTTGTAATATTTTAGCGCAATTTTATTTACGGTCTGAAAATAGATTTCGTTTACACTATGTGCACTATGATATTCATTACCCATGTCGTTTAGGTGACGGCAATTACTGTATTTTACCTATTTTTATTTCTTTGCATAATGCTAAATATTTTTTACATTATTGTCTTGTCAGCTCTCTCAATTTAACTGCTGCAGAAATATAATATCCACGTCCTGGTGACCATAAGATAATCTTTGAAGTTAAACTATATAAGTCAATAGCCATAACTTGTATTAAATTAAATTACTACGATGCCATACGCATATAATAATATTTATTACATATACAGTGTATTACCACATAAATTACACACCACTTAAACGACAAATAAATGTAAATTCCAGGTAAATTACGAGCTAGAAACTAATATCAGCGATGGAAGGATCTTCGCGCACTAAACATAATTTAGAACGCCCATTGTCTAAGTATCGGGTAACTTTTAATGAAGGTAAATTGATGTACATGCTCAGGTTTATTGTTCCAGTTTAATCATTCAAAACTTCAGAGGTTATCGGCACAAGAAAATGTGACCCAGATAATTCGCAACCAAACGCAGAATTACGTTCAAATTAGAACCATCTCGAATCATCACGCGCAGGGCTATTTCACGAATTTCTAATTCCGGCAAAATCCGATAACGATAAAATTTGTTACATCAAACACTTGTTAAATAAATTAATCTTTTTACACTGTAGTCACTTCAACATACGGATCACAGTTCCATTCTATTACAGAGAAATTGCTCCACACAAAATTGCCTTTTATTGACAGCGGTGCTTCTAATGCGAGGTACAAAACTGCTTTAGCACCGTCCTGGAACACTTTAGTCGTTTTTCTATTGTCTTTGCTGGTCATGCTGCCAGGGTTGACACAGTTGATCACGATTCCTTTGCTGCTCCATTCTCGGTGTTGCAAAAATGTAACTGCGTTTAGAGCTACTTTGCTCACAGCTTGTACACTCAAGCCCCATCCCTCGGTCTTCTCGATGCCTCTACGACACGCCTCCTCGTAATCTTGCATGACAGCTACCAACTCGTCTTCACTCAAATTTGGATCACTAATCCTTTTCCTGATCGCCTCATTTTCAATCGTTGCTAAAAGCCCAGCAGGACCCGAAACGTTAACCACTTTAGCATTTTCATTCAGCAAAGGATACATAAGTTTCCCAAAATTTATGTATCCATAGAAATTCACACTCAACGTTTTTCTGACTTTCTCGGCATGTGGTAACTTTTTCTGCGTGTGCACGTAATCCGTGTTATTTATTATCAGGTCTATCCTCTCGTCTTGACCCTGTATGTGATGCCTGAAATTTATTATACTCTTGGTGTAGGTTATGTCCATTCGATAGTAGTGGAGTTGCGTCCCATTCTTCTCCAAGTTCTTCTGTATGTTGTAGCCGATCGTCTCATCGTCTGTGGTAAAGTATATTTTTCCTTTGTACGTTTGTGTGAGGTTTTTTAGTACTTGGTAGCCAAGGTTGCTATCTGCAGCTACTACCACGGCGACGTTGCTCATAGTGGCGGCGATGACTGCGTTATCACTGTTATCAGGCCATCGGTTCCTTATCACGCGGCTGACAGGTAGAACAAACAAGATAAGGTTTTTTGATAAGATGAAAATGTGATGCTGGGGAAAATTGGGTGAGGCATCGACATCTGATAATTAAAGTAGAACAGATGAATAGTTAAATCCATCATTAAAGACAAAATAAGTTAAAATGTAACACTGTTGCGAGTACTTTTGCTCTAACAGTCTCCTACACAAGTACACCAGCTGACTTCAGAGTACACACTATAGTAAACAATTTATGTAACGCAGGTGCTAAGCAATAAATTCCTGAAAAGATTAACCTACAACATTATCGTTGTTAATGAGCGAATCACACCTTCTTTTATCGACTTCGATTGAAAATGGCCGATTATTCGTAATCTCGGGTACGTAGTGGCAAAATCGGTCATTATCAAGATTATCAGGCACTTTGGTAACTAACGCGAGTAAGGACTGAAATACGATGGATCATTAGCATTCTTTCTTTCTTTCTTTATAGTGTTTTAATGTTTTTGTGTGACGGCGTGAAGGATATCATTTCATTTCATCATCCACATTTGTAAAATAAAATAAATGCATATTGATGGCTTTTCAACTGTTTTTACCAAATATAGTAGAAATAAAGTAGGTACTGTGGAGACTGGCCGAGTACAATCGGTTAGTTGTCACATTCTCTTCCAAAAATAGGTAATTTTAAGCGTAGAATTGTCTAGCATTTATTTTATTTAGTCTTTTTATAATCTTTGTAAAGTACGCATCTCTCAAAATATAATATCAATTCGACTTAAAATCTATTATTTCTTAGTTAGACAGTGTTAGGGCAGTAATAGGGCCAGTCTTCAAGATTTAGATATTTTAATAAGTTAGACATCGTCTTCGTGTCTTCGGATTCCACCGCTGATCTCCGTGTCTGCAGCATCTACCTGAGCTAACAACAACCCCCCGCTACATTTGGTGGACGCGCGCTCGATGGGCTTTGGCGGTACAGGCTTGGGATTTTGATATTGTATATTGCAAGGGAAAAGATAATGTGGTCGCCGATTTTCTTAGTCGAAATCCTTTATTACAGGAGCAGGATGGAGAACGTCCACCTGAGCAGGAAGATGGTCTGAATTTATATCGTTTGGAAGTAGTAGATGTTAGAGCAGCGCAGGAAACAGATCGTTGGTGTAGGAGCATTAGAGAAAGATTGGAAAATAATGGAGAATTGGATAGTTATCGAGGTTATTTTTTACAGAATGACATTTTATATAAGAGGAATAGGATTGGTCAACAGGAAAAGAATTTATTAGTTTTACCCGAAAATCTATTTCAGAAGTGCATGGAGGAGTTGCATGATTGTCCATGGTCCGGCGGACATTTCGGATTGTATAAAACCTACGCGAAGTTTAGAGATAGGTATTTTATGTTACAGGCCATAAAGAAAGTCGAGGCTTTCGTAAAAAGTTGTCACGTGTGTCAAGAAAGAAACGTCAGAAAAAATGTGGCCGAAGTGGAGATATTATAAATATAAATAATTTATTTCAACGCGTTGGCATAGATTTGGTTGGTCCAATAAATTGTTCTGAACGTGGAAACAAGTTCATTTTGGTAGCAGTGGAGTATTTGTCAAGGTATGCGGTCGTGCGTTGTTTACCAAGGGTAACTGCGATGGATGTAGAAGATTTTATCGTACAGGAGATTTTTAGTAGATTCGGTTCGGTTCGTGAGATTCTTACCGACAGAGGTACAATCTTTACAGCTAGTTCAGTAGCTGAAGCTGTAAGATGTTTCGGGGCAAAGCTTATACATACCACGTCACTTCATCCGCAAGCAAATGGGCTTGTGAAAAGTTAAATAGGACGTTGATCGACATGTTAGCGAAATGCGTGAGCGAAGATCAAAAAGATTGGTGTAGAAAGGCTCCTTTAGTGACGTTTGCTTATAATACGAGTGTTCAGGCATCTACTGGTTTTTCACCGTATAAAATTATATTTGGACGGGATCCGTTGTTTGCGTCGGATGTAGAATTGTATAATAATAGTGTAAATATTTCAGATAACTTGGATGAACGATCTCGGCTGATGGAGCGCATGAGGAGAAAAGCAGTGGTACGAGCTGACTTGGCTAGGCGACGTCAGAAGCGGGCATACGATAGGAAGGCTAGAGTCGTTAGTTTCCAGCCGGGAGACCTAGTCATGTTGTACTGTCCGAGACGTATAATAGGTAAGTCAAAGAAATTGTCAAAGTCGTATAAGGGTCCTTATAGAGTTATTAGAGCTACGTCAAATGTTATTTACCGGATACAGGAGATTGATGGTAGATTTAATGCCAAGCAAGAGCTGGTACATGTAAATAGAATGAAGAAATATTGGGTGAGAATTTCTTGATGTAGAAAGCGTAACCAGTGTGTAGTATGTGTATATATGTGTCTTTTATAATTGTTAGGATAATGACTTTTTCTTTCAGTGACATAGTGATTTTATTCTTAGTGTTTTTCTTTTATAGGCTATTGTATCGAGCACATTGCCTAATCATTTTAAATAAATAAATGGCAATTAAATTGAGTTATTAATAAACGGTTTCATAATAATACTTATGATACCTCTGTCATAGTCAATAATGCCTCTGTAATAAATAAAAATAGAGATCCCTTTTTATTTATTTTTCAATTTTCTTAAATATAACTATTAGCTGCCTTTGTGTTCATAAATATTAATTAATTTAAAAAAAAAAATTTTTTTTCTCTCTTTAGAGCCTGCCTAGCTATGATTTATATTATGTTGCTTAAAGACCATGCTCACACCTTTGTTTTTTTTCATGTGCTGTCACCGAGGCGATTTGTGGAAGTTACTCTACGACCGTGTCTTCGAGGTATATCCATGTAAGGGACTGCACCCCATGGATCGCCAAGAAGAGAATCTTTAAAATATTGTTGTACGGTCGGTCGTTTGCTTTAAAGCTTACCTTTTAAAGGAAAATTATGTGACTTCCGCAAGTCTGTAATTTTTTTATTGCAAGGAGAAGTTTCAAAGTTTACATAATTTAGCTTTTCGAACATTATTGTGTCAGGTTAGGTTAGTCCGTTTATTCTTGTTTGCGGGATTTTTTTTTAACATCGTCGGGATGTTTTTTTTGCCCGAAATCCAATTTTTCTAATATTCATTATTGATTCAGATTTTCTTTTAAGAGTGTTAAATATTTACTTATAATGAATACGGATGGAAAGGTTGGTTATTCCTTACACAGGAACAAACTTAGTTTTGTAAATTAAAATTCCCGACATAGGGTAGGGACGTAGTTAGCTAGGCGGTTCCTCGAAAGGGGAGGAGGGAAATGTGGAGACTGGCCGAGTACAATCGGTTAGTTGTCACATTCTCTTCCAAAAATAGGTAATTTTAAGCGTAGAATTGTCTAGAATTTATTTTATTTAGTCTTTCTATAATCTTAAAGTACGCATCTCTCAAAATATAATATCAATTCGACTTAAAATCTATTATTTCTTAGTTAGACAGTGTTAGGGCAGTAATAGGGCCAGTCTTCAAGATTTAGATATTTTAATAAGTTAGACATCGTCTTCGTGTCTTCGGATTCCACCGCTGATCTCCGTGTCTGCAGCATCTACCTGAGCTAACAACAACCCCCCGCTACAGTACGTATCTAAAAATCGCCTAAGCCATTAAGAAGATGTTCACAAAATCAAAATGTATTTGCGAATTGATTAGAGAGAGGCTTCAAAGGCCCAAGAACCCGGGCACTGTTCTTTATTTACACACGTGACCTGTTTAAGACGTGAAAGTCAGCTTCAATTGAAATATGATCTCAAAATACGGATCGGCGCAAACATGTTTTAGTCGATGTATTATATCGAAACACATATCGACATCACGACATCCTCATGTATAGAGGTACAATGCGGATTTACAAAACTTATTTATAGGTCATATCCAGTTACGATACGCGAACTCGCTTCAAAGGAGTCAATAAATATTTATGGCTCTTTTCGAATGGTGCTTGTTTTTCAATTTATTGGTACCCACAGCCGAGAGAGGGCGCTGATATCAATCGCAAGTGTGCCGGAATCTTTGATAGATTTAGGTCAAGTGTGATTGTGTTTGATAAAAAGTGACGTGAGAATTAAATCTTTGTGTTTTTCGGATTTTTAAAGGTAGGACATATTTAGAAGTTTTTATATTCCAACAAGTAGGTACAGACAACAGAAAAATTGGCTAATTTTTCTTAGGTTGACTTAGATTTACAGTACTTTAGATTTTATATTTATTGAACCAACTTAATTCTCGGATACTTACTCGTAAAGATATTCTACTATCTAAAGTCCCGCGCCTTCACATTTCAAAACGCTTCAATGTATTTAAAAAGCACCACCAACACTCTCAACACATGACGTGCGTGCTGAGACAGCCATCAACTATGCGTTGAGAGTGTTGGTGGTGCTTTTTAAATAATAATAAAAAAATGAAGCGTTTTGAAATGTGAAGGCGCGGGACTTTAGATAGTAGAAGATCTCTAATTGGTCTTCCCAAGGGTTCAATAAAAAGTAACCGTTACCCAAATACGGTTTCTTCTGCTAACTAATATTGCTTTAAAAAGATTCTGGGAGCCAAGTGAAACCACTCATTAGTAGTATCACATTGAAACTTCTTAATCTCCGGCTACGCCGAAATAAATGCAGTCGTACCTTCACCTCATAATCAGTCCCTCCATAACAATCGTATTCATTAGTCCGCGGCCCACAAAAACATCGTTAGACGGTAGTCTGTAGCGATAGTGACTCGTTCGTTACACAGAGGGCGCTCGGGTAAGTTCTAAATAGAAAAACTTGCGTCGTTAGCGCTCCGTAGTCTAAGGTGTCGGTGCTACAGTAGGAAACGCTTGATAAATAATGGAAGTTGCTAATGTCTTTCGGTGATACAAAAATAGTTATCTAGATTGATCCATACTTAATATTATAAATGTAAAAGTAACTTTGTTTGTCTGCTTGTCTGTTATCTCTTCACGCTTTAACCGCTCTCCCAATTTGGATTAAATTTGGTATGCTATGGAGATAGTTTAAGTCCCGGGAAAGGACATAGGGTAAGTAATTTTTATCACGGAAAAGCGCATAGTTCCCGCGGGAACGCGATAACCGAATTCCACGCGGCAAAGTCGGGGGCAGAAGCTAGTACTATTTTAAAGTTAGTCCCCCGCTGCGTCTGTCTGTCTATTGGTTTGCGACAAACTCAAAAAAATACTGAACGGATTATCATTTGGTTTTCACTAATAAATAGAGAGGTTTATGAGGACGGTTTCGGTGCATAATTTGTTTAATAAAGTACTTCACGTGCGAAGCAGGGGCGGGCCCCTACTAATCTCCGGCGTTAATACGATTATATCCAGCCAGTCAACCACGAATAAAGCAACCATCATATATTAAAGCAACTAACTGAAAAGGTATATCAGCCTTACAGTACGTTACGTACTGTAAGTCTGTGGAAGTAAGTACGTATTCCATATTAATATTATAAATGCGAAAGTAACTCTGTCTGTCTGTCCGTCTGTCTGTTACCTCTTCACACTTAAACCGCTTGATCGATTGACATGAAATTTGGCATGGTCAAATCCCCATGGCAAGTCCCGGGAAAGGACATAGGCTACTTTTCATCCCGGAAAAATGTAGTTCCCGCGGGAACGCGTTAACCGAATTCCATGCGGGTGAAGTTGCTGGCAGAAGCTAATTACTACTAGAAGCTATATTATGACATTGCTATTGCAAACTTTTGTGAAAATTGACAACGTTTTTGTAACGATTTCTATCCAAGTCTAACCTTCAAAGTTATAAGTGTGTCATGTTGTGTGTGTCCAAGACATTTTAAGTGATTTTGCGGACTGTAGCAATAAAGAAATTGGGGTAAAGATTGCCAAATAATAAATAAAGAGGAGCATAATGTTTAGAAATTTTCCTGAGTAATTTTCGTTCCGTGGCCACGAAAACTAAACTGAAATGGTAATTATTTTTAAATTTAGTGTTTCATAGTTTTCGTTTTCTTATTACACAGATCGACAGACAGGCCGATGGGCTACCTGATGGGTAAGTGTCCACCGAAATAGGCACAAGCATTTATAAACGGAGCCAAAAATGAGTTGCCGGAGCCAAAAATGAGTTGCCGGAGCCAAAAATGAGTCCGTCCAGGTTTGTACCACCATCTTAACCGCTAACCTGCCGCCAAATAGCAGTACTCACACTGTAGTGCTTCAGTAGGGGGTTAAAGCAGCCGATGAAATTACTGACACAGAGGGATTCCATCTTCGGCCTTAGGGTAGGCAACGCATTCGGGATTATGGTTTCTAAGATATCGGTATCCATGGCCCGCAGTGACTGCTTTCCATCAGGTGGCCTGTGTGCTCATAATACTTACATAAGGAAGAACGACAGATTTGGCTCAGTTAGTAGTGACCCACTGTATACTGGTGGCGGCTTCGAATCCCGCTAGGGGCAAACTTCGTGTGATGAACACGAATATTTGTACCCAAGTCACGGATTTGTATATATTTATGTATGCTGTACATCTCTATTTAAGTATTAATATAGTTGTCTAGCACCCATAGCCTTGCTTAGTTTGGTCAATTAGTCCCAACATATTATTATAAAAAAAACTCAAATGGGGTACTGGAAAATGGTCTTTAATAACGTACTAAAACATAGCGACGCTGGCTTTAAGACCTTTCTAAAAAATTAGTTGTCAGTAAAGTCGGTTTACGGACGATAATTTTATACGTGATAAAGTCACGTAACGCTACAACGCTACTATTGCGTCATGTTTTTCCGTAGCCGGCGTTCATCAATTTATAAGACGTTATCAAGTCAAAACCGGCGGTGGTAGTCAGACAAGGCCCTGCCACGTCCTTTTGCGTGGTTTTATAAAATTCTCAGTTACACATCGAACATTGCAAATTACACGCATAGCAACCAGAATAGCTGCGAGTATCCGGAAAATCGAGAACCTCGGATCAAAGGGGAATCAAAGTGCAGCGCTTTTTCCAAAAAAAGAGTGACGTTCAAAAATGCACGGAATCTGAACTTTTTCAGACGCCGCGGGGCTGTCGGCTGTTCCCGTAACAACTGGCATAATTCCGGCAACCGTCACTCAATCAGTCGGGATGCCACTCACACCGGAAAAATGCCAAGTGCCAGCGTTGTATGAATTCGTACAGGTTAATTTTATTTGGACTTTGTTTAGGATATTTGCGCGTTGCGTTGCCAGTTCCTGTGTCCAACTTTATTGCAGCGTGCGCAACAACTGATCAAATCAAAAGGACATCAAAATTTGTCATCACGAATTCCGAGTACAGTACATTACCGTATATAGTATAAATAATGGACATAAGCTGAATTTTTGCTACAGGTTTACTAAACTTGGAAGATGTTTTTCATTGCTTCATAGCAGCACAGGTAAGTAAGTAAGTAAGGTAAGTCTTCATCGTCATTTTACTCCATGATAGGTATTTCATCATCATCATCATTATCAACAGCCCATAGTACTCCACTGCTGGACGTAGGCCTCACCCAATGCACGCCAATGAGCTCTGTTCAAGGCGTGCCGCATCCAATCTACACCGGTCACCTTGCGCAAATCGTCACTCCACCTGGCAACAGGGCGTCCTACAATTCGCTTGCCTTGTCGTGGTCTCCACTCAAGAACGCGTTCACTCCAACGACTATCCGCAGTTCTCGCGATGTGACCGGCCCACTGCCACTTCAAAGAGCTTATTCTTTGGATAGGTATTTACCAATATGAATTTCCATAAATGGAAAATCTTTAAGTACTATACCTATGTATATTATAATAAAATAAAGTAGGAACTCACAGGCTATTAGTCGATGCGCTGAACGCAGCAATAAATGCATTGGAGACCTAAACACCTAAACAGCGAGAGCCCAATGCTATCTTCGAAATTCTCCCTGTGTTACTACGGGTCGCACCGCGGCCAGCAAGACACGTGCATTCTAAATAAAAGTTGTTTACGAGGGCCCAGGTGCGCCGGGACGCTCAATAATGCACGAATGCATTGGTGCAACGTGCAAGGACTCGTGTTAATACCCTGCAAATGTTCTAAAAACGGGGAGAGAAATTGGGCGGCTTGTGAGCCACTTTTAAACGATATTTTGTGTTAAAATATACAAGAAGTTTGCCTACGTGACCTACTTTTGTACTTATATATTGTAGACCTCAAACAGTTTTTTTGTTTTTGTGTGGGTTGGATTTTACATTTCGTATTGTCTGTTCATACGTTTTGAGCTTTGCCTGTTTACATTGTTGAGTTTGCAGTGATGCTGCGGCCTAAAGGGTGGGGTTAGCTCAACCTTACCCCCGGGATTTAAAAAAACCTTTTTTTTGTACAAATTCAAATTCATCAAAGGCTTTCGCGAAACGAAATGTGAAAGAGAATAAATCATACGTTAGGTGTAAAATAATAAGGTGCTAGATTTATGAGGTCCAAACGACATGTTTAATTCCTTTTCATAAATCCTGTTTTTGAACGTGTGAACGCACTTTGGTCTGTTATTTTTAACCTACTTTAAAAACCGACAGTCAACTTCGGAACCCTACATTGCGCGTGGCCCGACATGCACTTTGCTGATGTTTTACAGTGAAACAGGGGTAATTTACAATGAGATATTTTTAACTCTCGGTATTTGGTTCCGAGCGAATCGTGAGTCGGGTTGGGTTCCTATTACCGATGACAAAAAATAATTGGTTTTTATACCCTCGATAATGAGAACTGAATTCGCCGTAGCAGGATCACAGCCTCTTCATTACCACGGCAATAGGAAGTAAATTAGTAAACTTACGTCATCAGGAGAATCAGTCGAGTCAGTGATAGTAACACCATATTGATGCAGTTGCCGCAGTATTACAGAAGAACTTAACTTAGGTAAAAAACCACAAATATTTGTTTGCTCTACAACAGATAAATTTATACAAAAGTTGTTTTCGATGTTCTTGACGCAAATGTCAAAGATTTGACATTCTTCTTTTTTTGTCTCGAACCCGCCGAACAAACAAAGATTCATTACCTCCTTGGTAGTAGGTTTTGTATGTTGGTCTCAATAATTATTTTATAATAAACCTACCTGCGTGTGGTTTCAATTTAAACCATTTCGCTGTGGTTTTTTGTAGCATGGCAGAAACACTTTTACCGGAAATTCATTCCACAGGCTTGGAAAAAACGCTTTTAGAAATGAACAGCTGGAGAACTTCCTGGTTAAGTTATAAACATTAAGAACTAAATAATAATAATAAAGTCCAAAAGCATTTTGATATAAATGACCCTGACTGATCCTTGTTTTATTGATTAGAAGCGGTGCGATGATGGAATCCTGGCACTTCGGGAAATATTTACTGAGAATTTCACTTTAATTACTCCGCAGAAGCGTGCAGGTTTCCTCACGATGTTTTCCTTCACCAAAAAGCGCATTGGTTAATAAATAAACTAAGAGGAGCGATCCTCCAACCACGTTAACTAGGACACCACGGCTTACGGACGGCAGTATGAACATTTTCTCCCAAATACAAGCCCGTTACCCGAAGGTCGGCCAACTTTTTCCTGTCCCAAGATCGGGATAGGTACTACGGCAGCAATAGTACATTACAGACCTAGGGCGGTGAATTCGTTAATGTCTCAGATCGCAGGTGTTTGTGGCCCGAACCGAAGGTGAGGGCTCTAAATATGCGATCTGGGGCTTTACGAATTACCGCCTGTGGTTTGTCAAAAGTTTTACGTCTTACCTTGGCCAGGAAGTGAGATTTTCTCTCCGCGTAGCGGGCAGAAAATCCCACTTTACTGCCAAGGGTGATGTAAAGGTGTATAACATACTCGTACATCATATTATATCGCATAATGCTGGCAACAATGGCGTGCTGCGTCACGCTTCTAATTTACGAGTACGTATTTAATGGCAACAATGGCCGGATTAGCATGCAGCGATGGGATAGGCTTTGGCGGGTAAATTTTAATGCGTGTTTCGGACTTGGATATAACTTGCGAGTCGTATCTTACCTACTTAATTATATACTGGAAGAGGAAAGAGTGAAAAGTGATATTGGTTTTTAACGCATTCACTGCCACTTATTTTTACGAACTTTCGCCAGGTGCCACATCTGTCATTAAGGAACCATTGCAACGCACATGTGCGTTCGAGGCACTGCGGGAAAGTCAGCAAAACGCATATATGTGTCGGTGGCAGTTAATGCGTTAACCCTAAAATCTGCCTTCATACCAAATGTTATCTACAGTTGGTTCAGTTGGTTAACTGTTAACATTTGGTATGAAGGAATAACAAAAAAGGAAACTAAAAGTATCATGACTTAGCCTGTAGAGTCGTACGTAGAGTTGGTAGGTACTTAAAATAAACATTTGACTTAATTTATAGAATCAGGCGTTACGGTGCGGAATTCGGTTCCATTGATGGAGTAATATGTACATCCTATCTTTTTATTTATCATCTTTTCACCATCCAAAATATGAAGTGAAAAAATTGTTGAAAGCTGGTTCATAATCCACAGGAGAGCGATATTTAAGCCATCCGAATCGTAATTCTTATACGCAGTCATTGACCTATAATAACATATGGACGAACAGTGCCTAACAGAATATGTCAAAATATATGGAGCGAACTGACATTAGGAAATACGTTCCGATATGCTGATAACGCCTCTTTATATGTGTCAAGATAAATATCTTATACAAAAAAGTAAACCTAACACTAAGACTTAAGTGTCAAAACTGAGCGCCAAACGGGTGCCCGAGTTGTTCGGGCACCCGTTTTGATGGGCAATTTTTCTTCGGCTGATTGTGAATCCGCAGTAGAGCGCGATTCTCGTTCCCTCGGGCCACAAACACAATGGTTTCGTACTAAGTAAACATGTTTACCCTGTACTCGATACAAGCACTTGAGGGTAGGAAATGTGAACTGTTAAAGTTTGAGAAACGATGGCCGAAGACGATGTCAAATTCTTTGAATTTATCTTTGAGCCACGGCTTCTACAGCAAATTATCAACAGAAAAGCAGTTTAAGTGAGTTCTGAAAGTTTTCGAACTAAGAGTGTATCACTACATAGTATAAAACAAAATCGCTTCGCTGTCTGTTTGTGTCTATGTATGCTTAGATCTTTAAAACGCAACGGATTTTGATACGGTTTTAGAGTGATTCAAGAGGAAGGTTTTCGTATATAATTTGTTATGATTTAACGCTGAATTCCCGCGAGAACGCGATAACCTAACTCCACGCGGG
The DNA here is from genome assembly GCA_963971205.1 of Aethes cnicana. NCBI lineage: Eukaryota > Metazoa > Arthropoda > Insecta > Lepidoptera > Tortricidae > Aethes > Aethes cnicana. Next base: position 225,998 of record OZ020278.1, on the reverse strand, counting down.
CGAAGTCGCGGGCAGAAGCTAGTTTGGAATATAAATTACACATCCACCATAATAGAACATTTACATCCATTGTTTTTTAAACTGGTAATAATAAAATCACATCACAATGATATTTTAAAAAAAAAATATCATCTTGTTGTAGTCTTTAATGTTAGAAAAATATTCTCACCTCGAAAAGGTTCACTTTGGCATTCGATTTAGGCGCTCAAAAGTTGTTTTTAGCGTCTAGTTTGGAAAGTATGCGACTCCACCACAGGCTGAAAGTGACTCGTTCATTGAATTTCAAAACTAAAGTGTTCCGAAACGCGGTCTGGTTCTTCACTGGTAGTGACAAAATTTGAGTATAGCACTCAGTAACAAAGTTATTTCGCTTCTCGTGCTTTGATTGTAGCTAAGCTTAGCTACGTATAACGCCCCGGGTCTATCCTCGCTCGGTTTTAAACAAAAATACTCCGGCAATATTACAAATGACTATTCCTCAACAGTATGAACTATATTTTAAAATTAACCAAACAAAACGCCATCTCAATAATAAAGGCGTCTTAAACCGACCTTTACATTTTAAATGATGCAGTGTTGCCAGCCGCCGTTGTGAGAGTCACGAGTTCTGCAGGATCTCGCGGGGACATTAATCACGAGACAAAGGGTTGCCAGCGATATTGTTGAAAGAACGCCTTTCATCCGCGCCGAGATATCTTGCTGCTTTGACGCCGTTCGAGCCACTCGTTTAACCGTCTTATGGGAGGTTTTTGAAATTTCAGCTAGGTTTCCACTTTGAATGAGACTATTTTACCAAAAACACAATACTAATAGCACTGGCATGCGACAAAACATGGATTTGAAGAAATTTTGTTTTTCGAACGATTGGTCTATAATAGGAAACGCTTTTGAGTAAAGTGACAGGAGTCCGGCAAATAGAAAGGATAATTTTGAAGAAAAAAAATCTTAGAATGGTATAAAAAAAAACAATAGCAGTACTCGAGATCTGTATTCTGTATTGTATTGTATATGTTTGTACTCGAGTCATGGATGTTTAGTATTTATATATGTAATGTATTTCTCTATATAAGTATTTATATCGTTGTCTAGCACCCATAGTACAAGCTTTGCTTAGTTTGGGGCTAGGTCAATATGTGTGAAATGTCCCAAGATGTCCCAAGATATAATTACCTAATATAAATACAAAATACATAAAGCTGTTAACCGTAACTACAATGTGCGAATGAATGAATTGCAATATAAAGCGCTGTCCTAGAACTTAAGGAAGGCAAGCGTAAGCATAGTGGGCAACTACTCAGTTACAAAGATACGCTCAAGCGGCTCAAGAAAAAGTCCGTGAATTTGCACTGAAAAAAAGTAGCCGAACTAGTTGAGTTGAATCAAAAATAAGCAAACTTTCGTTACGAATAAATAAAACTTGATAAAAACTTACAAAAATAATTTAGTACTCCTACTAAGAATATTTAACTGGTCACTAATAAGACATAGGTAGTTCTCAAGTCACTTTTTTTGAGTAAGCAGTAATCAAACTTTGGTTATAATTTAATTTGGTAGTCCTTTTTTCTTCAGTGTGACTTCCACCGGCGCGCCGAGCTCGACACCGAGCAAGATAGGTTTTAACCTTTTTAAGCCCGGCCTGAAAATTCAATGTTACGATTAAGTATATGAACGGTGTTTTCACATGCCCGCAATTCACGAGGATATTCAAAAGGAAGATTGGCTACACGAGCAACATGCGAACTTGATTGGAGCGAGATCGCCATAAGTGAAATCGGTCACATCATCATCATCATTATCATCATCATTTATCATCATCATTTATCATCATCATCATCATCATCATCATCATCATATATAGATGAAAACATATACCATATACTGCTTGATACACAATTAATCCTCCAGCCATTCGGCCTTATTTATGCCCGTTATTATCATGCATCAGCCAGTTCGTTTCAACAAAGCATTAGTATGAATAGGGAAATATGTTGATTTCATGCTTATGTAAGCTTCTCTCGTAATATGAATCAGTTTTTCTGCGAACTCTTCAAGGGCCCGGATCCCTTGAAGCACGCAGAATGTTGCCCACATAACGGTGATCGGTTTTGGAATTACTTTTATACATTAATACGATACCAGACCTTCAAATATATTGGGGAGATTTGTAGGATTTGTATTTATAGAAATAGTTTTAGCATAAAAATGTATTCATCAAATAGATTGTTATTTTTTTGGTAACCTATTTAAAAAACATTTTAGTTAATAACTCTGTAAATAAAATACAAAATTATTTATTCGGATTACAAAGGCTTCATGAGCTCAATCCTATAGAAACAAACGAACAAAATTAAATTGTAATTGTAACGGACACTGCGGGTCGAGCTCTACCATTCTAAATTTAAAAACAAGTGGCCAAAATCGCGGGCGCTAAGTTGCGCCGGCCGCTAAACGAGGTGCTAAACGGGGCTGGCTGGACATCGCCATAAACTGGCCGAGGCGCAACAGTGCTTTCGAATTTAGAATTTGATCTGTTTTTTTATCCTGCCAGTATTTCAATTAGTCATTTTTCCACAGATTATGTCTGGGGATTCAGAGGCGTTATTCTTATTTTCTTCAGCACACAGTGATAAAAAGTATTCACTGTAAGTAGGTCTGTTAATAAAATTAAAATTTGGTGTACCTAATTCACCACATTTTAATTTTTCTTTACGTGATCATATTGCAAAATAAAAGTAAAAAAGGAAGTATACATAGCGTTGTTCGCAAAGAAAACCAAAACTAAGCAGAATACATGTTTTTTACTACACATCATCATGCGAGATTGATGGTAGCCCATCCTAATAGGTCTAAACTAAAATGATCAATCGGGAGCCAAGAAAACTTGGAAAATCCTCGGCATGTAGCTTGTCAATAATTGATAATGGATGACGTCATTACGTCCCGGTGATTGATAGGCGGGCGTCACCGGTCCTGTCTCTGCTCTGTGACGTTTTATTGGGGGAACTGAATTTTTAATTTTGGGACTTTGGGTCTCCTCGAACTTTTTGATCTGCTTGTCATACCTGCCAGTAACAGTTTTTAACCAAATAAAAAAGTTTCATTTAAATATCTATTTGCAGAGCAGATGGTCGCGTTCGTTCTCACTAGCCTTTGGCCTTTGGCTGACAAATCACTACTATAAAATGCATCAATTCATGCAATTACACCACCACGTTTTTTAATAAACTGCAGTGAACCTGCGTGTTGGTTTTTTGTACAGATAGATAATTTAAAGAGAAACTAGCTGACCCCGCGGACTTCGTACCGCCTTGTTTTTTTTTTTGTATGAAAAATAGCTTTCGTCGTATTCTCAGACCTACCGAACATACACTCCAAATTTCATAAGAATCGGTCTAGCCGTTTCGGAGGAGTTTGGTTACAAACACTGTGACACGAGAATTTTATACACGGTGGGTCAGAAAATATGGCAAATAATTAACCCACAGTATCGGCTATCGATTCTAAGTATATTGTATAGGTCTTTAATTTTTTTCGAGTTAGTAAAAAAAAATTGTATATGGGATTGGTTGTGTGAGCGACGCCTGAATCCTATACAAAATATTTTTTTTACCTACTCAAAAAAAATTAAAGACCTATACAATATACTTAGAATCGATAGCCGATACTGTGGGTTAATTATTTGCCATATTTTTTGACCCACCATGTATACCTATTAGATAAAAAATAAAAACATATACCTATTTGAGTATAGCTAATAAATCTGTCCCTACTCGTAATTATAAGTAAATACTGTTGAAAAGCTCATGATTGATGATGATGATGGTGATGATTCCATCTTAGGCACCAGGCTTTGTCTAGTAAGAAATCATAAGATTTCGGTGTCCATGGGCAGTGACCGCTTACCGTCAGATGGCTTGTGTGCTCGTTTGCCCACCAATCACATTAAAAATGAAAATGTAACCAAGTTATCAACGCCACTATAGAGCCAGGTCACGTGTCTTTGCGTACGTTTTTCCTAAAATGTTGTTGAACGCTTTCCCCAGATTGACGAATTTTCAACATTAAATTTCCGCTGGCAGCACTCGAACCCACAGCTTTCGCACTGTATTGTATGTCACAGAGCTAATGAAGCGAAATAATATGCGACCAGTTTCTCGGGAAAACTTCCGACGTGGCGTCAAGAGCGTCCGTGTCTCCGATATTTCCTCAAAGGCGGTGTAATTTGATTTCGCGCGACGTTTTAAAAGCCTGGATGATGGATTGTCCTCCGGCTCTTTAATTACCTGTGTTTAGTTTTGAAGTGGCCGGATTATTTTTGATTGAGCGAGGAACTCTTTAGGCTGCTTTCCCGCTGAGGCACAGGGCGGACACGGCCTATAAAAGCACGATTCGAACACAATTCGAATGAAGTGTCAATGTTTGCGTGCGAGGACATCTGAGTGCGTGCGAAGATGTCTGTACATTTGTAAATGTGTGTGTACCAACTACGCGGGCCAGTAATCCACTCTCCTTCTCCGGATGAAACAAATGACGGTAGGGCGAGTAGGGCGCGAGTTGCGCGCCGGCTAGATTCAGGCGGGTGATTCCGTGGCCATTCTGTAGTACTAATGACATATTCTGTGGCCGTGGCGTACACAAGCGGAGCGGAGGAGACATGCGGGAATCAATCATTGAGGGCTCCCACCACCACAAGAGCCTATTAAGTCCCACTGGTGGGCACAGGCCTCCTCCCATCACGAGAGGGTTTGCGCTATGGTCCCCACGCGGGCCCAGTACGAATTTCCTTCATCGAAAAGCTCAATGGTTGAATTCAAATCAGTAGCTTGGAACCACTCCTCCCCCGTCTCGTCTCTTACCCCGCGGCTACATTTTTCACGAGTCATCGACCTAAGTATACTTATTCTTATATTTTTCTTTACCGTTCTTATGCCTAAGACACGTCATTCTAATTGACACCGCCATCTTGGGTTCCTAAATCACCCGACCAAAGCCGAGCTTAGCCGAGCCCTGCCGAGCAATCGAATCCAATTCAGAAAGTCAAACCTATGTTTGTTGCTTCATACCCATGGAAGTAATAAATACAGTAATAAGAACTGGAGCGAGTAGTGGTAATTTCGAAACAATATTGAGCTTTAAGATGTGAGCCCGATGGTCGTTTTCGTTCACAATTCAAAAACGTGCCCAAAATTTTACCCGTAGCATCTTTATTCTCTATCTATCGTCATAAGGTTAGATAATTAACCCTTCGTCTGCGTCAGCTTTATGCCCTTCACCCCCGAGCACCTGGCAAAAAATTTGGGCACAGAGGTTAGTTAGTTCCAGTTATTAGATACAACTTCCACGTTCATACCGCGGACAAATGTCCGGATTAACACGTGGACACTCCATCCCGCATTAGGCCGGGATAATTGGAGCGCGGGTTTGATAACGGTACTATTTATAGTTTTGTTGATTTGTTCAGCAGATTACTTGCGATGATTGTGGCCGAATCTAATAGCTTGCGTTTCGAATTTGTCATGCCTTTTCTTATTTCGTGCTTGATTGAGTTGGGTCTGCGTTACCAAAATTAGTTTGGGGCCTCAATACGTAATCAAATTAAGCGAGTTAGAACACTTACTCGATGTGATTTGTACTCTAAGAAGATGTTCAATTAGACAACTATTATAAAATAACAGTCTGTCAAGGACATCTCATAGGCTTTTTGATGGTGAAAGTTTGAATTTGATGACTGTTAACTCTTTTTTTAAGTTTTTTTATTTCACAAAAATTACATTTAACTTACAAATAACATCTACCAAACTGCTGAGCAGTTTGTTGGCAGAAAAAGCTTCAATTTTTAGTCGTAGTTAACCTTTACTAAGTGTATAAAATTAACCACATATGTTTTTATAACGATGTTAACAGTTGATTAGTCTACATATTGTAAATAGTATCTTTGTGTACTTATTTTTGTACAATAAAGCAACTCTGCAGCAGTTTGCCATGATAGTAAAAACAGATGGCATACACCGTTGCTATTCCATAAAAAAAAACTTATGTTACTTTGTCATATTGAACGTCGGAAGCCAAAGCCAAAATAATTAAAGTACTAAAAAAATAATCCAACCGTCACTTCACTTACTGTCAACGGCGTAACGGTTACCTTTTAGTATTTAGAGTTTGTAGTTAGAGCCGTGGTGGTCTAGTAGTTCGACCTAGCGCCTCTCATGCAGAAGGTCGGGGGTTCGATTCCGGCTCGCACCTCTAAGTTTACTTATGTGCGAAATTCAATTTGAATTTACCACTGAGCTTTGCGTGACATCGTGAGGAAACCTGCACGCATCTGCGAAGTAATTCAAAGATGTGTGTGAAGTCGCCAATCCGCACTGGGCTTGCTTGGGGACTATAGCCAAACCCTCTCGTGATGAGAGGAGGCCTGTGTCCAGCAGTGGGACGCAAATAGGCTGTAGTAGTAGTAGTAGTAGTAGCAGTTAGAGTATGAGTACAAAGAATCAATCTACCAGTGTCGGAAGAGCATTGTACGAGTTGATTTACTGCCCGCGTGATGTTGTGAAAACCCGAAGGAAAATCCGCCACTGGCCGCTTATACGATAAGACGACAGGGAATGCGATTAAAATGCAAAGACAATAAGCCATTTTTTTCGGCTGGACGCTGGACCAATTTTTTAGCCGGCCGATTGGTTTTCTAACTACGTTTTTTGCAATCTCAAATCCCAATGAAATAATATTGTTTTCTTTTATGTTTTTTAAAGTACATACTCGTACCCTGTAACAAGTGCTCTTACATACTCGCAGTCTGCATGTAGCGATACTGGCAGCAGACAAAAGTTTTCAAATTTTGAATTCCTCCAACCAAAACATCATTTATCATCCTTTTGTTACAGCATCGTAAATAGAAAAATAATTGTTTCCGGTGAAAGTATGAACAAACTTTCATCAAAAATAGGGTGAATCGTAGAACGGATTATAAGTACCTGAGTTATTTCCGCGCTTAGTTTTATTCTACGGGAAGCTTAAAAAGCGCAATAGCTGTTATTGACAGCCAGTTCATCGAACCTACTCTCTACTTTGAAATTCGAAGTTTCTGAGTTCTGTGCATACTAGAGTTACAAAATTACGGCATGTGAAATTCGAATGAAGTTTGACTTTTTGTTTAATCATATTTTTGGGTCGATGCACCGTAAAGACATTGTTTGCCTCAAATAAATCAATTCATAAACATACTTTGTAATCAACATGATATGTAGGCTTATTAGGTTTGTAACAGGAAGACATTTCTGTGGACTTTCCAAATGGTAAAACTAGCACTTACCGGCTTTCGTTTTTCCTAAGCTAGACTTCATTGGACAGCCGCATTATTGTAAAAAAATCCTGCAACAAAAATTTACAAATTTAGACACAATCGCTACCTACATACAGACATAGTAAAAAAATAGCGTTAGACATTACACCATTTTGAACTCAGGACCTTTAGGTAGCTAAGAGAGGAATTCACACGTGAAACGGTAAAAATGGTATTTTAGATGGGGGTGTATAGACTCCCCAAGGAACCAACAAGCGCATGCCAAATTTCAGCTCTCTGCGATCAGTAATTTTGGCTGTGTTGTCATCAGCCATGAGTTTATAAGTATATATTGATTGATTTATTTATTTTTCTATGAATGGGAAAACGGGCTTTAAAATAGGGTCTCAGCATAAGATAAGAGTCCTTCGAAGAACTAAATGTAAGCCAAAAAATATTGACTGCAATTAGGTAGTACCCGCCAGTTATCTTCCGTGTTCCTACCATGTTCCAACCGTAAAATGAACGTAAACTGCGCGGACGTAACCTAAAATTATGGCTATGAAATAGTGCATGTTAACAACAATATTATAATTTGGTTTTACAACCGATTTCCACCCTTAAAGTAGAAAACTCAGGATGGAAATTGCTTTCTTACGTAGGATACATTGAAATACCTGTTGCTTTGTATGCGTGCTGCCACATAATTTGTTAGTGTTTGTATTAGCGTGTTTTAGATTCTGATAATTTTAACATGCCATTATGAGACTTAATATCAACACAATGTCTTAGAATACTAGAATAACGTATCTACATCGAATTTGGCGTTATTAAGGAACTCAGTACCTGAGTGACCGAGCTTTTCTCGGGTAAAACTAGCTAAAACCGAGTATTCTCAGATATGTCGCCCCCGTAAACTCCTATATTCCAAATTTCGTCCAAATCCTTAGAGCCGTTTCTGAGATCGCTTTGTGTATGAATAAATAAATAGATAAATATACAATACTTGCTTCTGCCCGCGACTTCGCCCGCGTGGAATTCGGTTATCGCGCTCCCGCGGGGACTATGCGTTTTTCCGGAATAAAAAGTAGCCTATGTCCTTTCCCGGGACTCCAACTATCTCCATACCAAATTTCATCCAAATCGGTCCAGCGGTTGAAGCGTGAAGAGGTAACAGACAGACAGACAGACAGACAGATAGAGTTACTTTCGCATTTATAATATTTATATGGACTAGCTTTTCCCCGCAACTTCGTATGCGCAGAAATATTAAAAAGTAAAATCCCGATTTTTCCCGTTCCCGTGGGAATTTTGCAAAATCCGTTCTTAGCGGATGCCTCCGTCATAACATCTACCTGCATGCCAAATTTCAGCCCGATTCGTCCAGTGGTTTGGGCTGTGCGTTGATAGATCACTATGTCAGTCAGTCACCTTTGAGTTTTATATATTTAGATATGGATATGGATTAGCGCGTTAAAGTATAAGATATACAGAAATTGAATTTCGCGTAAGAAGGTGACGAGTAGGTACTCTCTACGTCGATTGGGGTTACGCGGGTTTGGTAGATTATATCGCGAGGTCCGCGGGAGACTTGCTACTATACATTTATAATCTACCTACATCAGTAAGTGTTATATATCTTTTAGCGCTCGACAACAAGTCATAAAAATGAAGTTTACGTTTGGCAAAATGGCAATGAAATAAATTTTATTGTGGTACAGTCGGCAGTAGTTTTAACCGCGTCATAAACGTGCCAGCTCTTGATGCCGTACAGTCAGTCGCATAAACTAAGGAATATTGAATTTTTATTTTATTACTTCAGATGCGAAATGTACCTATCTCACACGCTCGTTCGTAAGTACCCAGAATGGATGTCATATAATATTCCGTACATTTGAGTGCCATACAGTTTTGACCTGAGTAGAAAGGTAGACGAAACAGTTTAAGGTAAAACACGGCTATGGTTAACAGTTAGGAAGTAAAGTACGGTTTTACACCCTTTAAGGATGGGTCGTTTCAAATTGTCCATAATCGTACGGTTAAAACCGCCCGACCGGCCGCCCATCTTTAAGCGTCTACGCGTCTATGGAGTAAATACCTGGGCGCCCAACTTTGCATGGGTAGAAATTGTTGAAAATGAAGTTTCCCATATTTTGAGGGCTAGCTAGATCGGTTTGTCTACCCCGTAAATCCCTAAATTGCAAATCGAAAATTATAAAAACCCCTGACATACATCAACGACAAACGATATCAGAAAAACGCTGGTAATTTTCAATCCGTGGACCAGACTTTATTAAAATATAGCTAAGAACACTTTTTAAACTTTTGATTAAGTCACCTATTAAACAAAAGAACTAAATCATAATCGGTTCCACAGACAGACACACAAACACACACGTCAAACTTGTATTAACACCGCGCCATTTTGACGCAATGTATGTCCATGTATGTCCAGGGCGATATATGTCCTACGTAATGGGACGTATTAATTAATGTTTTCTTATAACATTATCACGTAAAATAACCGACTTTATAGACAACCGATTTTTTTCGTGTCAATGGTTAAAAATAGTAGACTGCGTCGACAATAGATGGCGTTAAACGCAGCTGCGTCGTTAGTTGGCCCAGTGAGTGGGCCCGGCCGACAATCTCGCAGATTAGACGTGTTCAGGCAGATCGATAGGCCTGTGATTGTGCCTTGTCGGCGCCCGGCTCCTGTGACACGTGGAGCTGGGCGCCATGGATGTGGCTGATCGATCAGGTCTTAGGTACAAGCAGGGAAATCTGCAGAACTCGTAGAGAGAACTCCTAGAGTAGGACTCGTAGAATTGAAACCTTGTAGAGAGGGTGACACGTAGAGTGGAGGACTCGTAGAGCGGCTAACATGTGATAGAGTGGAGGAATCGATCAAATATCTTTTTAGGGTTCCGAAGTCCACAAGGAACCCTTATAGTTTCGCCATGTCCGTCCGTCCGTCCGTCTGTCCGCACTATTTCTCGGAGATGCTTAGTTCTAGAAAGCTGTAATTTAGCATGAATATACATATTAGTTACGCTGACAAAGTGGTACAATAAAATTTTGAAATATATTTTTTTATAGGGTACCTCCTTTACTCATAAAGTGGGGATGTAATTTTTTTTCTTGCGTACCCCGTGGTGCGGCATATCGTTGAATAGGTCTTGAAAAAATATTGTGGGTTTGTTAAAACCATTTTTTGATTAAGTGATGCGTTTGTGAAATATTAAGCTTTAAAGTGCTATTTTTTGTTAGAGTCACGTGTCCCCCCCCCCTGCCAGCTAAATGGTGGTATTTGGATGGCTGAAAAAAATCACGGTTGTGGCATATATAACGTAGTTGAAAAGAAAACTATCACAGCTAAGTAGGCTGTACAAACTTACGTGTCATAGTCGACCAACTTATGAAATGATTAAAAAACCAATGATTTTTCTCGAGCGGCAGGGGCGTCGGGCGGGCACGTCACCATAGGCTAGCTAGATGCTAATAAGTCTTAGAAAGGTACTGTGGGCATCGTCAACTTCGGAACCCTATACTTTGCGCGTGGCCCGACACGCACTTGGCCGGTTTTTTCTTCTAAATATCTGGATCAATCGCCTAATGGTTTTTAGCAGAAAATCAAACAAGGTGATGGACCCTCAACATACATGATAACACATCAAACTATCCACTGGCGTAAAATTCTTTGAGGATTCGTCTTGGTTTTCGTAGTTTTCATTTCACAATAATATGACGACGTGTATTTAAAACAATGCCTTCTCCAAGTTGGTATGGCTGCGCGGTGCGTGCCGCGGAAACAATCAATCAGCCAGTCGGAGCTGGAAACAATATACCGGCTTTACAACACATAGTATAACTAATGTAGCGCCGCACTGACTACCGTTAAAACTGCCATAACGAGAAGGCAGTAAAATTTGATTGATATAAATACCTAACCTAAATAATACAAGATGGAGCGACGACCTCGTGAAGGTCGCGGGAAACCGGTGGAAGCAAGTAGCACAGGACCGGTCTGAGTGGCGAGCCTTGGGGGAGGCCTATGTCCAGCAGTGGACGTCTTTTGGCTGAAATGATGATGATGATGAAATACCTAACTTGTTTTTGAAAAAAAATAAGAAGAAAAACCTGCGAATGTCACTCTTACAATCAAGATACCTCACACAAAGTACCTCACAACGAATCTAAAGACACCTCACAAGCTAAAATCTAACAAGCCGTTTAGGCTACAGCGTGCCAAAACAAAACATACACAATATTTTGTATAGGATTCAGGCGTCGCTCACACAACCAATCCCATTTACTTTTTTTTTTTAGGTACCAACTCGAAAAAAATTAAAGACCTATACAATATACTTAGAATCGATAGCCGATACGGTGGGTTATTTGCCATATTTTCTGACCCACCGTGTATACACTAGAAAACAGAATCCTTCTTGCCGGGCAATCGGGTTAATCGGGCCGAGGTTAATTTATAAGCTATATTTCTTCTAATGTCGTATTCGTCATCGCGTTTATCATCATTTCATTCATTTTCAATTTAGGCTATTGTTTAATTTTCAATGTAAAAGATTTTAACGAGCTTTATCATCGCAATTGACCCAGTTCTATCAAACTAATGGTATGATTTCGAAGCTTATTTAGGATTAACACGGCTCTACAAAGCGACGGGCGGTAGAGCTGATAAATTATTATTCATTCGCTCACCATTTATTACTGAAGATCACCTTGATGAAAAGTATTCAGTGTAGCTGTAGTATTACCACAGGGCGGACACGACCTATAAAAGCACGAACGAACACAATTCGAATGTCTGACGTCTGTGCGCGTGCGAGGACGTCTGTAAACTTGTAAATGTGTGTGTACCGGGCCAATGATCCACTCACCATCTCCGGATGAAACAAATGACGGTAAGGGCAAGTTGGGAGCGAGTTGCGCGCCGGCTAGATTCAGGGGTGATTCCATGGTAATTCTGTATGTAGTACTATTAAATTACTTATTCTTAGTGGTTCGCAAGCAGAGGGTCGAGGGTTCGAATCTAGCTCTTCTGCGAAATTCTATTTTATTTTACCACTGAGATTTTCGGGGAAGGAAAACATCTTGAGGCAACCTGCACGCATCTGCGAAGTAATGAAGGATGTGTGTGAAGTCCCCAATCCGCACTGGGCCGCGTGGACACTATAGCCCAAACCCCTGGTGATGAGAGGAGACCTATGCCCAGCAGTGGGACGTAAATAGGCTGTTGTGGTTGTGGTGGATGTTTTATAGGATTGGATGACAAACGATTTTCGTACCTACAGTCGACGTAAAAGAGATGTTTACACTTTTGGACCTTAATACAACGGAATAGGGTGAAAAGGTGTTAACATCTCTTTGACGTCGACCCTACATTGGATTTTCCTTCTCTCGCGTGCGTGATGATGTGCCCAGAACTGAGACGTAAATTTGATGCTATGGTGTTGGGCAAAGAGTTAAGAATGTGACTGGGTCGACGGGTCCCCCCTACGCAGGCCCCCTAAGGTAAATAAGGTAAGGGTCTTATTATAATAATAATCATCATATTTTTTATTGAACTTGAAAACGAGCATGATTACACAATTCATAAACAGCTGCATTAGTATAAAACCGTGTCGCAGTTGTTTACAGTAGATGGAAAAGAATACGATGTTTACAGTTCAATAGCAAAATAACAAACTAAAGTAAGTTACAGTATCTTATAATAAGTAATGAGTTAAATGTTAAGTTAAGTATTTTTTTTTACTACAGGCACAGTAACAAATTACAAACACAGGAACATTGTTCAGACGTGACAATTTACATGGCGTGAGCTTGTGCTCGCAACTTAAGGTGATAACTCACGGTTTCATGTAGCCTCTACGATAATAGATGGCGCGGGTGGTAGATATTGTAATTTTCAGGATTTACGCCAAATTCCAAGCCCAAAGGTACACTTTGATGGACTATGCGATTGAAGGGATATATTATACATCTCAATTTCACATAATTATCCGTACATTACCTTTCATTTAGGAAAAAAGGCGACAAGTCTGCCGAGAATGAACTCACGCACACATACTGAGGTAGTGAAACGTAGTGGAAACAAAGGCTTAATTTCGCCGAGATTCACAGAGCTTCTGTGGCGCTGTGGTTTTTGTGATTTCTTTTTATGAAGTATAAATCGTGGAAGTCGTGGGTTCGATCCTCACTTTTTCAACTTTTTGTATTTTTTTTTTCTTTTTTCTATAATAAATATTTGTAAAGGGGAAAAATAAAACTAGTGAAACTTTTGATATATTTTACTTGACATTATAGAAATATTTTTAATCTAGATATGATTATTTATTTCTACTACTATTTTTAATCAAAGGATAAAAATCCGTGTGTATTTCGTTACATTATCCTCCTCCTCCGGCACATACTTCTTGTGGCGGTCTTCCATGTGCAGCGATCTTCGCCCTGGTGCATCGCCGCATTTACCGGCGGCACCTGTTCGGCCTCCTCTCTCTGGGTCTTTTCCCTTCAGCATTAGTCTCTCCAACTTGTCGGATTTCCACGAGTTATGTGACTGAAGGTAAGCCGTGGAGGCCTAATGGTTCGACCCACCGCCTGTCATGCAGAGGGTCGGGGGTTCGATTTCGGCTCGCACCTGTAAGTTTACTTATGCGCGAAATTCAATTTGAATTTACCACTGAGCTATTCGGTCAAGGAAAACATCGTGAGGAAACCTGCACACATCTGCGAAGTAATTCGTAATGTGTGTGAAGTCCCCAATCCGCACTGGGCCCGCGTGGGGACTACAGCCCAAACCCTCTCGTAATGAGAGGCCTGTGCCCAGCAGTGGGCCGTAAATAGGCTGTGTAGTAGTAGTAGTAAATGTGACCGAAGTATTTGACGATTCGGCTTATACGAACCATGGACGGATATTGTTGGTTGAGTTTGAGTTCTTTGAGCACTGAGATGTTGGTGCGATGAGCTGTCCAAGGTATAGTATATAATATTATCAACTAAATAAGTAGTTGTTACTTTACAAATTCCTAATATTTTATTATTTTATCAAAATATCTAAACACCTACACGACTGACAGAGTACCTACCTACCTATGATGAGAATAAACATTTGTACTCATGTCATGGATCTTTATTTGCATATGTATTTCACATTTCTCTTTATAAGTATTTATATCGTTGTCTAGTACCCGTATCACAGGTAATCCTAGTTTGAGAGTAGATCAATATTGTGTTGAATTCCAAATATTATTCATTTTATCTTCATCTTTTTATCTTATCTCAGTAAGTAAATATTCTCTTTCTTGGTTTACATTTTATTGCCACACAGCCACACGAAAATAAAATTGCTACACATTTCTGACAAGTTTATTAAAATAGGTATAACAAAATATATCACAATTTTACACATGATAAGGTTGGTTCTGATTAGCAGTGATTGGTTTCACAATGTCTCTTCGTTGTTGCTCACAGGCCGCAGGTAAATGAGAGAAAGCTTACTTTGTCCCTCCTAGGAAGACAGATCCAAGGCATTCCAGAAGATGTTTGATCTGAAATAGAGACAAAAGATTACTCGATCACACTCTACGGATAATAATAATAAATCTGGCTATTCAGTTTTTTTAGAGTATCTCTCTGAGATGATATGACAGCGGGTTGTATTGCCGCATTCAATCCTAATGATTAAAAAAATAGTATAATTTATTTATTTATTTTATTTTAAGAAACTGACTGACTGACTGACTGATCGATCAACGCAGAGCCGAAACTACTGGTTGTAGAGAGCTGAAATTTGGAGTGCAGGTTCCTTAGGGAACGTAGGGGAGCACTAAGAGAGGATTTCCGGGATTAGAAGTGACCTATAATCTTCCCCGGGGCTCAACCATTTCCAAACCAAATTTCATCAATATCGGTTCAGCGGCTGAAACATGAAGTGGTAACAGACAGACGGAGTTACTTTCGCATTTATAATATCAGAAGGTATTTGGCATGAAGGGCAGGGACATGGCTACTACCGAGTCGAACGGACGCACTTCACTACCGAAACACAACCGAGACTAGATAGAGATGTTCTACTATCTAAAGTCCCGCGCCTTCACATTTCAAAACTGCATTTTTTTATTATTATTTAAAAAGTACCACCAACACTCTCAACGCACAGTTGATGGCTGTCTCAGCACGCACACATGTGTTGAGAGTGTTGGTGGTGCTTTTTAAATAAATTGCAGCGTTTTGAAATGTGAAGGCGCGGGACTTTAGATACTAGAAGATCTCTACTATAAAAGCTTTGATCACTTTTATTTTTTCACTGATAACACGTTGTGCGTTCGCAAAGTAATTATGGGAATTGGTCTCGCCTGGGTTGACGCGGGCGTCTGGGCAGTCGGCGCGGGCGAAGACTGCGGCGCCGCAGCCGCCGCGGGCGCGCAGGGCGCCTTGCTACCGCACGGCGCGCTTGAAGGCTCGGTTTCTTCTCCTTCTCGTCGACAGAATCCTCCACACTTCTCGCACGAAAGGGCAGCTCCTTGAAGTTTGTCAAGTCCTCCCTCCGTACTCTTTTCCTTATCTTATTAGATTAGAAAGGAGGGCGTAAGTCATGTCCAATTGCGCTCTTTCTGAGATATCATTCTCCGGGAGTCTCACTATAAACATGTCAGTGTTTTGACTGTCTTGCGGCGTCGAAAATATAATATACCTATACGATGTGACGGGCGGCGACCTCCGTAAGCACTAATAAGGTTTCTACCGACTCCTGTGGCTTTGCAGCCGGAAAGAGTGCCCTGGCCCTCGGCCATGCATGTTACCGGCGTCGAAATATTTCTTTCAGTGCTTCAGTCTGCGACCGTTGAAGCGATTCTATTAGCGCGAACACTCGCTGGAATACAACAACAAAGTTGTCACGCACGGTGGAGTCTTGGCGGATGTAAAATGAGAACACGGTGTGCGGCGAAGCCCTAATCACAAGTGATCGTGAATTCTTCTCAAAAATGTAGCGTGTGCGTTGTGATGGCTCAAAGTTGGCGACTGACTGGCGGCTGGAGTGGCTGGCGCGCGCGGCGCGGGGGCATAGGGTCGGCCGGTAGGAGAGAGCGGGACAGGGCTATTGAGACGCGCGTCTATTCCGCGAATCGGAATGGCAACCGCGCAATGATTTTTATACTTACGAAGTATTATATATGTCTATGCAACCGCGTAATAGTCCGTTTTCTATTGGGAAACAGGTCGAAATTTTGAGTACAGCAATGCCATTTGGTAGGAATGTTATACACGTTGACCTAAGTCCAAAACGCCCGGTAGCCACTTTGAACTCCGCGGCTGGTGGGGGGAGGGGGGGTTAAAGTACAGAGCTCCCGGCGCTCAGAAAAAAAATCCTGGCGGATTAGTTTGGGTTGTTTAGTCAAGTTTGGTGTCGTTTTCAGATAACTAGATGATGCCCGATTCATTCCTCATACCAATTTTTTAGGGTTCCGTAGCAAAATATGACGCAATACTTAAAATAATAAACTTTTAGTAGTAGCGAAATGCAAACAAACCCTCATATTTTCATATTTTTGTATGAAATTTGATTTGTAAAAAATACAGTCTGAAAGCCCATTTAATGCAGAATCTAAAAACATTAACAGTAAGTATATCTTTTATAATTTTCAATGTAAAATAAAATATTGAATGTACTGCGACGGTCGTCAGCGCAGCGTAGGGGAGGGTAACAAGACCTGAAAAACTGTCAATTTCAACGCAAAAAGCTTTCATAATATCAAGAAATTAAAGTGCTTACAATAATATCATACATGTAATAGATATTCTCTTAATTATTATTAATTAAAACAAATGTATTTTTCTCTCTTTACCTGATTTTCTTCTTTTTAATATTATACTAGCGGCGCCCTGCGGTATTACCCCCTATTAAGAAGTAGCCTATGTATTAATCCAGGGCTTCAGTTGCCTCCATACCGAATTTCACCTCGCTTCACGTCACTCCTGCGCACGCGGGATTTTTAAACCTGTGGCTAACTAGTCAAGTGGCATTCAATGTTGCTATTTATATGATAAAAAAATGAATTGGTGGGTTTTCTGGCCCCGTTTTGGCGGTCACAAACCTGACATGTCAGGTGGCAACAGTTTTCGGTACCACTATATAAATTTAGTTTTTAATATGAAATATTATTAATTTTATTACGATATTCATTCCTGTGACGAGCAAACTAATGTAGATTATGGACGCCATCAATTGACTTCATGTTTCCCAATACTTTTTTAATTATTCAACTTTAAAAAAGTCGACATTGGGGTGGGACACGTCAAAAAGACCCGAGCGGCTTTAAAAAATCATAATAATTACATTTAGCATAATTTACTTGAATTTAGGGATGAAATCTATAATTTAAGGAATATAGTTTATATAGATGCCATTCGAATATTCACAAACAAATATATTTGGCAGTAATAAAATATTGAAGTAGTGGGACACTGTCAAAACCAGGGGGTACAAGTTTGAGTGAAAATGCCCATATAGTAACAAAACTGACAGGAATTGACTACCATGTCAGCTAAGTTCCTTGTTTATTTAAAAACTAAGGATATTTCAGGGGGACCGTGTTAAATTTCATAAATTTTAAGGTATACTCTTTATTCTGGCTAAAAAAATTAAGAAATTAACTACTTTAAAAATAAAACCTGAATTTTCATCGTGGTACACTTTTGAGTGAAAATGCTCACCTAGTCGGGGAGAGTCGTAATTTCTTATAAGAATCGCGATGCAAGTAAGTACCTGAATCAGGTGTATCATCGTTGTTGAAATTCATATTGTTTATTGATTTATCAATATAGTCCGTTTTCTATTGGGAAACAGGTCGAAATTTTGAGTACAGCAATGCCATTTGGTAGGAATGGTGTACAAGTTGACTTAAGTCCAAAACACCCGGTAGCCACTTTGAACTCCGCGACTGGAGGGGAGGAGGGGGGGTTAAAGTACAGAGCTCCCGGCGCTCGGAAAAAAAATCCTGGCGGATTAGTTTGGACTTTTGAGTCAAGTTTGGTGTCGTTTTCAGGTAACTAGATGATGCCCAATTCATTCCTTATACCAGTTTTTTAGGCTTCCGTAGCAAAATATGACGCAATATATAAAATAATAAACTTTTAGTAGTAGTGAAATGCAAACAAACCCTCATATTTTCATATTTTTGTATGAAATTTGGCTTATAAAAAAATACTGTCTGAAAGCCCATTTAATGCAGAATCTAAGAACATAAACAGTAAGTATAAATTTTACAATTTTCAATGTAAAATAAAACATTGAATGTACTGCGACGGTCATCAGCGCAGCGTAGTGGACGGTAACAAGACCCGAAAAACTGACAAAGTCAACGCAAAAAGCTTTCATAATATCAATAAATTAAAGTGCTTACAATAATATCACACTTGTAATTAATATTCTCTTAATTATTATGAATTAAAACAAATGTGTTTTTCTCTCTTTACCTGATTTTCTTCTTTTTAATATTATACTAGCGGCGCCCTGCGGTATTACCCGCTGTTAAGAAGTAGCCTATGTATTACTCAAGGGTTTCAGCTGCCTCCATACCGAATTTTATCAAAATTGGTCCAGCATCTTGAGCGTGAAGAAGTAAAAAAAAAACACACGAACTTTCGCCTTTATTAAATTATCAATTTCTTGACCAGATTTATAATAACAAAATAGCTTCTGCCCGCGACTTCGCGAATTTGGTTATCGCTTTCCCGCGGGAACTACGCGTTTTTCCGGGATGAAAAGTAGCCTATGTCCTTTGGGGACCCGAACTATCTCCATGCCAAATTAATATGGATATGGATTTTATATTACAAAAAAAGTGCCTAAAGAAGACGCGATGCAAAATATTTCTTGCCGATATGAATGGGTTTGGCAGAAAGAAGAAGAAACTTGGGTGCCACTGTGGACCCAAAGCCCTCCGGCTGCTCAAGAATGCCTAGAATTAAAAAGATGTCGGTGCGTGAAATCTTGAAGTTCCAGGTGCAATGTTTCAAACGCCAGCTCAAATGTACTGAGTTATGTAATTGTGGAGGTGGTTGTAAGTAAAACTAATTCACAAAACGTTCTATTATTATTTTTCTTTACTTTTAATAATGTTGCCTGACTACGAAGTCAGGCAACATTATCTGAATTCGTTTATAAATTGAAGATGATTAAAAATGACACTAAAGTAATAAAGGCGAAAGTTCGTGTGTTTTTTTAAAAAAACACATTTGTTTTAATTCATAATAATTAAGAGAATATTTATAACAAGTGTGATATTATTGTAAGCACTTTAATTTATTGATATTATAAAAGCTTTTTGCGTTGACATTGACAGTTTTTCGGGTCTTGTTACCGCCCACTACGCTGCGCTGACGACCGTCGCAGTACATTCAATATTTTATTTTTCATTGAAAATTGTAAAGTATATACTTACTGTTTATGTTTTTAGATTCTGCATTAAATGGGCTTTCAGACAGTATTTTTTTATAAACCAAATTTCATACAAAAATATGAAAATATGAGGGTTTGTTTGCATTTCGCTACTAATAAAAGTTTATTATTTTAAGTATTACGTCATATTTTGCTAGGGAACCCTAAAAACTGGTATGAGGAATGAATTGGGCATCATCTAGTTACCTGAAAACGACACCAAACTTGACTCAAAAGTCCAAACGAATCCGACAGGATTTTTTTTCCGAACGCCGGGAGCTCTGTACTTTAACCCCCCCCCCCCCACCAGTCGAGGAGTTCAAAGTGGCTACCGGGCGTTTTGGACTAAGGTCAATGTGTATAACATTCCTACCAAATGGCATTGCTGTACTCAAAATTTCGACCTCTCCATACAAGCATTCCCAATAGAAAACGGACTAATAGTAATACCCTATAGGTACGCGCAAAGTATAGAGTTCCGTTTACCTACCACCTACATAAAAAATATTCATTCTCTCAATTCTAGTAAAATAGGTATGTACTAATTAGGTATACCATCCAGGAAAATAACAAACACCTCTAAAATATTCCGAATTCATATTCCACTTGTATCATTGTTTGTACCTAGGTACTACCAATCTCCAACAACGAGAATACGAATGTCGATCACCCGCTCCTATACTTACCGTTCGGCCGACTCGACGGCTGTACGCGACGCGGGCACAGAATAAGTAATAGTACTAACGTACAGAAGGCCGACTGCTAACAAAAAACCGGTTTTGGAGCGCCGCAAACCCCCAAAGTGGCCATCTTTTTCTATCGCATGCAGCGCGCTCTTTCGGAGGCCACGCCCTAGCGCTAGGGCTGGCGCACTCGAGAACATATTAAATCATGCGTCTAGTATTGGTACATAGGTTAGCAATAATGGTGTTATTAACAAAATATATATTTAAGTTAAGTTAGTTATTTTTTATTATCATTAAAAACACTCGTCTACACAGATGCTACAACGTAATTTACTATTACGTTATCACATATTTATCTGTCAATTTATGAATCAGCTAAATTCAAAATTAAGACACACAGTCACACAACTGCATTATCATATATATACAGTTGTCCGCGACTTCGTCCCGCGTACATAGAATTTGCGTACCCGATGATACTATTATACTGGACATACAATAGTTATTGTTATTATTCTTATAGAAAAAAAAAATGGGTTGTCTTGAACTACCTCCATACCAAATTTCATAATTTTACTCTTTACCAAATAATTTGACTTTTCTTGTTACTACAACCCTCTGCTATACAATATTTTTTTGACATAATTCAAATTTCATAGCACATTTGACTCCTGCGTCGCGACGTACATTAAGAGTTCACGCGCGCGCGTGCATTCGCTAGCAGTGCGCGGCAACCACTAATCATCACGCCACGGTGCGAAGCCGGCGGGTACTTGTATCGAGTGCGAAGAAATCAAAGAGTGCGCCGCGCCTGACGCGGGCTATCGGACGTCTCGACGGCGGCGGCAGTAGGTACAGCGCAGGTACAGCTACTGCGAAAGCAAGTCACAGGCGACCGAGCGTCTTTTTGTCACAATTTTATTACAGCCAAAAGAGACTGTGATATCCATCCATACTATATTATAAACATTTATAAATAATGACCCTATAGGTTGGCCGGGTGAATGAACTTCGTATCACCCGAAGGTGATTCCCATACAAAGTTATATTTCTTTTTTTTAGCTGTTCCTGTAGACGTTTCCCGGTAAAAAGTACAAATAGTACATTATTGCAGACGCCGCTAAGGAGCGCATTGCCGGACGCCTTCTTAGTAGGTACGAGTCCGGCAATGCTGTTGCGGCCGAGGTCTATAGGTACAATGCTTTTCTCAAACTGTGAGGAAATACTACTCGTCGTCGTCACCATCATCATCACATCACCATCTCCATCATCATCACATCACTATCTCCATCATCATCACATCACCATCTCCATCATCATCACATCACTATCTCCATCATCATCATCATCACCACCACCATCAATACCATCACCATCATCACGGTATAGCAAAACACAACTTAGAAGGCGCGCGGATTCAGGCCAAAGAACACCAAAGAATATACAACTGAGGCATTGATGAAAATAGCACGTAGCATTTGCGGGCAAATGCGGGACATTACATTACATTACGTAGGTACATATGATTATAACCACAACAAAATGTCAATGTCTCTTTTTGTTTTTTTTTTTATTCCTAATTGAGTTCCGTTTTGCACGCCGGTCGAAACATCAATGTGTAAATCTAAATGTAGTAGGTAAATAATAATAAATCATTAGTTTATTTCGCTTGTACCTACTCGTACCTACGATTTATATGTATAACTGACATTGTAGCTAGTATCTAAAGTTTAGATACTAGCTACGTACCGTAGATTCTAAACATTATTCAGGACCCAAAACAATTTAATTTTGTAAAATGCCACTTTTCAAATCACAATTTGTATAATCTGGATACCTACTATTATTATTACGCATACGCATATGATCGGTAATTTCATGGTAATTTCACAGCTTATATGTTCTAAAAGCCGTGGTGTGGCCCTAGTGGTTCGAGCCACCGCCTCTCATGCCGAGGGTCGGGGGTTCGATTCCGGCTCGCACCTCTAAGTTTACTTACGTGCGAAATTCAATTTGAATTTACTATGAGCTTTTCGGCGACGGAAAACATCATGAGGAAACCTGCACGCATCTGCGAAGTAATGCAAAGATGTGTGTGAAGTCCCCAATCCGCACTGGGCCCGCGTGGGGACTATTATAGCCCAAACCCTCTCATAATGAGGGGAGGCCTGTGCCCAGCAGTGGGACGCAAATAGACTGTAGTAGTAGATTATATGTACTCGTCACCATAACTGTTACAG
This sequence comes from Aethes cnicana, assembly GCA_963971205.1. Classification (NCBI taxonomy): domain Eukaryota; kingdom Metazoa; phylum Arthropoda; class Insecta; order Lepidoptera; family Tortricidae; genus Aethes; species Aethes cnicana. Next base: position 203,330 of record OZ020278.1, on the reverse strand, counting down.
CGAGCGTGTAGACAGTGCGGGTTTTCTACGCTCGAGTGGTCTACTATCTGGTCAATTTATTTTTGTTTTTTGTTTTTTACCTACAGCAAAAATCAATTTTTATAGACTAACTAGCTGACCCAGCGGACTTCGTACCGCCATAGTTTTCTTTTTGGGTGGGTATGAAAAATAGCTTACGTCCTATTCTCAGCCCTACTGAACATACACACCAAATTTCATAAGAATCGGTCGAGCCCTTTCGGAGGAGTTTGGTTACAAACACTGTGGCACGAGAATTTTATATATAGGTACTATCTATAGGTACTATATAAGAGATAAAATGTCCTAAGCAGAGCTCGATCGCCCAGGCCAGGTAGAGATCTTCACTATCTAAAGTCCCGCGCCATCACGTTTCAAAACGCTTCAATATACCACCAACACTCTCAACACATGTGCTGAGACAGCCATCAACTATGCGTTGAGAGTGTTGGTGGTGCTTTTTAAATAATAATAAAAAAATTGAAGCGTTTTGAGATGTGAAGGCGTGGGACTTTAGATAGTAGAAGATCTCTACCTACTTCTTATTATAAGTAGCTATTTTTATTTCTTACATAAATGAATAAAATACTTATAAGAGATAGGTATGATTTATTTCTTCTAGCAGTCTTCTGACATGTCACCGCTCATTACATTTTTTATATCTGATCATTATAAACAACAAAATACTTGTATAGGTACTTACTTACCTATTTCGTTCAATGATTTTCCAACTCATAAAAAGCGATTTACGCGATCAACTATGTAACGGCGGGTTAACGCCATCTTGTGAGCATTCTGGAAATTAATAGGAATCGGACGGACACTAGCACTAGCAGATCAGCTGTTCATAGACCACGACGCCATATTGGCCTGATGCTTACAGTGTAAACGTTCTCTCACACAAGCTTGGTTCGACCGAAATTTTATTGGTTTTGAAATGCTTATAATTATTTTATTCTTTGATTTTTTGCGGTGTTTTTGATCTATGCGCGCTCGGGAAATAATGTAATATTTTATTAGAACGATAAAAGAAACTAAAAGCAGTCGTAGTCGAAGATTACGTGAGCAGTTTTTTGTATGGGGTTCAGCCGTGACGATTCACCTTAATGACAACTGTGTACAGCATTTGCAATTAATTATTTAAAGCGCATAATTAATATAAAACTAGAAAAATCACAAATCTAATTGGGATACCAAATTTTGAAATACTTTATTACTAGTTACAGATGAGACGTTGTTATTGGCTAATGACACTACAAATAAATGTGAATACCTAACGGGTCTATTACGACATCGGAATCTTATTCTATCTATTAGGTTGGTATCAAATAATGAATTAACTATTTTGTGCAATATGGACATGTCACTGACTTTTCTCGTATGGACGTGAAGAAATCGTGAGATTTCGAATGCATTTCCGACCTGACATACCTCGCCTCTATGTTGGTAATGTTTACTCTATACTACTACTACTACAGCCTATTTGCGTCCCACTGCTGGGCACAGGCCTCCTCTCATCACGAAAGGGTTTGGGCTATAGTCCCCACGCGGGCCCAGAGCGGATTGGGACCTCACACACATGTTTGAATTACTTCGCAGATGCGGGCAGGTTTCCTCACGATGTCTTCCTTCACCGAAAAGCGCAGTGGTCAATTCAAATTGAATTTCGCAAATAAGTAAACTTAGAGGTGCGAGCCGGAATCGAACCCCCGACCCTCTGCATGAGAGGCGGTAGGACGAACCACTAGGCCACCACGGCCCGGTTTTGCTCTCTACACTGGGGCAATACCTAGTACTGGGTCCAAAAAGCTGGTTACCTCATTCGATCAGAAAATAATCATGCAAGTCGATCTAAAAGCTACGACTGTAGTGGAGTGCAAACAAAATTAAATACAAACGCAGCAAATGAGAAAAACTTCCTTTTTCAAGTCCTTTAAAATATACTCAAAGAAAGGAGTTATTACGAGTATACAGCATATCTGAATGTGCACCATTTTCCGTTCGCTGCGCTTCACAAACAAGGTTTTTGGCGTCCGCTCCAACGCGCGTGTACAAAGGAGGTAATTTGAAAACGTATTCATGTGCTTTTTGCCGGGGTATCGCAAGAATCATTTTATTAGCGACTGAGAAAGGTTTACGATTTAACGTACATATGTTTCCACGCTCAGGATGATTTGCTAATACTAAATTTAAAGAGCTCATCAAGGTTAAGGCCCGAGAGAGTTATTCCATAGAGAAACGTCATAATTTCAATTACGTCATCGATGCATACAAACTTTTTTTTTAACAAAAACATTAAGACTTACTCTTATATCCCTATTAATAACAAAATTGAAAAAGTAACTAAGTATCTGTGTATCGTAAACCACAGAGCCAATTTAGATGAAATTTGGTATGCAGGTAGTATGAGATTTAAAGAGGCGGGAAGGGGGGAGGGAAGTTCAGTATGAAATTCCACGGATGGAGTCGCGGGAAAATTCTAGTTAGTAAATAAATTATATTTAAATGTTGCTCTAAGTAAACGTCACAAACAACGAAACCCTTCGGAATTTGCAACAATTTTTTGCTCTAGTTTTCTGTCTACGTTATTATTTATTCTCTTTGAATACAAAAACGTGTGCTAATGTCAGTATATTATTATCAAATGTTTAATTTTAAGGCTATATATTGCAATGACCACGTCTCTCGACAAATAAAAAACGGCCAAATTTTTTGTGTCCAGTATAGTTTGTATAGTCCCCTCGACTTGATAGTTTCTTTTAATTTTCAAGTTACAGACGCGACTTCTCCAACAGACTTATTTTTAGTGTACATAATAAGAAAATTAAAAGAAACACTAAAAAGTTGAAGTCCAGGGAGGCCTGTATGATTTTTTTTTCATTATTCCTTCATTGGCTACGTTTATCCCAAGTTAAGTCCACAAACAGTAATTAATTTGGTTACGCATATTATGTACCAAATCAATTACTTACCATGACCTACCCGGCTTATTTACCCTATGTTTACCCCCAAAGTTTACCCCAGCCCGACCCCGGGGTCAATGTACAAGTTTCTCAAAAGGGCTGTACTCCTTAAGTACAGATTTACACAACTCAGAAAGCGCATGGATTTATCAATAATAGACACTGCGTGAATGGGTTAAGTGCTTCGTCACGCGCCTTCTGAGTTGTGTCGTGCCATACTTACAGTATTATGAACTTATCCGGCGAGATTCATAATTAACATTTTTTTTATTATAAACATAACAACGGGTACATAATAAGAAAATACATTATATAGGGTCACGCTATAACGATATTTTAACCACAGCATCAGGTTATCGAATCTAAGCATGTTTTTTTTGTTTTAATATTTTTTCGAGTTAGTAAAAAAAATATTTTTGTATGGCCCAGTATGGGATTGATGGTGTAAGCGATACCTGTATCCCAGACAAAAAAAAACAATAACTCGAAAAAAAAAACCTAAAAAATATGCTTAAAATCGATATCTGATTTAGTAGGTAAAATATCGTCACAACGTTTTGCTAGACCCCGTATAGCGTAGTTAGACATTGTATATTTTATACCGTCTTAGGTATCTTCCCAATTAGTTCAAACCCTGTCCTAGGAAAACAGTAACACCTACAACGCTTCTGTGACAGTTTTTTTTTAACAAACCAGCTTGTTCTGCCACCGCTGTGTCGCTAAGAGAATTATTCGTATTCCGTATTCAAAGGAAGCCTAACATAATAAGATTTGGCACTGGAACCCGGCTAAAGAATCTAGTTTAACATTATACTTGGCTTGAAGTCCTAGTGCACCACCAGCATCCATAAGCATACAATTTAGGATGCCATGACGAAGGAATAAAGTTGAAATAGTTATGCGTGTTGATGCTCGGGATTGTATGCTGAGTGAGGTGTCTACGTTGTGAAACTCATTGTTTTGATGTTCGCAAAGAAATTGGGATATAATGGCAAGATTTACAGGTTTTATTATTGTATGCTATAGTATTAATACTACACTACAGCCTATTTGCGTCCCACTGCTGGGCACGAGCCTCCTCTCATCTCGAGAGGGTTTGGGCTATAGTCCCCACGCGGGCCTAGTGCAGATTGGGGACTCCACACACATCTTTGAATTACTTCGCAGATGCGTGCTGGTTTCCTCACGATGTTTTCCTTCACCGAAAAGCACAGTGGTTAATTCAAATTTAATTTTGCACATAAGTAAACTTAGAGGTGCGAGCCGGAATCGAACCCCCGACCCTCTGCATGAGAGGCGGTAGGTCGAACCACTAGGCCACCACGGCTTATTTTTGTATAGGTACTTATTTACTTAATCCTAAAAATGTGACAACAAGTTAGTACGAGTAACTCTGATTGCAAGGCTACGTGTTGAATGGTATAGTTTCATATTTTTCAAGAAATAAATATGTTGGGGATCATGTGACCTACAACTACGAATACTATGGAGCTCCAAAACAATACAATACAAATACACTTTATTGAACTCCAAAAAAAATAATTACACAAGTAAATACAATAAACAAAGAAGAAGGGTGACAACAGGCGGTCTTATCGCTAAAGAGCGACATCTTCCAGACAACCTTTGGGTAGTGGAATGTGTGAAAAAAAAAAACGTAAAAATAGGCAGGTGGTGCACATAAGAATTACATACAATTTATAAAAGAAATGCAAACAAATCAAAGAACAAATATAAAAATATAATAAATACAAAACAATACATATAATAAACATATAAATGTATATATATAATATACATACATATATAAAAAACGAGTCCATAACAACAAAAAATAAGTTAATTAGGCAACGACAGATAGTACCTAATAAGACAAGAGACAATATCAAGGCTTTGTGAACCCATGCGCGACGTGTGCTCAAAACTTTCTCATTTCAATTTAGAATCATGTACAGTACATACATACTCGTAAATACCAAGTGTAATCGCGCATATGTATAACTTACATGGAAAATCCTATACAAAGCGACCCGTTTTCATTGCTGTTGAGTGTAGTTGGCCCGGTGAACTTCGTATCACCCGAAGTTATATTTCTTTTTTTAGATTCCTTTAGATTTTACGAGATTTTTTCTTCTTAAACCTTCCCTCAATCACGGGGAGTAAAACAAAACATTTTTATTTATATATCAGATTTCCAAATAGCATCACGTTCCTTCTTTTCGAAACTCAATCACGTATCACAGTGATATCTATCTACAAAGATGTATCAACGAATAAAATTCTCACAGTTACACCCTTCGGTTAAATAGGAAAGTTCTTATCGCCACCGTAAATATTCGAAAAGCTATGTAAAATATACCGGCAATATCTGGGGCGGAGAAACTAAAATCGTTCCGCGGATACGCAAATTGAATCAATTTTTCCAACGAAATTGTATCCGCAGAGGGACGGGTTGTAAGTACTTTGGAACCTCAAGGTTTCCGTTGAATATGGCCTCCATACCTACCTACGCGCATAATATTAAACATCCATATCCATACTAATTGCGAACCTTAAGTGGCAGTGGGCGGGGCACATTGCTCGCAGGACTGATGGCCTGGAGTGGCGTCCGCGAACCGGTAGACGAGCTGTCGGTAGGCCTCTAACAAGATGGAGTGACGACCTTGTAAAGGTCGGGGGAACGCGGTGGATGCGAGTGGCACAGGACCGGTCTGAGTGGCGTGCCTTGGGGGAGGCCTATGTCCAGCAGTGGACGTCTATCGGCTGAAATGATGATGAATGAGGATCCATACTAATATTATAAATGAGAAAGTAGCTCTGTCTGTCTGTCTGATTGTTACCTCTTCACACATCAACCGCTGGACCGATTTGGATGAAAGGACATAGGCTACTTTCTATCCCGGAAACAGCATAGTTCCCGCGGGACCGCGATAAACGAATTCTTTTTATAAATACGGCACCAGGATAACTTTGACCACAACCTTTTCCAACAGCCTATGTATTTTCGTGCTAGTGCCTGCTCTCATCACAAGAGGGTTTGGGCTATATACTTGGTCCCCACGCGGGCCCAATGCGGATTGGGGACGAACTTGGATTATTTAGGTATTTTAGTTAGATAAATAGTGGCAAACTACACCTAGACTATTAACTCTAATTTCTAAGCAAATAACATTGTCATACATATTATATTTTATTTTGTTTTTGTAACTAACACTAATGTTGAATATGAATGTTGAGTATACCTATAATTGACTTGTATATCAGTTTCTATCTATTGCAATGCATTCTCTGCCAATGTGTAAAGTAAATATACTTGTTGTTGGTGTACCTTTTCAAATAAATAAATAAATAGACTGCTATCTAGCAGAACAAAGAGCCTTTGGCCTGTGAGGTGCTTATACAAACCAAATACCTATCTAATAAAAAATACAAGCTAGCTAGACGCTACCTGGTTGGTTACGATACTGTGGGCTTACAATTATTTACATTTACAAGCACAAAGATTTAACTTATTTCAAAAGAAAGAAGTAAAATTTCCGAATAAAATTTGGCATTAATCGGTCCCGTGCCTTAAATAAAGCACACAAAATAAATACTATATGATGAATCTGCACTTTACTTAATGCAATACTTCGCAAGTAAATAGGTGTGTTAACATCAGCATATTTATTTTGCTGGGGTAATTACTTTACGAAGCAACAGAACAGACAAAAACTATTAAAAGTAAACTACGTAGTTTTACAAAAACCGTCCCACCATTTTACAGCTCGAATTATTCCAGCGGTAAAACCAGCTTTTGCGGGAGTGAGATGAAAAACTTCGCTTTTTTAACATGTTTTTCCACGCGATTCTCGTTAATTCTAATTATCACACACTGCCAAGCTTCGGAGTTTTTAATGAAATAGCCCTCCGCGATGGTTAATGCTGATGAACTTATAAAACTACAAGGTCTTTGAACTGCTGTCTGGAATATACTAAGACTAAGTACCAAGAAAGGACAGCTGTAAGACAAAGTGTAACCTTTTACAGTTCAATCTGGCGTCAGTTCAGTCCTTTCATCTCGATTGACGCTATATTGATGGGCAAGAAAAGTGCTTTTGCTCGGAGATGCTTAGTTATAGAAAGCTGGAATTTGGCATGAATATACATATTAGTTACGCTGACAAAGTGGTACAATAAAATTTTGAAATATATTTTTTATAAGGTACCTCCCCTACTCGTAAATTGGGGATGTAATTTTTTTTCTTGCGTACCCCATAGTGCGGCATATCGTTGAATAGGTCTTGAAAAATATTGTGGGTCTGTTAAAATCATTTTTTGATTAAGTGATGCGTTTGTGAAATATTAAGCTTTAAAGTGCTATTTTTTGTTAGAGTCACGTGTCCAACCCCCCCCCCCACCCCCTGCCAGCTAAATGGTGATATTTGGATGGCTGAAAAAAATCACGGTTATGGCATATATAACGTAGTTGAAAGGAAAACTATCACAGCTAAGTAGGCTGTACAAACTTACGAGTCATAGTCGACCTTATGAAATGATTAAAAAACCAATGATTTTCCTCGAGCGGCAGGGGCGTCGGGCGGGCACGTCATACCACAGGCTAGCTAGATGCTAATAAGTCTTAGAAAGGTACTGTGGGCATCGTCAACTTCGGAACCCTATACTTTACGCGTGGCCCGACACGCACTTGGCCGGTTTTTAATTTATTCTCTACCTGTCTTGTTTTGATCAGTCCTGACCATCAGTCCATCAGTCAGTGGATTACCTACACGATCAATCTCGCGTCATTCTACTGATTTACTGATCCGACATGAAAAAGTGTACACAGATTTATGAACTCGACTGACCGTGTACTTAAAGTTTGTCTAAAAAACGAATCTTGCTGGGCGCCAATTGTAGATTAATAGTAAAGTTATTCACTGTGACATTGGTCACGTAGACAAGAGTGACTTTTTTTTACGGGAACTAAAGATGACTATACAAGACTGACTGATGACTAATACTTTATTTATTTAATAAATAAACAACGATACTTTGTTTATAAAATAAATAAAGTATCTGAATCTAAATCTGAATCTGAATCAAGCAGACGGCGGCGAACAAAACGGTCACCGCCTCCTATAGACATTGGCAGTGCTAGAGGCATCACCAATCAGTTGCCGGTTTCGAAGGAACTGGGGACCGGCTCTATCTTTTCTGTTGGAAACGGCAACGCCGCTGTATAGCTAGCTATAGTATCCAGAATTATAATTAAATGGGATGACCTGATTCTCCGCCTTGAAAACATTCGCTTCAAAAGCCTTAGTCTCGGCCCGATCTCGTCAATTTAAATATTCAAATCAATTGTTCTGTGTATTTCCACTTCAACTTATAATTTACTTCTTAAAATTCACTAGGGATTTATAGAATTTATTAAAATACTAATTTGAAATGGGATTTGGAGGTGGAAAGCCTGGATTTACGTTATTGTTAAACGAAATTCTGTGAACTAGCAGTAAACCATCATAGCCTAATAGTGGTTTGACAGCGGGCTCGGATTCACGAAAGGACTCGCCCCATAAGAGTGTAATGTGTAAAACTTAATTCATGAAATCAAGGAACACGTCGTGAGGAAACGTGCATGCATCTGCAGAGCAATTCGAAAATAGCATCTCCAATATGCGTAAATATTCGTCCGCGAGGATCCAACCAGGTCCTACCATCCCAATACGTATTAATAAGCTATGTATTATTCACCAATAATGCCTACCTATGTACCTACCTTTGCCTATACGTACTAGGTATATGATTCATATAAAGAATACCTCCTATACTAATAATAAGGCTGTAGAAGAAGTCGCCTCTGAAACTTGAAAATTAAAAAAAACTATCAAGTCTAGGGGACTATAAACAGTATCGTTATACTGAACACAAAATATTGATTTTTAGAAAAAATATCTGTCTGTATGTATGTCCGTATTTAACTCGAAAACTATTGGATGGATTGCAACAACATATAGGCTACTTTTTATCCCGGAAAAACGCATAGCTCCCGCGGGAACGCTCTTACCGAATTCCACGCGGACGAAGTCGCGGGCAGAAGCTAGTCTATTCTATGTTTACGCCACGGCGTCTCCGGGGGGCACGTGCGGTGTTTTTGCTCTACGCACCGACTGACAGTCTGACTCCTCTGACAAGCGGATTGATGGATGTATTCTTAGAAGTCAAATGGGACCTCGCAATGGATATTTGTTTACTTAAACAAGACCTTTTCAACTTTATTTTCGTGCAGTTTCTAGAAGGCTTCTTACGTTAAGCATCAAGCCATTAAGCGTGTTGTCGCCTAACTGTCATTCCATATAGAATAGTACATTATTGCAGAGGCCGCCAAGTAGCACATTGCGGCCGAGGTATATATAATGCTTTTCTCAAACAGCGAGGAAATACGTAAGGTCAGTCGGGGCAAGTGCGCCAGGATGCGGTAAGTGCGCCTAACATAAATATATGGAAAACTAGTAGTTGGCTGTTGTTGTACAAGGCATATGGGCGAAATAAATTTAGGCGCACTTACCCCACATCAGTATTTACTACTTCCATGATCGTGGATGATTTGGCCATGGAAGTTGTACTTATTACCTCCATGGATTTGTCAGTTTCTCTACAGAGGTGTCTCAAGCGAATTAAAAAAACACACACACACGACAATAATGTTTTTGCTGGCCAAGGCCGGGAATGGACAGCCTCGCGTCTTCTTTTTTTGAAAGCAACACGAACATTTCCGAGCATGTTTGAAAAAACGTTATTTTCTCCATAGTGAAATTTCTCGGCTGCCATTTAACAGTGATTAGTCCATTATCTATCTGGATTAGTTAGCAACCCTTTCGTTAAAACGGTCAAGTCACATGTTACATTCTCATTTAGAAGCGTAGCTATTCATTCAGTGCCGTAGCTACTAAGGAGCTAGGTGGGACAGTACAGTGTGGCAATGCTCTGCACACTTATTTTGGACTCAACGGACTATGATCAAGCCAGTGGAACTTCAAAAATACGTCTATTTAGAAAAAATGCCCTTAGCACTTTTCAATTGATAGATTCCTAAGGTCAGCAGCGTTACTATTTAAAAGGCAATTTTATAGACATAAATGTGATTAGCGTTAGGCTATTTAAATACTTGCAAGATCTTTATTATTATACTACTAATAATAAGTCTATGTCACGTGACAGTATTGTATATACATATGTATGTCCGGGTTTAACTCGAAAGCTACTGATCGGATTGCAAAAAAAATTGGCATGGAGGTAGATTATAACACGGGTCGACATATAGGCAACTTTTTATCCCGGAAAAACGCATTATAACCGAATTCCACGCGGACGAAGTCGCGAGCAGAAGCTAGTTTTTAATAATTGTCTATTGTACATGTCACCACCACTATATATGAATGGATGAATGAATGAAATGTTTATTTGCTGAATATGGTAAATACAGGTGGTTCTTAAGATTGAGGTTCACATATTCTACCGAAATTTCGGCGTGCAAATACGTATTACGTTTTAAAATTATACCTAATAACAATATAGTTAAGCCATAGCATCGATCGCTGCTGTTAGTTCTAACTACGCGATCGTTTCGTAAGCAGACAGTTAAACTAAAGTAATTGCTTTTAGTAGGCTCATTGAACTCTAAAGCGATAGTACAGCGTTAACTAGAGTTTGAGTTGAGTAATAAATCAGCTGCCTATACTGAGCGGCTGAGCGAGTTTCACGCTCAGCTGCCGAATGGCTGAGTCACTGCTTCTTGAGCATCGATGCAACGAGGGGTCACAACTCACTACGAGTACATGGGAGGATAGGAGATGGAGGCCTGTACCCAGTAGTGGGATACTAGAACAATGCCCCATGGCTTATCAAGACTATCCTCGCTAACAACACCAATGAGTATAAAATTCACGACATGTCACTTTACTAGGAACAAAAATTAACCTATCTACTGAAAGTTACAGTGAAGAATAATCTACCCTCTAACAATAGGCTCAGAGTTGACGTCGTCTAAACAGAAGTCGTATTACTATCTTATGTGATATCGCAGCATTAAACTTGAGTTAGCGTTCGAATACAAAACGGCTCCATGTTTAGAGGCCCTTCACACCAGAGCGTCTTGTAGCCATTGACTTATAAATAACATATGGACGAACAGTGCCTAACAGAATATGTCAAAATATATGGAGCAAACTGACATTAGAAAATACTTTCCGATATCTTCTATAAATATTTTTTACAAAAGTAAACCGACCAATATAAGACTTAAGTGTCAAATTTACTGAACGCCAAACGGGTGCCTGAGTTTTTCGGGCACCCGTTTTGATGGGCAATTTTTCTTCGGCTGATTGTGAATCCTTACTTAGATCAATGCTTGTAGCAATTTAAAATCGCACGATCGCTCACTAGTATAAAATTAGGACAGAATCACATAATATTATTTATTTAGTAAGATTTATCTTTTTCAATAACTTACAAATGTTTTTGCATAATTATAACAAAATAAATAGCTGTCTCCCGCGGAATTACCCGAATATGTCTATTTTTTCTGGAAAAAATGCTCTCTTGTATTATACTCCCCAAGGAACTAGCCAAAAAGCTTTGCTTTAGCGACCGGTAGTTTTGGCTGTGCGTTCTTTTCAGTCAGTAACGGAAGAGTTAAATGTACCTTTATCTCTGCATTATATTATATGCTTTCGCATTCATATTAAACTGTAAATAAAATGGTACCTGAAAATTCTACAGAAATTACCAGACCGATTTTAATCGCGGTGAATTTCGTTACAGACAAAACCACGGAAAGGCAATGCACTCGATTCGGATGCGAGGAACGACGATGAAACGTGACAAAAATACCACTTTGGTATCGCATTTCGAACTTTATAAAATTGTACGGGACAATAAATGAGATATTGTTCCCTTTTGTTCACAGAAAATGCGACTAGGCTACGCTTATTTTTTTTATTTTTGACGATTTCATTTTGACACGTACTAGCGACTTGGCTTGAGAGACACCAGTGTGTTGGGTCCCTTATTACGTATATGGAGATTAAAGAAGAGGCTGGGAGTTTGTATTTTATGTTGTTGTTGTTCTTACGCCCGTTATCACGTGGCAAGGGGAGCGCAAAATTACATTTTAAATGGAATTTGTGATTTGATATCAAGTAATGTGTATGTAATAAAAGAAATTACTTGACTTGGCGGGGGCACTTCCGTGTATCGTAATCGCGTCGAGCAATTTATTTTATTCGATATAGAAACGACATCTGCTTATATATGAGGATATGCAGATGTCGTTTCTAACAGTGATGAAGTCTAATTTACTTTCGTACCGACCACAACAGCCTATTTACGGCCCACTGGCCTCCTCTCATCACGAGAGACTTTTGTAAAGTCTAAAAACGGATCATTTACTTCACAATTCTTTGATTCAAATAACTAAAGTCATTCAACAAGTCCGCCAAGAACTGCTATAGATTCAAGAAGTACTAAGCCTCTAGAAACTTGAACCCAAAAATCATCCCATCTTACTCAGTATCTAATCTCAATATTAACCCACAGTGTAATAAAATTAATATTAGTTGCTCTCAACTCCTGAAAATGGCTAAAGTAACGCAGCCTGACGTTTATTATCAGGTACGTACCGCCCGAGGGTGTCTTATCAGTCCTTTAAGAACCAAAACCAGGTAAAAAAGACCTTCCCTCTCCCTCTCATCTAAATATACCTTGTTACCCCGCAATAAAGCCATACGCTAACGCAGAGCTCAACTTAAACTGGACGATATTACCTATTGACCAATATAGCTTGACCTGTACAACGGTTAGTTAGAAAAGAATAAGGAGGTTAACGCAAACTGGCCATTAGTGAAGAAGCAAAAGACGGTCTGTTTTGTTTTAAAATTAATTTCGACAATCGAGATGACGGCAAAGTCGACAAACATCGTAAGTGCGATAATTTTAACAATGTGTAGTATATTGATAAAGATAGAGTTTATATTCAAACGAAACGTGTACACTTGTGATTTCTATGAAAGATTTCAAAGCTCTACTATGTCAGGATTCTACTTTATCTTTGTGTACAGCGCATATATTAATAAAAAAATAATTATCTAACCTAGCTCAGATTATTTTCTTATTTTAGTACGTCACAATTTCTTGTTGAATGTCTGAAACGTGTGTAATTAGCATACATTAATGGTCAGCGTTATTTAATTTCATATTTTTACATGTATTTGGGAGCTGTTTTCGCATATTTTATTTTCAGAAGTATGAAAGAGACGAACTTGGGCTTGCTCTCTGTAGTTGGACTAAACCGATTTGCATTAAATTTGGAATTCTAGAGTAGCTAGTAGGTCAAGGACAAAGCTACTTACTGGAATAACCATACTATACTGCAACAGCTATTTACGGCCTACTGCTGGGCACAGGCGTCCTCTCATCACGAGAGGGTTTTGGACTATTTGTCCCCACGCGGGCCCAGTGCGGATTGGAGACTTCACACACATCTTTGAATTACTTCGCCGATGCGTGCAGGTTTCCTCACGATGTTTTCCTTCACCGAAAAGCTCAGTGGTAAATTCAAATTGAATTTCGCACATAAGTAAACTTAGAGGTGCGAGCCGGAATCGAACCCCCCGACCCTCTGCATGAGAGGTGGTAGGTCGAACCACTAGGCCACCACGGCTGTTACCATATATCCTGTAGAAAAAATATAAAATCGCAAAGCACGTCCCCCTCGTGACCCCCTCGTGATGAGAGGAGAGGAGCCCTGCGCCCAGCAGTGGGACACAAATAGGCTGAAGTAGTAGTAGTAAAGCACGTTGTAGTACTGATTTTTGTGATATGTTTTATGCACTATTTGAGAGGGAGTTTTTGGGCGTAATTTTGTCTGAGTTTATATTACAAGCCATCCCACCCCACCACCACAACAGCCTGTTTACTTCCCACTGCTAGGCACAGTCCTCCTCTCATCACGAGAGGGTTGGGGCTATTAGTCCCCACGCGGGCCCATTGTGGATTGGGGACTTCACACCCATCCTCGAATTACTAACCATCTGTGTGTGTTTGTGTATACATACATATACATATATGTATACATATAAGCCAAATTGATTGAAATTCGTTTAGCTGTTTTAGCATAAGAACAATATCTATTTATGTGAATCGTATGCATTTATTTCTGAAGATATCTAATTTATTTATCGACCACTAGCAAATGCAAATAGAAAAGAACAGACAAAATATTGACAAGTATTTTCTAAACTTTCGAGTAGGTACTTTTAAATTAATACACCAAACCGTAATTGCAAATACTCTATCAAAACATCTGTGGGTGTCTGTGGTCAAATATATGTATCCATGTCGCCCTCTATTTCCTACAGTCAACCTACAATCAATCTTCTCAATTCGACAATACGGGTCAAAATTGTATTAACATTAAAGTTGGGTTTTTGTACCCACGAAATGACGATTAATCGAGCGGAACGAATTCCGAAGAGTAATTAATTCGGACATCGTCGATTATTGAGCGTCCCACGATTTATTCGAGTCCAAACTGTTAGAAACTATCCGTAATGGTTTATTAATTGTTTTGCTATGAAACGATGCAACAACTACGGCACGTGCTTGCGGAATCGGAAATTTGTTTGAATGTGCAAGTAACAGGTAAAAATACTTAGTATCATTTTTAATGCTGAACGGCAATAATCAGTGTGTAAATAGTTACTAACGGCCAGCGTTCTGTCAAAGAAAAACTGATTTCTCAGCGCAAAAGACGACGGGATTGGTCCAGTTGGTAGTGACCCTTGCGACGGGGTTGCGGGTTCGAATCCCGCTAGGGGCAAAACTTTGTGTGATGAGCACAAATGTTTGTACCCGAGTCATGGATGTTTAGTACTTATATATGTATTTATTCTCTATATAAGTATTTATATCGTTGTCAATATGTTTGAAATGTCCCAAGATATTTATTTATTATTATGATTAAAAAAATATTTGATTTTGAACTCCACTTGTACCTTTTTTTTACATCTTCTATAAGTACTTATAATAAGTCTGTAGAAGAAGTCGCGTCTGAAACTTGAAAATTAAAAGACACTATAAAATTGAGGGGACTATAATATGAACGATACTGAACAAAAATAACGATTTTTAGAAAAATTATCTGTGTATATGTATGTATGTCCAGATTGAACTCAAAACCTACAGCACGGATTGCAACAAAATTTGGTATGAGATTAGTTCATAACACTGATCAACACATAGGCTACTTTTTATCCCGAAAAAACGCATAGTTCCCGCGGGAACGTTATATCCGAATCCACGCGGACGAAGTCATAGTATATCAAAGACAAAAAGCTATCTGTCAGAAATCACCCTGAAAACAATAATCGTATTACAATTTATTTATAATCGTATTATATGTAGGAATTAATTTTATTAAAAGATTTTTTTTTCACGACTTATTTATACTTTAACTGGTACCTTACCAGGTACTTTTTCTCAAGTATTTTTCCCTGTTACCGTGAAACCAACAGGCAGGTAGCCGCGGTGCCGGCAGCTGCCTGCTAATATCATTTATATTAAGATTTATCGCCGCCACTCGCGACCTACGCCCAAATACTTGATACTTTCACCTGAAACGTATCGTAGTTTGTATAAATAAATACAGGATTCGGTATAAACATGGGCTTCTTTCTTTTTACATTTATATTGAGAGGATATTTTATTTATGACTATGCCCATTTCTAAGATGCGTATTTTACTTTCTACTTTTTACTAATAATAAGTCTGTAGAAAAAGTCGCGTCTGAAACATGAAAATTAAAAGAAACTTTCAAGTCGAGTAGACTATAATTATTATAAACGATATAAGTTTTTTGAAAAATTGGATGTATGTATGTCCGGATTTAACTCGAAAACTATTGGACGGATTGCAACAAAATTTGGTATGGGGGTAGCAACACAGGGTTATAACACTGCTCAACATATCATATAGGTTACTTTTTATCTCAGAAATTTTTAATAAGCAACGAATTCCACGCGGACAAAGTCGCGGGCAGATGCTAGTTCAAAATATTTCTTCAACTTCACCCTTAATCTATGTTTTCTAAAAACCGGGTCTTATTAAACACACATATAATTATGTAAATTTCGTCTGTCATAAACCCCCCTTAACAACAAATGGCCAAGTCTAACGCCTATTTAACACTTTAACGTTAAAGTTAACGGCGCTTTCGGGGAGTGACCTCCGACCTGGCAGTTTAACTTTATCGTTTAGTAAGTAAATGTGTTTAACAAACATGGGAGCGATTGGTTGTATTTCTGGAATTTTATTTACTGTATGTGCTTCTAACCTACAAAATTTACTATTTATATACTAATAATAAGTCTGAAACTTGAAAATTTAAAGAAACTATCAAGTTGAGGGGACTATATAAACGATACTGAACACAAAATAACGATTTTTTAGAAAAATTGTCTGTATGTATGTATGTGTGTATGTATGTATGTCCGAATTCAGTTAGAAGAAACAGTTAGATAAAGTTGCTTTCACATTTATAAATTAGTGTGTAGATAATGTATAAGTATGGTATCATTTAATATGCATAAAGAATTCGAAACAGTGATTACTTACTTATCCACATTTACTTACACACATTCAAAAATAATAGCTAAAACTCAAGAACTGCTGGACCGATTTGGCAGATTCTTTATTGTTTTAATCCCTTTGATTCAGCAAGGGTTCCAACATCATCATCAGAATATTAATAGAGATATATCACGCGCTTGAAATAAAAAAATCGGTTGTCTATTAAATCGGTTTATGGACGATAATTTTACGTGATAACGTCATAAGAAAACATTAGTGAATATGTCCCGTTACGCAGGACATACATCACCATGAGGACATACATTGCGTCATGTTTTTTCGTGGGTGCAGCCGGCGTTCATCAATTTTATAAGACGTTAACACGTCAAAAACTCATTCGATAAAAACATAGAAAAATAAATATTCGTAGAAGTACATACACGAGGAGGCATATAAATCTATCGAACAATGGCGAGCTCGTAGCACGGATGCCGCGCGTAGCAATGCTACGCTGTAGAATGCCGTAGCACGCGCTACGCCTGACCACGCTCTGGATCGGGATTTAGTGCATAACTGAACAATTTTAATAAGTATTTTAAAGAATTTCCCTTGCTTTTTACTCGATTCAAAAAGAGGGGAAAACCTATGTTTTACGTGTGTACACACACACGCCAAACGTGTATCTGTGTCTGTCTGATGATGATGATGAGTTGACCCGGTAAACTTCGTATCACCACGGATTCCTATACAGTAAAAAGTTGTATTTCTTTGCTTTTCAGCTGTTCCCATGCTGTTCCTTATAGATTCTTCCTTTCTTTTCAATCAAAGAGAGTAAAACAAATATAGGATCTGCCCAACCGGTCCATTAATCCTCGACTTTTAGTCAGACTAAGGGATCGTCCTAACACAAGGCGACTACGGGACCATCGCAAGTTCGTGCGATGATGATGATGCTGCAGAGACTGAACTAGAATAGGTGTTCTTATTGACATTCGCGTAATCGCCACCACGCGCCAGCAACCACGCAATAGTCGCATCGCTTACTTGCGGTATAATCGCGAATTTGGAGATCCCATACCGTCACTTACATGAAAGCTAAATGTGCTACAGAAAAGATACCATAAATTGGAAGGCAAAAATACGGCAATAGGGTACTTACCCTAAAAGCTCCCAAGGTCCTACTTCTTATATTATTAAAATACCCCTAAACCGCGATATAGTTGGTTTTGTCGCGCGGCCTCGGGCCGAACTGTTACTTCTCGAGTTAGGCCGTTTCGAGGCGGCCGTTACGCTCGTTTTAATAATTCTACGCTTTTAGTACATTCTTTTACAGACCTGTCATTTTGTGAAAGTAAAAGCAGCAGTATATGCGGGTTTTGGCTTAATTTTAAAAGTGCGCGACGGTGCTACCTCCGGAAAATCCAATTGCGTGATATTTTTGGGATACGAGTTGTTTTTGAAGAAGCCGTGGTGGCCTAGTGGTTCGACCTACCGCCTCTCAAGCAGAGGGTCGGGGGTTTATGTATGTGCGAAATTCAATTTGAATTTACCACTGAACTTTTCGGTGAAGGAAAACATCGTGAGAAAACCTGCACGCATCTGCGAAGTAATTTAAAGATGTGTGTGAAGTCCCCAATCCGCACTGGGCCCGCGTGGGGACTATAGCCGAAGCCCTCTCGTGATGAGAGGAGGCCTGTGCCCAGCAGTGGGACGCAAATAGGCTGTAGTAGTAAGTAGTAGTAGTAGTAGAGTTGTTTTTGAGTCACTACACAAAAGCAACTCGTATCAAATGATTCCACTGAATCACTGCAAATCCAATGTACTTACTTAATGATAGGTACTTACTTAATATAAAATAGCTAAAAATGAGTTTTTACATTAATTCCCTGTTAAAGCTGTTTCTGAGATAGTTGGTTTAAATAATATAATTAATTAGATAAGATTTATAAAAAAGAGAATATCGCAACTGCCACAATAATGGTATTAGGTCATAAAGTTAAATCTAAAATAAAGTGGTCTCTAGCACACTGCAATGTATTGTTAATGCTTAAATTTTCTAGGATATCGACGTGAATCTTGCTACGTATATAGCCTTTCGTACGATCAGTGAGAGCTTCGGAGCCTATACCCCCTTCAAGCCTTCGCATCCAGTTATCACCTGCCATTCCTATTTATTTCTAACGTTCCCTTCAAAGTCGGCAACGCACCTGTGTTTCTAGTGATTTTTTTCAAGCTGCCGCTGTTTGTAGGCTGCTCTGATTGCTTATATAATTAGAAGAAGAAGAAGAAACATTTATTCGGTACAAAACACACGACATAACATAAATAACAATAAAATTGAAGAAAACAATAACATTTGCGTGTGATTTGTCACGAAATAGTCCTAGCTCAGCATGTGCTGGCATTGAGGCCAGCGCTGGTCTTCCGCTAGGACCATTTGGTGAGATCACGGAAAACCACACAGACAATAGAAAATAATTAGGCAAAGTGCCTTCTCATTTGCCTCAATTATACTTACTTTAAAGGATGCGCTGGTAAAATTATTCGCATCCATACAGACACCGTGTAAGTGCACCAACGACAGAATTTTCTTTGTCTACATACAGATTTATATTAGGTTAAGATCTAAAACCGGCTTCCAGCCCAAGTGCAAGGCTAGTTAAATTGAGCCGATCTAATTTTGTCAGTGAAAGTGGCTGAAGATACGAGCTATTCCGGTACCTACTGGCTACTACAGCTTTTTATAGGCTACAAATGTTCTAAATCTGGAGGTGTATGAACAGCCTTATGTTTACTCTACCTCTATTTTCTCTTTGAAATCTAAGTGTGAATAAAATCCAAATGAAAATATTGTGACTTTGCCGGCGCACGCTTGAGTAGGTTGGAGTTGGAGACAAATACCTCTAATTCCTGTGTGATAAAAATTACAATGTTGTCAAATTTTAAATTTAGCGTCACTCCTATGGAGTGTGGAAAGTGTCTTGGTAAGGAGCGCAATCTTATACGGCGAAACAGTTGAAAACGTGTCCAGCGGATTTGATAAACAACAAAACAAAACACACTCTCTTCACAACCGTTTTCGCTGCGTTTTCGCCTCAGCAGCGCCATCTGAAGGCACTACTGCAGACTATTCCGCCTAAGTGGCTTGACTGGAGTGGCGACCGCAGCGCCCCCAATCTACCGGATTTGGTGTCCACTTTTGGAACTATAAAGATTGCGCTCCTTTACTTCAACCCTCCATAGTCAATCCCCTACCATTGATGTCAATCAAAGGACAACATAACAAGCAAGGCATATTGCTGTGACAGCATAAGTTTTTCCAAACTTCGCTATCGCTTGAGTTTGAAATAAATTATTTGATAATAGTAATACTTATCTACTTGTTTATTTAAGCGTACGGTGAAATCACTGACACGATACGGAATATTACGGATTACAAATCAATATCTTCTCGTAATTGGCATGTATCTCTATTTGTCTACCGTTATAAAAAGAGATAAAGAAGATAGAAACCAGGGATACAGTTTTGGGCACGATTTTCTAATGTAAACGCCAACTAATTTGGAGCTTACATCTTTGAGCTCAATTTTTATTGTTTCAGGTCCTACTTCTCGCTCAAGAGGTACATATTACCTCCATGATCAGTAGATATTTGTTGGAGGAACAGATAATTCTAAATCTATAATGTCGGCCACCGTCAGCCTGCGGTGACGGCTATGACGTCACGCACCGCCCGCGCCCTAGTTCGTGTGACGTCATAGCGACGTCAGCGCTGCAACTTCAGTGCGCTGCCTGCAAGTGCAACGGGCATTACGAAAGCAGAGTATCCGGCTTTGAATTGAGGTGTATAGTGTTTAATAGCTAAATGGTATGTTTAAGACTGACGCTTAATGCTACTAAAATAATGTATAGGGGAAAATGTCATTAGACGAAATTTAAAAATAGTTTTTTTTTAGATGAACCTACAAAACGAAATACCGAATAGAATATAAGTGTTGTGGCATTTCTTGGTATCTGTATCCCGTGCATATCAGGATATAAAGTGTGATATTTTCATATTAGCAAATTAGTCAAATTTCATTCAGTCATTTAATTTATGCCATTTAGTATCTAAAAGAGTGAAAAAATCTAATACTTTTGCACATTTAACTGTACACGCCTACCGGATAATTGGGATGGAAGCATCTTGAATTTTGCCAGAGGAGACAAACGGATTTTCCCGGCAGCAGACCGGTTCAGTTTGGATCCAATCAGAGCCTCCGACGAACTCAGTAATGGCAGCGTGTCAACCGTCTGACCGCCATGACATTTTTTTATGTCGATGGTATAGCCAGAAGTTTCACCGGCTGCCTTAACCCCCTACCGGAACACAACAGTGCGAGCTCTGCGATTCGGTAGGTTAGCGGGGAAAGACGGTGGTACCTCCCCGGATGGACCTAGCACCAGGTCCTATCACTAGCAATTGCGAACGTACGTTGTAAGCTTTGTCGGCAGTGACACACCTGGCAAAGGTAAACACAGCCAGGCAGTGGCACAAGTAGATACTAACAATTGATTTGGAAACACACACGCCCCTTTTCTCAATAGTAGACTATAACAGTGGTAGGACCGGATGAGTACCACCTGCTGTAAGCATGTTAGCGAGTACGCTAACATGCTTACAGCAGCATCAGTGTTTCAGGGGGGGGGGGGGGCTTACTGTCTTAAGAACCGGTGAAATTACCCGCATTGTGGTATTTTTGAGTTTTGTTATTTCTGGTGCTGACTGCACCGCGTCAGCACAGTAGAGAGTCAGGTTGAGTAGCAATTATTAATGTTCTTGTAAATGAATAATAGTAATAGCCTATTATTAAAATAAACAGGACCAAGTTTTAGAACTTGTATGTAGATACAAAAAACTCTAGTGCGTAAACACCAATTACTAGCTGTCAAAAACAAAAAGCGCTTGTCTTGCACGCTAAACAGGTATCGAAATGTTTACTTTTGAGCAACTGTATTAAAAATTATTATTCGTCTCCCTATATACGTGTAATAAGCGAATATAAATTCATTACTCACATAATTGGGGCATCCAAGGCTCGACAAAATTACATCTAATACGGGATCCAAGTACCAATATACATCAAATTTCATTTGGTGGGAGCGAGCGAGCGACAACCTTTGACGTCTCACTTTTACAAATTACATAAAAGACTTCCAGAACTCTTTGAGTGCAATAACTTTTCTTTGTTCCGTGAAATAACATTCGGCCTAAAACGTTATGTAAAAGGAAACAGTCGAGAAAAAGGCGATAGACTGTTTTATTTAAGACAAAAATCACTGCTCCGCATAGGAACCAAGCACAAAGGTATATGTAAGTGCCTACTCACTAACGCTTCGTTCCTTTTTCCAATAGTTACAATCCATGGGCAATAAGGTTCAGACTCCCAACTATTGCGTATCAACTAAATTGCTAAGTTTGTAGTAGGAACGCATTGTAGTAAAACAAGAGCGAGATAGGGGGCGTGGTAATGAGGCGATGCTCTTAGACAGAACTATACGCTTCTCTTAATGACGTATCTTCATTACCAACCTTAAATGCTTGTAAACGATACGAGTTTATTACCAACGTGAATAACGTGAATACTGTTTATATCTTATGGCCTTTTCGTAAATTAAGGCTATGGTAAGTAACATCGCATCATTTCAGCCGAAAAGCGTCCACTGCTCGGCATATGCGTACCCTAAGGTTGCCCACAGAGACCGGTTCTTCCATCTCACCAGGTTAGAAATCTGTGGTCTCACGCACCTATGGATTCCCGCGACTTTCACTGGGTCATTACTCTATCGAGTCCTACCGACAGCCAATCTTATAATTTGTGAAATACGTGAAAACCTTAAGCCTTAACCATTCTTATGAGATAAGACATCTCATAAAAATGTAATGAAAAAGAAATATAAGCAATATCAACTCAAACAACCTTGTGTTCATCCATAACATCTTTTTGTTCTTTCTAGATTTATTCAAAGTAAAAGTTCTTAAAACCCAACCTACATCGCTAATCTTCATGAATTCTATAAAAATGTGGTTTCAACGGTTTCCATTATCGTACCAGATCGGCCATTTCATCGCCAATTCATTTTGAAACATTCTTCAAATCTACATAATTATCCAATCTTGAATGTTATAGCATATACATAACTACAACGTTATTTATCAACCTAGCATACCCAAATCCCAGAATGTAAAATTATAAGACGGACTTGGCAGACAGCTCGTATCATAGACTCCATCAAACTTGGTTATTGGAGGCAACGAACTATCTGGTGCAACGTTGTCTGCGGTCCCAGAGATACCGTTCAATGTAAATTCACGTTATCTACTAAGGGCTGGTAGCAAACGCTGCATATTTAAGATGCATTCCATTCTCACCTCGCCTTGTAATGACTTTATGCTTAAGACAGCGGAAAACAGTAGTTTAAATTAATTTAAGTAAATGTAAAATTTAAGAGTTTCCATTTCATTTTTATAAATATCCTTTATTTCTGGTATTTGTAATTGAACTAATTGATATAAATGTATGAGTAATGTCAAATCAGCTGCCTCTTAATTTGTCTACAGCTTGTGCAGTCGAGTTCGCCAATGTGTGCGCACTTTTGCATCTTACTACGTTGTAGTAAGATCCAGGAGTGTACACATATTGATGAGCTTGACTGTACATAAAAGTAATTTTGTGTTCATGAACGATATATATAATAAAAATAATTCTTTGCATGTTTAGGTATTATAAACATATCTGTAATCTTTTAGATGTACTCTTTCTTCTATAATAATTTAATGTAGAAACCTGTTATTGGCGTTACAAAAATGTTATAACAAAATTATTCTGTATTTTAAATATTATAAGCTGTTGGTTTCTCAAATAAAGGAAAAGAAATAAAATACATAAAGACAAGAATTCAAAAATCAAGGAATACAAAAGCTTAGCTTTCAAAGCTACTTTAGGGGCATAGCACTTTTATTGTAGCGAGGACTGCATGTCTACAAAAATGTCGCAGTGCGTAGGTACCTTAATCATAACTTTCCACATTTTGGTATAATAAGTCTGTAGAAGAAGTGGCCTCTGAAACTTGAACATTAAAAGAAACTATCAAGTCGAGGGGACTACATAAAAGATACTATATACACACAAAATGACGTTTTTAGAAAAATTGACTGTATATATCTCGAAAATTACTGGACGGATTGAACAACATTTGGTGTTGGGGTAGTTTATAACACTGGTCAACATATTATAAAAATGCATAGATTCGTCCTTCACTTCGTCCGCGTGGAATTCGGTTATAGCGTTCCCGCGGGAATTGAGCGTTAAACTATAACAAATTATATACGAAAACCTTCGTCTTCAATCACTCTATCTATTAAAAAACCGCATCAAAATCCATTGCGTAGTTTTAAAGATCTAAGCATACATAGGGACAGACAGACAACGAAGCGACTTTGTTTTATACTATGTAGTGATTTTAACTATGCATGAAACTTAGTCACTTTTAAGGTGCATTTCCAACTTAACTTGTGTCATTTGTCATTTCAAAGTTTCCAGAATGCATAAGTTCCACGTCAAATCCCTAGGTACCTCTGTATGCGACGTTGTAGATAGGATTTTATGATAATCACAATTTTTTCAATGAAGATGACTTGTCCAATTTCTACGACAGACCCGTTCTTGTGTCGTCGGTAGAAATATATCTATTCAAAGGATATATTCTTATTCATCTCATTCCCAGAAATATTTCTACGACAGGTAGGTATATTCTGTAAGTACTTTTTTAAAATATTTAACACCTGTTTTCAGTCTCCGCGCAATAAGTAAACGCCGTTATTTTTGTTTCATGTATTTAATAAAATACAAACTCTTTACTCAAATGGTTAGACTAAATCAAACCACGTTTATTCTTGTATAAAAATAGCAAACAAGTGTTCTCTACAAAATAAATAAACAATATAAATGGTTACGGCAACATGAAACAAAAAGCATTTCAGTTCCAGAAAAACAAGCATTAGCATTCTTATTTTAAATCGCAAGTAGTTACAAATAAACTACCCCGCAGTCCTACAGGCAGCCTCACCTCTCAAAACTACCGTATAATGTTGTAGCTGTATAGTTCTAGGGCCCCGAGCTAAGGGATCCGGTTTACGCCCGGATTTGACGGCATCTGAATGCTGAGATGAGATATTACGTTTATCTTGACGTCTGAAGAATTTGCGGGCCACTGGCCCTGATTTATTTGGATTACAGAGTCGTGGGACCAGGTGATGACTCTGTTTAGGTTGTGCAAAGTAAATAATAGCGTTTTGGATTGTTTAATGTTTAAGTGTCTTCTGTCATGTACATAGTTATGTTATTTTGTATGTGCACTTATGCATGTGCAGTACTGCGCTTCAAGTATGATATGTATGTACTTATTTATATTCAATATTACTCTCGATGGATCTAGCTCCAATTATTTTTTGTGCAATTGTTATAAAATTCTCTCTTTCAAATTGGCCCCACGTTGGGCGCCAGTTGTAACGAAAGTAACTTACTTTATATTGAAAAGCAAATATTCAAAATAGTAAGAATATTATTTAAGTTTAATTGAAAATTTTAATCAATAAGTGAAAATTTACTATTTTTTATACAAGCGCATTCTAAACGTAATAATTCTACGTTCTCTCATATCTCCCAAATATGCAGCATGAAAATATGATCAAATTTCTGTGAGATTCAAGTCAAACTAGATCTCGGTGCAAACTCCTCATATTTAGTTTAGCAGCAATATGGCTGACACCTGGTTTGAATATATCACCGATGTACAGTCAGCAGCAGAAGTAGATAAGCTGTCCAGGTGTTCAAAATGACCTACACACGACCTTATTCTTAAGACGTTAAGGGCGTGTGTAGGTCATTTTAAACACCTGGACAGCTTATCTACTTCTGCTGCTGACTGTACATGACATAATAAAACTGGATTACTTAGTAAATTCGTATGCATAAAGCAATAGATCATATTCCTAGTACGGCGATCAAATAATTTTGTTTACACTGTATTCTAGGTAGGTAACGATGAAGAAAAAGAAGAAGAAACATTTCTTCGGTACAAAACACACGGCATATCAAAATAACAATAAGGAATAGGTAATGGAATAAATGAGATTTTTTATAATTATTGATGGGATGAGAGTTATAGAAAATAATGTATAATAATAATAAAAAAATAATGGAAGATAAATATCTCTAAATTTCTGTTCATAAATTGAAAACAAAACAAAACGTTTATCGAATACCATACAGAATAAAAAAAATAAAGATCGATTTGTTTTATGCCCGCGCGGGTTTAAATGCGGGACTATAAAATAAAATGCACGTGGCGAAAAAGGGACGTGGCACTTTATGACACTTCGAGGGATGATACTTGTCTTCAGTTTATCGCGTTATCGGTGGCGCCATCTCGGGCACGGTGCCGGAACTAAGCGCGCCATTAATATCAGTCAGCTGGCCTTTCGTTTGAAAAGGAATCAATAATGAACGATTAATAGTGGTTCTAATATGTGTCTAATCCTGTTGAAACTTGTTTATATTGAATGGTCGCTAGCAAATGTATCGTGACATACTTATTTAATTAATGAATACACAAATACTTATCACTGACATGACAATTAATACTTTGGGATGAAAACGTTTTGACTACTGGCTTGGGAGTATTAAAAATGTAACATCAACTAAACTAATGACTTAATTTGAACATTGTGTCAATAACATACTCCGAAACCAAATAAATTTAAATATAACCTATTTAAATATCATAGAGCTATTCTTGTGACATCAAGTGAATGGTCGTATTTGTTAAAATATGGAACTCCATATTTTAGCTGTAATTTCTAGGAAAATTTCTCTCAATAATACTCGTATTCTAGAGAATCGACGTTTGACTGAAATGCCGGGAGCGTTACAAATAAATTTGTACGTTGTACGGACCGTAGCCTTACCGAACTATGCTAAATATTTTAGCTCTACGGCGGGGAAAACTTCTTCAAAGTGCTGTCGATCAGTTACCAATCGCGCAGGCTGTATATGTAGGTACCTACGGTTACTTACAACCAGCACAGTTATAATTATAAATGTATCGTTCATATTTATGTATTACAAAGTACCGCCCTACTGGGTATTGGTTCTCTTTAATAGCTACATTAAAGAGAACCAATACCTTGTAAACTATCAAAACATAAGTAGTTAAATTTTATTGATATCATGCGTAATTGAAAATTTAATGCGATCCCAGCAAATCGTCATAAATTAATGATACGATCAGTCAAATATGTTTGCGCAATGTAGTTTATACTATTTAATTTTCCAAGTTCAATATTAATCAAATAGATAATCCGCGATTCTGTGAAAACGTGATTGATTCACCTGTCAATCTGAATTGGCTTGTTGAAATGTTTATCCCATAACGCACGGATGTTTTAGACATATTTTAATCATTTATTTTGTGCACGTGTACACTGCTGTGTCGTTTAACGTAGATCTTTTAAATACCTATCACGAGGCTAACCTAAAAAACAAAATAAATCCCTAACCCTTCATGGGAATGTAGCATCCTAATGAAACTATTATTTGAAAAACGAGCGACGACACTAGTGAAATCAGCTGACATGTTTAAAACGCGCGAAAGCCTACCATTCCTAGACCGTGCCTTCTCCTAACCTCTTTTCAACCGGAACAAAACCATGAATAAAACATTAATACCCAAGCCTTCCAGGAACCGAAATCATTATTTCTTTCTTAGAAACATTGAATAGTAATTACCTATTCATTTAGATTCCCATTACGCTTCTGGATTCAGCGTGGTAGCTTATATGCTTGAAACAACATACGGTACGTCCTATTCTATATTACTATGACACGCGCTACTTACATGTCTTCATAGTTTTGACGCCTGCTTCCTATAAACCAACCAAAGAAGGCATCGCTTCAGG